>CM033697.1:13957432-14367464 GCA_019514585.1 Dendrobium officinale
TCCACTCAACCTGCTTCCCATGTGATCCTCAATAACTCCTTCACGTGTTATTTCCCATCAAATACAGCCTTTTGTCCCTTGCTTGCTGCTGCGAACAAGCACAGCTTTTAGGAGGTCCTTGTTTGAACATCTACTGTAGGAGCTCGCGCGTGCAGCCTGGTGGTTGACGTGAAGGACTTCCTCCCGCGAGACTCACGTTCGAGCCCCTAACGTCCCAAAAAAAAAAAAACGTCTACTGTAGTAAACTTGTCTTTTAGTGGCCTTTCATCTCCTGCATGTGACTATAATTTTTTTTTTTTCTTCCTTCATAACTTTATTAAATCAGCTTTCACACATTTCCTTCCCCATTACCTCAACCCACCAGAAAACTTTTTCTTTTCTAAACAGAGGACATTCACACACCCTTACTCCGCATTGTCAAGGGCAAATTATTGCATCCAATCATAGGACGCGAAGAATAGGTTCAGACATTCAATAAAAATTTGCCACGTCATCTGCGCTTTTGACTTGCGCTTTAGTTGTGTTTTAGTTGCGCTTTGACTGTGCTTTACCTGCGCTTTTGACTGCGCTTTGACCTACGCTTTACATGTGCTTTATATGTACTTTACCTGCGCTTTTGACTCGCTTAATTTAAAATAATATTTTATTAATATTCGGATCTATCTCCGCATCCGGTGACCGGATGCAATAATTTGCCATTGAGGCTCATTTAGCCCACTTAGCTTCTCACACTTTAGGCAATTTCCATCTCACCTGTTATTATCATTTCTCTTTAATTTTGTGACTTCATTTCGATGTGAATTGTTCTGTATTGTGTTTTAATTATTATTTCTTTTTATTTTATGTATTCTTATATATATTTGTGAGTGTGTAAAAAAAATGAAATGAAATAATGATGTGTTTAAAAAAAAAGAAATAAAAAGGGGAGAAAATAAATATAAAAAATGAGTGAGGGAAAAGATAACATATCTTTGTACATTTTGCCTCTCTCATCGCCGTCGCCAACGTCGCCAAAGGTATAACCCCTCCAAACTCAAAACCTCGAGAGCCGTTTTCGAAGTTCATGGCGCACCGGAAAACCGCTCATACAAGTCTTTAATGCGCATGATGGGATGGGACCCCGGTGCGACGCATACGACGATGCGGGTAATCACCTAAAGCCCTACTATGGCATTCGCGGTGCACCGGAAAATCGATTATACATGCCTTTATTGCGCGTGGTGGGATGGGAACCCGGTGCGACACTTACAGTGAGGCGGGGTTACTTATAATTACTATCGAGCGGGAGGAAAACCAACTGTCTTTTAAAACATGTACATTCAAAGACCCCATACACGCCTTTATTGCGCGTTGTGGGAATGAAGACCACAGCTGCAGTGTCTAAAGGCACCTACCATACACGCCTTTATTGTGTGTGGTGGAAAGGCCCAGACCCCTGTAGTTTTCCCCTAAACGGGGGAGACACCAGGAGGCTGTCGAAATTCCAGGTGGACATAAGGCCGCACTTTGACTTGATTGAACTCAAAGAACATGAATTGAGACTCAATTTGAACTCAAATGAATAAACTACAATGACTTGTATTTGAACACAAATCAAATGACTAATCAAGACTTGAACCTAAGTAAAATGAAATTGAATATGAACTTGGACTTGCAACAAATGACAACGAATTTGACTTTGACTCGAACATGATTTAAACTCAAAAGACCATAGGAGACTTTAATTTGGACTTGAGCTTGAACAACAGAACAAAGGATTATGCTTGGACTTGAACTCAACCAAGAAGAACTTGATTTGAACTTGTACTGTGGACTCGAACTAGGCTCAAGAAATTTTGAACTTCGAGCCTAAGCCAAGTGATAAGTTTGATCAAATAAATGAACATTAACAAATCAAATTGAAGATGTAAGAACTTGCTCATAGACTCATGATGAATGAAAAGAGAGTATATAACATGAGTGCATGTTATTCATCTTAATCATAGATGGTATATTTACAAAGAACATATGAAGAACATGAAATGAATAGCAAGGCTTCCATCCAATCAATGGCAACCAGCTCGTAGATGAATATAGTAGTTATCTACAAACATAAAAAGTTGAAACATATAAGCATAGTAGGCTGCTAAGGAATGCGATGATTTGCTAACTAATGTGCACGAAGGGGATATGCTCCAGATATGATGAGTCTCCAATGCATATGGATACTCATGTGAGGTGTCATTCGTAAGAAATGACATAAGGAACTTTCAGATGCAGAACAATATACCTATGGGTGGCAATCAACGACATGCAGTGAATGTTATAACACTCCTACAATCAGCAATAATCCAGTGCTAAGCAAATATATTGGCTCCCTACAAGCAAGAGCAGTTGGTATGTGGCAAAGTGCAAATATTTACGGGGTCGTAGGAGACTCGTCATATGCACTATATCCCATTTGCAAGTAAACACTGGATGAAATATAACAAATGCAAGTATCCACAGGTCCTTGTGAGAGACTCGACATACACACTAAATGTTGTCCACAAGCAGAATGCCAAAAGGGTACAACAAAAGCAAGCTTCTATGAGTTGTTGTAAGAAACTCATCGTACACATAATGTGTTATCCACGAGCTCTTGCAGAAGACATGCTATATACATAAAACGTCATCTACGAACAACATGCAAAATGACTACAACAAATGCAAGCTCCTACAGGCTGCTGTAGGAGATCTACTCCATGCACTATGTATCATCTGTAAACAGAAATAAAAGACATTCAGCAAATGCAAGCGCTTATAGGCTGTTGTCGAAGGTTTGTTATACAGGCAATCCACTAGTAAATACAGAAGACTTCCAACATGTGCCAACATTTACAGCAAAAGCAGGAGATTCGTTAGTGTATTACAATCCACCTACACAAAGCAAAAAGTAGTGCACGACAGTCTACCTGTACAATACAGCAAACAACTCAATCTTGAATATGTTACAACACGCCACCAGATCCACAATAATTATACAAGCGAACATAAGGCATGTACGAGCTTCCAAGTAAAGCATCGCATTAAAATAATCAATGATAAACATTCAAAAATGTCTCCCGCACATACACTATATTTTGTATACATATAGGTACACAAAAGGGGTAAGTGCAATCACAAAACCCGCATGAGCCTCGGCGAGCGTGTTGTTGGAACACACATGATGTCTAGGGATGATGCGCGAGTCAATAAATTTGAACCCGATCCTCCTAAGCAAGTAAATAGGAGTCGACAATGTTCAATAAATAATTATAAAATACCTCCAAACACCCGTATGGGCCCCGACGAGCATGTTATTGGTACACACGTGACGTCTAGGGATGCTGCACGGGTCAATAAGTGAACCCAAATTCGAGCATGATTCTCCTATGCAATCGCAAGGTCAGCCAGGATATTTATTTTAATACATTCATATTAGACCTTCAAGATCTCTAACAAAGAGAATTCATCAACAAATGTATAAAGCCTACGAAACACAATCCTCTGACGACAACTTGACGAAGTCGACAAGGTTTAATCAACAAAGGGAAATAACCCCTTTCACCCTGATGATGGCCGTGTTGAATAGAAAATCCAACCAGGTGGGTTAATTTCAAATATTTCAAAATGCCACCCAAAGTCTAAACTCCACAGAAATTCAAAAATCCAAAAATATTTTAAAAAATGGAAATCAACCATCAAATCAATTAAAACAAAATTCATCCATCATCCGCAACAGTTTACTGAGGTGGACAAATTGAAAACTACTTCAGCTCACATTGAGCTAAATGCCTAGTAAAAAACATCACTATGATCTATTCTCAAATAATCTTCTGTCATTAATGATGTGTTGTGTCCTCTAATGACGGTTTTACCGACAAATGGCACTGCAGGATAAACGGTTATGATCCGGAGCCATATGAACTGAGTAGTTTAGCCGCCAAATAGTACCACAAAATACCGGTTATGGCCGGAGCGAATACGTTCCTTAGTGGCATTAAATCCTTGAAATATGAATCAATATGATATGATCGATAGGGCACAAAGCCCTCTGTTAGCTAAGGTGAATTTAAATTTATCTTCTTAGACAAATACTCCTCCCAGGTCTACAAGATACCCTTGGAGGAAGCAACCCGTGGCTTCCGACAAGGATCCTTCTGTCAGGTTGGGTCGACTACCTCCTCTGACTAAGTAGACCAGGGACCACGATGACCCGGGACGACAAAAGCATGGGATCTTGATCGGGTCCATCATCCATTCCCCACCATCAGCATTAAGTGCAAGATGGTGAAATTTTTTATTTTAAATATAAACTCTTCAAATTTCAAACATCCAAATGTCCATCTTGCTACTATACACATGATACTACGTCTATGTATCTGATTGATGACTAGCCTTAATCGAAAGTTCTCTCTTGTTATTATGAGGGATATAGGGGCTTGCGCCTATAGGAAACAAGAACTCAAATCATAAAGTCCTCGCAAAATGATGGAGAAATCTCTGAGTAATGTCTTATCTACAAACCAATATGTCTTCCAAAATTTACCCCTGAACTTAATCCGTTAAAACTACCCCCCGAAAGAAAAAGCGCAGCGGGCAGAGGTCGGGGCCGAATTTTCGAAGCCCACATCTGACAAGTAAAAGGAAACCGTAATATGTGATATTATGAAAATAGAAAATGTGATAGCATGACTTTTGATTAACTCCTAATTTATTAATCCAACTTTTTTTTCTTAATTCTAATCCACCAAGCCAAGCCTTCCCAGCTTGATGCTAAGATTACATTTTTACAAAAGGTTCCTTGTACAGTTAATTCACCCACAAAAGAATCTCATGTAGGACTACTAAATATTTTACCAAGATGAAGTTTAAAAAAATTTCTCTTACAATTCAATGCTTCGAGAAACTATTAATATTAGAACAAGAACGGACTAGTCGCTTCAACCAATCCAAGCAATTGACCACCTGTCCAATTAGACCAAACAACAATCTTTAAGTTGACGCATGTTGCCCTGGCAAAAAATTGAACTTTGAACTGAAGAAGATCCGCCAGATTCCCCAACCTAATAGAATTTTCCATTAAACCTAACAATTTAGAAGTGTTATGAGAATTTGACAACTTAGCATGGCTCCTAACCAGCAAACTCGTATGTCACATGACACTACTCAAGCCCTTGCCTATTAGTTTTCCTCATTATCAACTGCTCGAGTTTTCTTCTCTTTTTAATAGGTTTTCATTACCACCATCGTTTCTCTCCTGAAATTCATTTACATTCACCTTCATCAGTCAGGAATGGGCGGACAAGCTGGGCCCCACTTGGGGTGAATTGATGAGGTGGGAGGGAAAATTTTGAATGTCATGGGCTTTTTAGGTAATTTGTAATAATCCATTATGGTTATTTAGGGGGATTAGGAGAGAAAGGAGGTTATCTTGAATTTGAATGTAATTTGAGATCTAGGGTTTGTCTTGCTTGGGCTCTTGGCGTTGCCGGAGAAGATCGGAGAGTTGTTCTTCCTCTCGAATCGAAGAACATTGTATCTTGCTTTTGCTTTGATCATCTACTAGTGGAATATAAGTCCATTAAGCGTTTTTCTCTCAGTTTCCCTACGATTTTCTACTGTTTTCATACGTTTTGGGCTGATTTCCTGTAGAAAACAGCAACTTTCTTGTTGTTTTCTTCACGTGGAGCGATAGGAATACTTGGATCTAAGTATTTCCTATCAAATTGGTATCAGAGCATCGTTCCGGGACCACCGGCGGCTGAAATTCTGAAATTTCAGCAAGTTTCTTGTCTCCGGAAGAAGTTTTTTGTGGATCCGTTAGAAGGACAATGGCCGGAAAGAAGGTGGATGTCTTGGAAGGCGAAGTCGGTCAATTAAAAACCGATTTGGAGGAAAGATTTTTTTATTTTCAAAATCAAATCACCACCAACAACGAAAGGTTGGAGGGAAAATTCACGGCCATGGAAGAGATGATGAAGAAATTATTTGAGATGAAGACTAATCCGACGGCGTCGGAAGCAAGAGAGACTGTCGGCGACCATGGCGTAGGAGGAAATCCGAACCCGCTTCGGGGGAGGAGGAATCCGGCTGTGGAGATCCTTGAGGGAGACGACGACATGCCACCTCTAGAGCCACTTTCTAGAGAGGAGATGAGCCTGGGGAATGACCGTCGAGGTGCTGATTTTCAGCGTCGATGTGCTGATTTTCAGCGTCAAGGTGTGGATTTTGAAGGCCGGAGGGGAGAATATAAGAGAAGTGCAGATTTTGACGAAAGAAGAGGAGAATATCAGCGTCGAGTTGCTGAATTTCAGCGTCGAGGTGCTGATTTTGAAAGGGGAATAGGGGATTATGACGATGGACTCGGATACCAACGTGGGAGGGAGGATCGGAATACTTGAGGAGCACCTCATCTTCGAGGAATGGGAGGTTATGGAGAGTACCGGGGTAACGGAAGGGATCCGAAGGTGAGGAAGTTGAAGATGCCCATCTTTGAGGGGAAAGATGGCCATGGCTGGATCTACAAGGTGGAACGGTATTTTGCAGTCAACGGGTTGACAGAGGAGGAGAAACTGACAGCGGCAGGACTGTGTTTGGAAGGGAAGGCACTGGCATGGTACCAGTGGCGGGACATGAGGCGACCTATTCGAAACTGGAGGAAGTTCAAGGATTGCCTACTAGAACGTTTCCGAACCAGCAGCGGAGGGGATTTCTACGAGCAGTTCTTTGCGCTGACACAGGAGGGGACAGTAACAGAGTTCCGAGACCGGTTTGAGTACCTAGCTAGCAGGTTGGATCGTCTTTCTGATACCGTTCTCGAGGGGAACTTCATGAAGAGGCTCAAACCAGAAATCAGAGCAGCCGTTAGAGTGATGAGACCACACAACCTGGGGGAGGCCATGGAGTTGGCACAGTTGGTCGAGGACCAGAAGCATCTAGAGAGGGGGAATCGAGGCAGCAGTTCTGGGGGATCCCACCGGATGACGACCACGTTTTTAGCTCCCAAGGGAGCTGCACCGGGGGGTACACGAGAAGTACCAAAGGAGAGATCTGGAGGAGGAGGGCCTGGGGGAAATTTTAAGAAGCTTACTGATAAGGAGATGCAGGAGAAAAGGGCCAAAGGATTGTGCTTTAGATGTGATGAGAAGTACATGCCGGGGCATAGGTGCAAGGACCGGACTCTTCAGGTTCTCCTTGTTTGTGAAGACGAGGAAGACGAAGAGGTAGGTGGGAGCAGGTCCGAACGGGAGGAAGAGGAGAAGTTGCACCTGGATGTGGCGGAAGTCTCTCTGAACTCCGTAGTGGGATTCACTTCGAGTCACACTATGAAAGTGAAAGGGGTGATAGCCGACCACGAGGTGGTGATTCTGATAGATAGTGGGGCAACTCACAATTTCATTTCCACTCAGTTGGTGGAGTTGCTGGGAATGAAATTAGTGGATACGGGAGGCTATGGCATGATGATGGGCACATGAAAGGTAGAAATGGGTAGAGGAGTTTATAAGGGAGTGGTGATTACCATCCAGGACATAGAGGTGAGGGAGGATTTTCTTCCCTCAGAATTGGGGAGTACTGACGTGATTTTGGGAATGAAGTGGCTGCAGACTTTGGGAGAGACAAAGGTGAACTGGGGGGAACTGAGGATGGAACTGGTAGTGGGAGGGAGGAGAATGGTGATACAGGGAGATGTCGGCCTGTCTAGGACGGGGGTGTCTCTCAAGTCCATGATCCGAACCATTCAGGAGGTTGGGGGTGGATATTTGGTGGAAGTGCAACGATTGGAGAAGGTCAGTTTAGGGGAAGAGGGAGACATTCCTCTGGAAATGCAACCGGTCATACAGCAGTTCAGGGAGGTTTTTCAACCTCCACATGGTTTGCCACCTCAAAGGGAGTTGGAGCACGCCATTACTTTGAAGGAAGGGGAGACACCGATCAGCGTTCGCCCTTACCGCTACCCCCAGATCCAAAAAGATGAGATAGAGAGGCTGATACGGGAGATGTTGGAGGCAGGGATCATAAGACCAAGTGTAAGCCCTTTCTCTAGTCCAGTCCTCTTGGTCAAGAAGAAGGATGGGAGTTGGAGATTCTGTGTGGATTATAGGGCTCTGAATAAAGGCACTGTACCATACAAGTTCTCAATTCCAGTGATTGATGAACTACTAGATGAACTATTTGGGGCAGTGGTGTTTTCCAAGCTAGACTTAAAATCCGGATACCACCAGATCAGAATGAAGGAGGCGGATGTTCCAAAGACAGCCTTCAGGACACATGAAGGGCATTATGAATTTCTGGTAATGCCCTTTGGTTTAACTAACGCTCCTGCGACATTTCAGTCTCTGATGAACAGGATCTTCAGGCAGTACCTCAGGAAGTTCGTACTTGTGTTCTTTGATGACATATTGGTGTACAGCAAAACTGAGGAGAAACACTTAGAACACTTGAAGGTGGTTTTGGGAGTATTGCAGGAACATCAGTTACAGGCCAATCTGAAGAAATGCAGCTTTGCACAGGCCAGGGTGGAGTACTTGGGACACGTGGTATCCCAAGGAGTAGCAGCGGATCAGAACAAAATAGAAGCAATGCAGAAGTGGCCAATACCTAGAAACCTAAAGGAGTTAAGGGGGTTCTTAGGGTTGACTGGATACTACAGGAGATTTGTGAAGGGATACAGTGCTATCGCATGGCCATTGACGGAGCAACTGAAGAAGGATGGATTTTCTTGGGGGGAAGCAGCAACGCAGGCATTTGAGAAACTAAAGGTAGCCATGACTACAGTTCCAATGCTAGCACTTCCTGATTTTAGCCAAGTCTTTGTGGTGGAGACAGATGCTTCAGGGTATGGACTGGGAGCAGTGTTGATGCAGAACCATCAGCCAATAGCCTACTTCAGTCAAGTACTTTCAACCAGGGCTAGATTGAAGTCAGTGTATGAAAGAGAATTGATGGCCATTGTCTTGGCTATTCAAAAGTGGCGGCCATATCTCTTGGGAAGGCACTTTATCATGCGGATAGATCAGAGGAGCCTGAAGTATTTGCTAGAGCAAAGGATGGTAACTGAAGAGCATCAGAGGTGGCTATCCAAACTACTAGGCTATGACTTCGAGATTCAGTATAAACCAGGGTTGGAGAACAAGGCAGCCGACGCTCTATCCAGATGTGTGGGGGAACTCCATGAGTTGGTGCTGTCTGTACCCTTGATGGTAGACTGGGGAGCCATCAAGGAAGAAAGTATGCTGAATGAAGAGTTGAAGAACATCAGGGAGGATCTAGGGAAAGACAAGAGTAAGCATCCGGGCTACTGTATTGAGGGGGAGAGACTATTGTATTAAGGGAGGTTTGTGATGCCACGGACTTCCATACACATTCCCCACTTGTTGCAGGAATTTCATGGCAGTGCAGTTGGGGGACATTCAGGGGTTTAGAAGACTTACAGGAGGCTAGCATCCGAGCTCTACTGGAAGGGGATGCATAAAGATGTTGAGGAGATGGTGGCCAGGTGTGAAGTGTGTCAGAGAAATAAGTACATGGCCATGGCGCCAGGAGGATTACTGCAACCGTTGACACTTCCAAACAGAGTCTGGGAGGAAGTGTCCATGGATTTCATTGATGGCCTACCAAGATCGGAGGGGTTCACAGTCATCATGGTGGTAGTGGACAGACTTAGTAAGTATGCGCATTTCGTTCTCTTAAGACACCCATACACCGCAGTGTCAGTAGCGGCAGCTTTTATCAGGGAAGTGGTGAGACTACATGGGGTGCCTGAATCGATTGTGTCTGATCGAGACAAAGTGTTCCTCAGCCAGTTCTGGAGGGAGCTGTTCAGGATGCAGGGCACGGTTCTCAAGAGAAGTACCGCTTATCACCCACAGACAGACGGACAAACGGTGGTGGTAAATCGAAGCTTGGAGACCTATTTGAGGTGTTTTGTGTCCGAAACCCCACGGTTGTGGGCAAAGTGGCTACCTTGGGCTGAGTATTGGTACAATACCTCATTCCATTCCGCCTCCCAGATGACCCCATTCAAAGTATTATATGGGAGGGACCCTCCACACCTAGTGCACTATGGAAGAGAAAGCACACCAGTATCGTCTGTGGAGCAATACCTAGAGGAAAGGGACAAGATATTGGAAGAGTTAAAGAGACATCTGATGAGGGCACAACAAATCATGAAAAAGCAAGCGGACTCTCACAGGAGAGACATGCAGTTTGAAGTGGGGGAGAAGGTGTTCCTAAAACTACGACCATACAGGCAGAGGACAGTGGCTAGAAGGCAGAACGAGAAATTAGCACCGAGGTACTTTGGCCCTTATGAAGTATTGGATAGGATTGGAGCAGTGGCTTACAGACTGAAATTACCCCCCTCAACCACAATACACCCAGTGTTCCATGTGTCTCAGCTGAGAGGAGAGCCATTGGGGAGCATGCAGTGAGTGCAGAATTACCAGCGACTATGACGGAGGATTTAGAAGTGGTTTTAGAGCCACTAGAGCTTGCAGGAGTCCGACCAGATAAAATGGGCAACAAAGAAGTGCTGATCAAATGGAGAGGCCTCCCTGATTTCGACGCTACATGGGAGCCTTTTGAAAGAGTGAAGGAGCAGTTTCCTTCTTTTCACCTTGAGGACAAGGTGAGTTTTTGGGAGGGGAGTAATGTTAGGCGTGAACCGGCCCAGGAGGGGCCGGCTAGACCCGGGCCAACCCGGGTCTATTCCAGGCGGGGCGGAAAACCCAGCCAGGAAGGGGCGGACAAGCTGGGCCCCACTTGGGGTGAATTGATGAGGTGGGAGGGAAAATTTTGAATGTCATGGGCTTTTTAGGTAATTTGTAATAATCCATTATGGTTATTTAGGGGGATTAGGAGAGAAAGGAGGTTATCTTGAATTTGAATGTAATTTGAGATCTAGGGTTTTTCTTGCTTGGGCTCTTGGCGTTGCCGGAGAAGATCGGAGAGTTGTTCTTCCTCTCGAATCGAAGAACATTGTATCTTGCTTTTGCTTTGATCATCTACTAGTGGAATATAAGTCCATTAAGCGTTCTTCTCTCAGTTTCCCTACGATTTTCTACTGTTTTCATACGTTTTGGGCTGATTTCCTGTAGAAAATAGCAACTTTCTTGTTGTTTTCTTCACGTGGAGCGATAGGAATACTTGGATCTAAGTATTTCCTATCAGATAATGAGTCAAATAAAGTTATGGGAGAGTAAAGTAACAAAGACCCGTAAAAAACAATGTTAATATCGAAAAATCACTTGTTTATAATAAGATTTATTATGGGTTTAATTTCTATGCCAAAAAATTAATGAAGTATAAAGAGCAATGAAGAAAGCTTCATATGAAAGAATTCTAATCTTGTATTAGGAACTACTTGATCTAATAATTAAATATTGATTGAACTAAATTTCTTAATAATCTGCTCCACTTTCTCCTCTTACTCTCTTACTCTTTCTCTAACTCTTGCCTTGTCCTCTATTCCTGTCAGCAATCATTGCTCTTTTCTTTTTCCATCTATTATTTAGCACTTCGTCAAAGATCCTAGAAAACAGAAACTAAGGGGCTCAAAGGTGCATTTCTGAGCTCTCATGACATTGAGGACTCGAGGATGATGAAGGGGCAATAGATGATAACTCTATGATTAGCATCCGGGAAACCCTATGGCCGAAGGAGAGGGAACATAGTTCGTAAATACCTTGTAAAAGAACAATGACAATAACTTAACAAGATGAATGGTATGAAAGCAGAAAACAAAGAACTCACCAACTTCCTAGCGAATTCGATCCGCCAACAGGAATAACATATGGTTTTCTCCCTTCACTTATTAATCGCTCTTTTAGTAAATCAGCGAGAGCCTACACAGAATGGGAAGCATCAAATAGTAAGTCTCAACCATAAAAATCATCAAGTAAAATGTAAGAGATATGAACCAACTCATGCATGAAAAAATCACTGCACAATTTAATATATTTCCTAGTAAGCTCATATATTAACAAAGTTCCAGATTATAACACAACATTACAAAGAGTGTGGAGACCGATAAAATGAATAAACATAGAACATGCAGGCAGGAATAATCTAAAAAATCAATTTAATCAGGAATAGTCGCCACTGTTACCAGTTCAATATAGTGTGAAACCAATCAACTAATCATTTGAGTCAATGAATGTATTCTCTGGATTGATGGCTTGTATAGAAAAGTTGCCTATTCCTGCATCCATATGAGTTGGGGCAATCCTGGCTTGGTTCCCTTTTTAACATACATTACGTGATAGTCCCTAATTTTTTGGGATTGACCAACTTGATCCATCAATACAAAAATCTTACATGCCTTCATCATAAATGGAACCATGAGACATGACAATGAAAAGACAAATGTGTTAAAAATTTGATTCATTATGTCCACTGTTGTTGACCCTTATACGCAAAAGCGCACAAAACGAGGCGAATTTGACGCCCAACGCATCACTTGAAGGGTCAAACAACAACCTCTGATTGCCGAATGGAGTGCGCCGTTGCGATTGGAGTGTCGAATTCGCCTAAGAGAGGAACTCCTCGCAGTCAAATCAGACGAGATCAGTCAAAACGGATGACCGACAATCTAAATTGATGCGCGACATTGCCCAAATGACCTACAATCGCAAAACAGACTTCGCCGTTACGTTTGAAGCACCATCAACAACCAAAAATGACCATAAATTTGTTCAATAAAAATCGCGCAAGCAAATCACCGTGGAGATTGACCCATTCTACCGTTTCAAAATTTAATATTAACAATAATAACATGTTATTGTTATTATTATTAATTTGATTAATAAATAAAATCAAAATAAAAAAAATCAATTATAATCCACTTACCTCGTATCAGCCGAGATCTTTATCAAATCTTCGAATTTTTCGCGAAATCCCACTAATAGCCCTGTTGATCGATGTCAAAACAGTCTGTATATCTCGTAGTGGCAATAGCTCGCCTCGATCAAATGTCACCCTCATCATTAGAACGAAGTCGAAGCTTCGTGTTCTATTCTTCGATTCTTCTTCGCACACGATAGCCCGATTCCTCCAACCGAATATCCAACTTCACAACCACAACCCAGATCCCAACCATATGCGATCTTGCTGCTAACAACCCCAATTAGGGGTGTCAATATTCGACAATACCAGAAAACCCGACCCATACCCGACCTACAAATTCCGGGTTCAGGTGGACCCGGTTAGAAAATGGGTTGGATAGGATTCAAATATCTGACCCAATTTTAGTTTCGGGTTATGATAACCCGATTTTAACCCAATTTATTCATTAATATTACAAAAGACTGGACTTATTAAGGTATTTCGTCTTGCGTCTTTTGTCTTTCGAGTTTCACCTTTCTCTTCTTTGTTTCGCTCCATACCCTTGCCCTCGTTTCAGTCTGCATTCTTTGTGATTCAGTGCTTGTTGTAGGCTCGATTCCTCAAGAAATTAAGCTCCGAACGTAGGTGAAGAATTCAAGTCTCCTCCTCTCCCCTCGTAGTTAGGAATCCCCTGCAAACTTCAAATTTTGTCGGCATATATCGACAACTGGTGACCCTTTTGCATTTCGAGATAATGTAATAGTAGGATGATTGCTTGGCAAGATTTTTAGTCTTTATTACGAGTTTCCACATAATTTTTCATATTTGAGCTTCTCAAATGGAAACCCTAGATTCTATGTGCATGATTAGCAAACCCTAAAGATGATTTATCACTCCTTTATTCATTACTGATTTTTATTCATATATGATTACATGATTTACATCTTTGAAATCTCTTTGCTTGACGTTTGTCGTTTGTCGTTATATCAGTTCAGGCCGTCCGGCTGAGGGTAAAGATTTTAGGATTTTAGATTTTAGTTCATGTGGAGAAATTTGATTACCTACAAAGTTACACGCCCATTTTTATATCAATGATCTGCAGCATTTGCGGGAGTGGGATTTTAATACATGTCGTTTTCTTCTGTTTTTTGAGGGCTATTGGTGGTTCTCCATTTGTATGCTATCTGTGGCAATTCTAATTTGATGATCCCTGAGTAGGTGCTTTTTGGTGTTTGTTTTTCCTGCTAGACCGCTGGTTGTTTGTTGGCATTATTGGCCTAAACCCCTAAATTTATACAATAGTTACAAGTTTTTAGTATACTTTACCTTGCCAAATTTCATTTATTTAATTGCAAATTAATTTTCCAAATTTCATATATCTAATTGCTTACAGGTCAAGTCGGGTTGACCCTAACCCAAAAGTGACCCAAAACCTAAATCGGGTCGGGTCAAAAACTGTCGGGTCAATGCCGGGTTTGACCAGAACCCAACCTGTAAACACGATTTGACACCCCTAACCCCAATTGCTTCCTCGCTCAATCACATGCACCGCATGGTACACGAGTATAGAAGTATATAAGGTAAAACCTAAGCTTTGACACATAATGCTAGTTGAAAGCAATCCAAGATACTGGGCACGTCATTGTAGCAAAAAAACTAATTGGGATCAAGAAGAGATATCATTGGTTCAGACTATCTGAATTTAAAAAACATTTGGACTAGAAGTTTAGATACACTGGAATTTAGTTTAGGGCTAAATTCACGTATAAAAATGATAAGAAAAATAATGGTAGTCCACTAAAAAAGTAAGAAATGTTAAAGATAAAAACGCAGATCAAAAAGAGAAAAAAAAAACATACCCACACTGCCGATATTTGCATATTCTTCCTTTGAAACAAGTTCAACTTTTGCTCCAACTAATCTCTCAACAAGTAGATTGCCTGTTAGACCGGGATCTTTGTCCACCAGAGTCTGGAAAACATCATATAGAGAAATTTTATGGATGTTCTTGAATAGAAAGGTGGAAAATAGAATATAGCTATGTTGCATATAACTTAGAGGCAGAGGGAGGATGGTAAAGTTGGAGAGAGAGAGAGAGAGAGAGAGAGAGAGAGAGAGAGAGAGAGAGAGATGATTTGAGAATAAAGATGGTTTTAAATTACCTTGGAGGTTCGGAGAATTAGATAACAGTCTATATTCAGATATCTAGCAGCCACTGCAGTTGCACGACAGTGGTTGCTCTGAATGCCTCCAACCGTAATTACACAGTCTGCACCATGAGCCACTGCATCTGACAATAAGAATTCCAGCTTCCTAACTTTGTTGCCACTCAATTGCATTCCTGAAAGATCGTCACGCTATGTGTTTTGGATTTTCAGTTAGTCAAAAGTTATTATTAATGTAAAACATGGAATAAATAATGGAAATTTCTAATAACAATAATAAGGGCATATCAATAAATGATTGACCAAAAAAGAAAAGCTCAAAAATCCATTCAAACATGTACCTTTATCCAGATTTCTGTATCGTCAGGTAGATTAGGAACGTTCCATTTGTGAATTGGAGTAGGGAGCTGAAAGTAACAAAAACAAAATTTAGCAACAAAACACAATAATCAGCAAAACCTAAAACTCTGAAAATCATACGCAAGTTACAAAACCTACTTGATGCTCAAGTAAAATCATGAAGCTTTTGAGGTGTTCTGATTGCATACTATGTACGCTAAAATAAAGTTTAAAAGCCTATTGTCACGACCCGGCTCAGCTAGCCCGAATTAACAGGGCGGGAACAGAAAGTCATACGGTAACACATAAAATTTCACTCATAATCAAACATATACAAATGTTCATCCAAACTTCAATTTAAAAAAAAGAGCCACTAAACATCAAACTTAAAAGTTGCAACAACATCAAAAATAATAATCTAAAACATAACAATACCTCAGAAAGTCCCCAATAAATAAAATTTCACATAGACTAAACACTAGTGACATAAACAACCATAAAAACATGTCATCATGGGATCCTCTACGACGGTAGGTAATCGGTCTATCAGCCATCACTCTTTAGCAGTCTCTCCTGAAGAACATTCCCACAAGCAGGGGTGAGCCAACGTTCAACAAGTAACAGGCATTTAACATAAATTCATGAACAATAAAAAAATACAACATTAAGCACGAAATCTTTCATTCATAAAAAATTATATAAATTAAAAGAAATCATACATGACATTTGATATGCATATACAGTATAACATTTTTCTTTTATTTTTCTTAAACTTTTTCCATTCTTCATAAACTTTTCCTTTAGTCATAACCTTTCTTTTATTTTTAAATGCATAAAATGCTTAATTATATAATTATACACCCATCCTGGAAGTACCAGTATTTTGTACTGATCAGGTACACAGCAAATTTTTTGCCAACCATTTCCTTTACTCCGAACAGTCCTTTACCATTTTTTTCCCGAAGAGCCCTTTACCTTTTTTGCCCCGAAGAGCCCTTTACTAGTAGGTACATCCGGATCATCATGCACATTCAATCATAATATTTATCATATAGGGATTAATTCACTCAGGAATTCATATATGTTTCAAAGTTCTCTTGTTTATCTAGATTTCAGTTAAAGGACATGCCATAAAAATATGAAATTACTCCTACAATCATATGCCTTATGTTTTGTTTTACAAGTTTAACTTTTCCCTAAAAAACATGTAACAACACCAAAAACATTCTACTACCTCAAATAACATGTCATTGCTCTGAGAAGCATGCTCTGTCTAAGAAGCATACAAATAAATCATGTAATAACACCAAAAACATGCAAGCAATATGTTCAAATGCCTCGAGAAGATGTGAAAGTGCTTCATTCAAATACACCGAAAATGCTAAAGTGTATTGAAAGGCATGCAAATATACAATACAAATACACCGAAAAGCGTGCAAGAGCAACATGTAGGTTTCCTGAAAAGCGTATAACTATACCATGCCAATACATCTAAAACATACAAGTGCACAGTACAAACGTGTTCCAGACTATGAAAATACACTGAAAAACATCCAAGTATATTTATATTAAAATGCATGCAAATACACTATGTAAATGCACTGAAAGGTAGGTGCATTAAAAAAACACACAAATGCCGCCATGCAAATGCAATAAAAAACATGCATGTCATATAGAAGAAAAATTAAATTCTTAAAATTAACTTACCCACATATGCTAAGATGAATTCATCAAACCTCTAAATTTGATATATGAGAATACTGCGCGAGTTAAAATAAAAAAGTATTTAAATACAACTCATCTCAAGAAGCATGGAAGCCTACTATGTAAGTGCAACCAGAACTCATGCAAATACATCAAAAAAAAGTATAGTGTGTGACATGCAAATGCACTGAGAAGTGTGCAAGTGCATCATGCATCTCCATCAAAAAACATGTATGAGCATCAAAGCCAAAATGTCCGCATGTTCTCCAACGAATGTGCTAAACATTCGAATTTCTTGTTTGAATGCTGCACTTATGAGAAATAAAGTAAATTCAATTATGGCCAGTCTTGAGAAGCATGCAACCACTTTAAAACACATGCAATTTATTTTTTAAACCTCATAAACTTTTTTTTTTAAATCAAAATCATCATTTTATAGCACACTCAAGCGAGCCCCCTTGCATATAGGACAAGTTCATAAGTCCCACTTTTGAATACAATCCTCCCAACTCCCAAGATAGGAGTTGACAAAACTTCTACCTCTCAATAAATTACCGCAACACTTATTGAAACATAATTTTCTAACCAAGGAAGTTTGCAATCAAATATTCAATCCCAATACAATGATATTTTGTCTTACAAATGCAAACTGCAAGTGTTATACACATACATGATCATCTCGTGAATTAAGCTAGTTGCCTATGCGTAGTTGATAAGGTCGGGGGTGAGGATATTGCACTATCTATTATAGACATGATATTAGCCCTAGATGTTTGGAAGGGACATCAACCTTTGAATACTATATGGGGAGTGTGGTGGGGTGTTGAGAAAATTTGGGGGTTTGTTTTATGGGGGGGGGGGTATAGGGGGTGTCGTGTTATTGGACTGTGGGACACATTATGATTATGATGCAAGTGAAAAATATCATTACTAATACTTATATTGTTAAAATCATTATCATTCAACATCCTACTATGTCAAAGTGATACAATTAAATTAAAACCTCAGCACGGAAATGATGCTACTGTCTCTTATAACTTATCACAATATGTTTATATCTCAAATGATCACTTGCTAGCTTTTATGCACTGGCATGGGTTGTCCTTACAAAGTGCATTTTATCTGCACCAAATGGAATTACAATTAATAATATAACTTTTATGACTGGAGTCCTTGATTAGCAAGTTAGTTTAACCTCTATAATGTTTATCATTGAATGATGGTTCATGACCAAAAGCTTGTCATCTCAATGTATTAGGTCAAAATCCCTCGGCATTATCACAGTATCAGAACAAAAAACTGTTCAGAAAAAACTTCCGCTGCAATCTTAGTAGGTTATTCATCTGTATATGATCAGTATCCTTTCCCTCAACGTGTATGCACTGTTACCTGGTAAACCAAGAAGAATGCTTTAAGTATCTTACTCTAACAGATAATAGATTAGTCTCCTAATGACCTATTTTGTATGGATTATAATCTACGTTAATATAATCCATTCATTTTGTATTAGAATTAACTTCAAATGAATAAACTACATGGAATTTTGTATTTGAAACATCAAATCAAATTGACTAATCAAGAACTTGAACCTAAGTTAAATGAGATTGGATATATGAAACTTGGACTTGCAACAAATGACAACGTATTTGACTTGGGAACTCGAACATGATTTAATACTCGCAAAGACAATAGGAGACTTTGATTTGGACGTGAGCTTGAAACAACAGAACAAAGGATTATGCTTGGACTTGAACTCAACATAAGAAGAACTTGATTTGAACTTGTACTGTTGGACTCGAACTAGGCCTCAAGCAATTTTGAACTTCGAGCCTTAAGCCAAGTGAATCTAAGTTTTTGTATCAAAATAAATGAACATTAACAAATCAGAATTGGAGATGTAAGAACTTGCTCATAGACTCATGATGAATGAAAAGAGAGGTAGTATATAACATGAGTGCGCATGTTATTCATCTTAATCATGGATGGCATATTTACCAAAGAACATATGAAGAACATGAAATGAATTAGAAAGGCTTCCCGCCCAATCAATGGCAACCAGCTCGTAGATGAATATTGTCTAGTTATCTACAACCATAAAAAGTTTGAAACATACATTAGCATTAGTAGGCTGCTAAGGAATGCGATGATCTTGCTAACTAATGTGCACGAAGGGGATATGCTCCAGATATGATGAGTCTCCAATGCATATGGATACTCATGTGAGGTGTCATTCGTAAGAAATGACATAATGGAAAACTTTTCAGATGCAGAACAATATACATCTCAATGGGTGGCAATCAACGACAATGCAGTGAATGTTATAACACTCCTACAATCTGCAAATAATCCAGTGCTAAGCAATATAGTGGCTCCCTACAAGCAAGAGCAGTTGGTATGTGGCCAAAGTAGCACAAATATTTACGGGGGGTCGGTAGGAGACTCGTCATATGCACTATATCCCATTTGCAAGTAAACACTGGATTGAAATATAACAAAT
This sequence comes from Dendrobium officinale, assembly GCA_019514585.1. Taxonomy (NCBI): domain Eukaryota; kingdom Viridiplantae; phylum Streptophyta; class Magnoliopsida; order Asparagales; family Orchidaceae; genus Dendrobium; species Dendrobium officinale. The sequence continues at coordinate 13,976,963 of CM033697.1, forward strand.
GCAAGTATCCACAGGTCCTTGTGAGAGACTTCGACATACACACTAAATGTTGTACCCACAAGCAGAATGCCCAAAAGGGTACAACAAAAGCAAAGCTTCTATGAGTTGTTTGTAAGAAACTCATCGTACATATAATGTGTTATCACACGAGATCTCTGGACAGAAGACATGCTATATACATAAAACGTCATCTGTACGAACAACATGCAAAAATGACATACAACAAATGAAAGCTCCTACAGGCTGCTGTAGGAGATCTACTCCGTTGCACTATGTATCATCTGTAAACAGAAATAAAAGACATTCAGCAAATGCAAGCGCTTATTGGCTGTTGTCGAAGGTTTTGTTATACAGGCAATCCACTAGTAAATACAGAAGACTTCCAACATGTGCCAACATTTACAGCAAAAAAGCAGGAGATTCGTTAGTGTATTACAATCCACTACACAAAGCAAAAAGTAGTGCACGACAGTCTACCTGTACAATACAGCAAACAAACTCAATCTTGAATATGTTACAACACGCCACCAGATCAACAATAAGGTATACAAGCAGAACATAAGGCACTTGTACGAGCTTCCAAGTTAAAGCATCGCATAATATAAAATAATCAATGATAAAACATTCACAAAATGTCTCCCGCACATTACACTATATTTTTGTATACATATAGGTACACAAAAGGGGTAAGTGCAATCACAAAACCCGCATGAGCCTCGGCGAGCGTGTTGTGTGGAAAACACACATGATGTCTAGGGATGATGCGACGTGTCAATAAATTTGAACCCGATCTCCTAAGCAAGTAAATAGGTGTCGACACATGTTCAAATAAATAATTATAAAATATACTCCAAACACCCGTATGGTCCCCGTAACGAGCATGTTATTGGTACACACGGGATCGTCTAGGGATTGCTGCACGGGTCAATAAGTGAACCCAAATTCGAGCATGATTCTCCTATGCAATCGCCTATAAGGTCAGCCAGGATATTTATTTTAATACATTCATATTAGCCCTTCAAGATCTCTCCAACAAAGATGAATCTTCATCAACAAATGTATAAAGCCTGACGAAACACGAAGATAATCCTCTGACGACGAAACTTTGACGAAGTCAATATTTCAAAATGCCAACCAAAGTACTCACAAACTCCACAGAAATTAAAAAAATCCAAAAATATTTTAAAAAAATGGAATCAACCATCAAATCAATTTAAAACAAAATTCATCCATCATCCGCAAACAGTTTACTGAGGTGGACAAATTGAAAACTACTTCAGCTCACATTGAGCTAATAATGCCTAGTAAAAAAACATCACTATGATCTATTCTCAAATAATCTTCTGTCATTAATGATGTGTTGTGTCCTCTATGACGGTTTTTTCCGACAAATGGCACATCGCAGGATTAAACGGTTTATGATCCTAGGAGCCATATGAACTGAGTGGTTTAGCCGCCATCAAATAGTTACAACAAAATACCGGTTATGGCCGGAGCGAATACGTTCCTTAGTGGCATTAAATCCTTGAAATATGAATCAATATGATATGATCGATAGGGCACAAAGCCCTCTGTTAGCTAAGGTGAATTTAAATTTATCTTCTTAGACAAATACTCCTCCCAGGTCTAGAAGATACCCTTGAGAGGAAGCAACCCGTGGCTTCCGACAAGGATCCTTCTGTCAGGTTGGGTCGACTACCTCCTCTGACTAAGTAGACCAGGGACCACGATGACCCGGGACGACAAAAGCATGGGATCTTGATCGGGTCCATCATCCATTCCCCCACCATCAGCATTAAGTGCAAGATGGTGAAAATTTTTTATTTTAAATATAAACTCTTCAAATTTCAAACATCCAAATGTCCATCTTGCTACTATACACATGATACTACGTCTATGTATCTGATTGATGACTAGCCTTAATCGAAAGTTCTCTCTTGTTATTATGAGGGATATAGGGGCTTGCGCCTATAGGAAACAAGAACTCAAATCATAAAGTCCTCGCAAAATGATGGGAGAAATCTCTGAGTAATGTCTTATCTACAAACCAATATGTCTTCCAAAATTTACCCCTGAACTTAATCCGTTAAAACTACCCCCCGAAAGAAAAAGCGCAGCGGGCAGAGGTCGGGGCCGAATTTTCGAAGCCCACATCTGACAAGTAAAAGGAAACCGTAATATGTGATATTATGAAAATAGAAAATGTGATAGCATGACTTTTGATTAACTCCTAATTTATTAATCCAACTTTTTTTTTCTTAATTCTAATCCACCAAGCCAAGCCTTCCCAGCTTGATGCTAAGATTACATTTTTACAAAAAGGTTCCTTGTACAGTTAATTCACCCCCACAAAAGAATCTCATGTAGGACTACTAAATATTTTACCAAGATGAAGTTTAAAAAATTTCTCTTACAATTCAATGCTTCGAGAAACTACTATTAATATTAGAACAAGAACGGACTAGTCGCTTCAACCAATCCAAGCAATTGACCACTGTCCAATTAGATCCAAACAACAATCTTTAAGTTGACGCATGTTGCCTGTCATGGGCTTTTTAGGTAATTTGTAATAATCCATTATGGTTATTTAGGGGGATTAGATGAGAAAGGAGGTTATCTTGAATTTGAATGTAATTTGAGATCTAGGGTTTTCTTGCTTGGGCTCTTGGCGTTGCCGGAGAAGATCGGAGAGTTGTTCTTCCTCTCGAATCGAAGAACATTGTATCTTGCTTTTGCTTTTGCTTTGATCATCTACTAGTGGAATATAAGTCCATTAAGCGTTTTTCTCTCAGTTTTCCTACGATTTTCTACTGTTTTCATACGTTTGGGGCTGATTTCCTGTAGAAAACAGCAACTTTCTTGTTGTTTTCTTCACGTGGAGCGATAGGAATACTTGGATCTAAGTATTTCCTATCAAATTGGTATCAGAGCATCGTTCCGGGACCACCGGCGGCTGAAATTCTGAAATTTCAACAAGTTTCTTGTCTCCAGAAGAAGTTTTTTTTGTGGACCCGTTAGAAGGACAATGGCCGGAAAGAAGGTGGATGTCTTGGAAGGCGAAGTCGGTCAATTAAAAACCGATTTGGAGGAAAGATTTTTTTATTTTCAAAATCAAATCACCACCAACAACGAAAGGTTGGAGGAAAAATTCACGGCCATGGAAGAGATGATGAAGAAATTACTTGAGATGAAGACTAATCCGACGGCGTCGGAAGCAAGAGAGACTGTCGGCGACCATGGCGTAGGAGGAAATCCGAACCCGCTTCGGGGGAGGAGGAATCCGGCTGTGGAGATCCTTGAGGGAGACAACGACATGCCACCTCTAGAGCCACTTTCTAGAGAGGAGATGAGCCTGGGGAATGACCGTCGAGGTGCTGATTTTCAGCGTCGAGGTGCTGATTTTCAGCGTCGAGGTGTGGATTTTGAAGGACGGAGGGGGGAGAATATGAGGGAAGTGCAGATTTTGGCGAAAGAAGAGGAGAATATCAGCGTCGAGGTGCTAAATTTCAGCGTCGATGTGCTGATTTTGAAAGGGGAAGAGGGGATTATGACGATGGACTAGGATACCAACGTGGGAGGGAGGACCGGGATACTTGGGGAGCACCTCATCTTCGAGGAATGGGAGGTTATGGAGAGTACCGGGGTAACAGAAGAGATCCGAAGGTGAGGAAGTTGAAGATGCCCATCTTTGAGGGGGAAGATGGTCATGGCTGGATCTACAAGGTGGAACGGTATTTTGCAGTCAACGGGTTGACAGAGGAGGAGAAACTGACAGCGGCAGGACTGTGTTTGGAAGGGAAGGCACTGGCATGGTACCAGTGGCGGGACATGAGGCGACCTATTCGAAACTAGAGGGAGTTCAAGGATTGCCTACTAGAAACGTTTCCGAACCAGCAGCGGAGGGGATTTCTACGAGCAGTTCTTTGCGCTGACACAGGAGGGGACAGTAGCAGAGTTCCAGGACGGTTTGAGTACCTAGCTAGCAGGTTGGATCGTCTTTCTGATACCGTGCTCGAGGGGAACTTCATGAAGGGGCTCAAACCAGAAATCAGAGCAGCCGTTAGAGTGATGAGACCACATGACCTGGGGGAGGCCATGGAGTTGGCACAGTTGGTCGAGGACTAGAAGCATCTAGAGAGGGGGAATCGAGGCAGCAGTTCTGGGGGATCCCACCGGATGACGACCACGTTTTTAGCTTCCAAGGGAGGTGCACCGGGGGGTACACGAGAAGTACCAAAGGAGAGATCTAGAGGAGGAGGGCCTGGGGGAAATTTTAAGAAGCTTACTGATAAGGAGATGCAGGAGAAAAGGGCCAAGGGATTGTGCTTTAGATGTGATGAGAAGTACATGCCGGGGCATAGGTGCAAGGACCGGACTCTTCAGGTTCTCCTTGTTTGCGAAGACGAGGAAGACGAAGAGGTAGGTGGGAGCATGTACGAAGGGGAGGAAGAGGAGAAGTTGCACCTGGATGTGGCGGAAGTCTCTCTGAACTCCGTAGTGGGATTCACATCGAGTCACACTATGAAAGTGAAAGGGGTGATAGCCGACCACGAGGTGGTGATCCTGATAGATAGTGGGGCAACTCACAATTTCATTTCCACTCAGTTGGTGGAGTTGCTGGGAATGAAATTAGTGGATACGGGAGGCTATGGCGTGATGATGGGCACAGGAAAGGTAGAAATGGGTAGAGGAGTTTGTAAGGGAGTGATGATTACCATCCAGGTGAAATAGAGGTGAGGGAGGATTTTCTTCCCTTAGAATTGGGGAGTACTGACGTGATTTTGGGAATGAAGTGGCTGCAGACTTTGGGAGAGACAAAGGTGAACTGGGGGGAACTGAGGATGGAACTGGTAGTGGGAGGGAGGAGAATGGTGATACAGGGGAGATGTCGGCCTGTCTAGGATGGGGGGGTGTCTCTCAAGTCCATGATCCGAACCATTCAGGAGGTTGGGGGTGGATATTTGGTGGAGTTGCAACGATTGGAGAAGGTCAGTGTGGGGGAAGAGGGAGACATTACTCTGGAAATGCAACCGGTCATACAGCAGTTCAGGGAGGTTTTTCAACCTCCACATGGTTTGCCACCTCAGAGGGAGTTGGAGCACGCCATTACTTTGAAGGAAGGGGAGACACCGATCAGCGTTCGCCCTTACCGCTACCCCCAGATCCAAAAGGATGAGATAGAGAGGCTGATACGGGAGATGTTGGAGGCAGGGATCATAAGACCAAGTGTAAGCCCTTTCTCTAGTCTAGTCCTCTTGGTCAAGAAGAAGGATGGGAGTTGGAGATTCTGTGTGGATTACAGGGCTCTGAATAAAGGCACTGTACCAGACAAGTTTCCAATTCCAGTGATTGATGAACTATTGGATGAACTATTTGGGGCAGTGGTGTTTTCCAAGCTAGACTTAAAATCCGGATACCACCAGATCAGAATGAAGGAGGCGGATGTTCCAAAGACAGCCTTCAGGACACATGAAGGGCATTATGAATTTCTGGTAATGCCATTTGGTTTAACTAACGCTCCTGCGACATTTCAGTCTCTGATGAACAGGATCTTCAGGCAGTACCTCAGGAAGTTCGTACTTGTGTTCTTTGATGACATATTGGTGTACAGCAAAACTGAGGAAGAACACTTAAAACACTTGAAGGTGGTTTTGGGAGTATTGCAGGAACATCAGTTACAGGCCAATCTGAAGAAATGCAGCTTTGCACAGGCCAGGGTGGAGTACTTGGGACACGTTGTATCCCAAGGAGTAGCAGCGGATCAGAACAAAATAGAAGCAATGCAGAAGTGGCCAATACCTAGAAACCTAAAGGAGTTAAGGGGGTTCTTAGGGTTGACTGGATACTACAGGAGATTTGTGAAGGGATACAGTGCTATCGCATGGCCATTGACGGAGCAACTGAAGAAGGATGGATTTTCTTGGGGGGAAGCAGCAACGCAGGCATTTGAGAAACTAAAGGTAGCCATGACTACAGTTCCAGTGCTAGCACTTCCTGATTTTAGCCAAGTCTTTGTGGTGGAGACAGATGCTTCAGGGTATGGGCTGGGAGCAGTGTTGATGCAGAACCACCAGCCAATAGCCTACTTCAGTCAAGTACTTTCAACCAGGGCTAGATTGAAGTCAGTGTATGAAAGAGAATTGATGGCCATTGTCTTGGCTATTCAAAAGTGGCGGCCATATCTCTTGGGAAGGCACTTTATCGTGCGGACAGATCATAGGAGCCTGAAGTATTTGCTAGAGCAAAGGATGGTAACTGAAGAGCATCAGAGGTGGCTATCCAAACTACTAGGCTATGACTTCGAGATTCAGTATAAACCAGGGTTGGAGAACAAGGCAGCCAACGCTCTATCCAGATGTGTGGGGGAACTCCATGAGTTGGTGCTATCTGTACCCTTGATGGTAGACTGGGGAGCCATCAAGGAAGAAAGTATGTTGAATGAAGAGTTGAAGAAGATCAGGGAGGATCTAGGGAAAGACAAGAGTAAGCATCCGGGCTACTGTATTGAGGGGGAGAGACTATTGTATCAAGGGAGGTTTGTGATGCCACGGACTTCCATACACATTCCCCACTTGTTGCAGGAATTTCATGGCAGTGCAGTTGGGGGATATTCAGGGGTTCAGAAGACTTACAGGAGGCTAACATCCGAGCTCTACTGGAAGGGGATACAGTGTTGATGATAAAAGGTGGCCAGGTGTGAAGTGTGTCAGAGAAATAAGTACATGGCCATGGCGCCAGGAGGATTACTACAACCGTTGACACTTCCAAACAGAGTCTGGGAGGAAGTGTCCATGGATTTCATTGATGGCCTACCAAGATCGGAGGGGTTCACAGTCATCATGGTGGTAGTGGACAGACTTAATAAGTATGCGCATTTCGTTCTCTTAAGACACCCATACACCGCAGTGTCAGTAGCGGCAGCTTTTATCAGAGAAGTGGTGAGACTACATGGGGTGCCTGAATCGATTGTGTCTGATCGAGTCAAAGTGTTCCTCAGCCAGTTCTGGAGGGAGCTGTTCAGGATGCAGGGCACGGTTCTCAAGAGAAGTACCGCTTATCACCCACAGACAGACGGACAAACGAAGGTGGTAAATCGAAGCTTGGAGACCTATTTGAGGTGTTTTGTGTCCGAAACCCCACGGTTGTGGGCAAAGTGGCTACCTTGGGCTGAGTATTGGTACAATACCTCATTCCATTCCGCCTCCCAGATGACCCCATTCAAAGTATTATATGGGAGGGACCCTCCACACCTAGTGCACTATGGAAGAGAAAGCACACCAGTATCGTCTGTGGAGCAATACCTAGAGGAAAGGGACAAGATATTGGAAGAGTTAAAGAGACATCTGATGATGGGCACACAACAAATCATGAAAAAGCAAGCGAACTCTCAAAGGAGAGACATGCAGTTTGAAGTGGGGGAGAAGGTGTTCCTAAAACTACGACCATACAGGCAGAGGACAGTGGCTAGAAGGCAGAACGAGAAATTAGCACCGAGGTACTTTGGCCCTTATGAAGTATTGGATAGGATTGGAGCAGTGGCTTACAGACTGAAATTACCCCCCTCAGCCACTATACACCCAGTGTTCCATGTGTCTCAACTGAGGAGAGCCATTGGGGAGCATGCAGTGAGTGCAGAATTACCAGCGACTATGACGGAGGATTTAGAAGTGGTTTTAGAACCACTAGAGCTTGCAGGAGTCCGACCAGATAAAATGGGCAACAAAGAAGTGCTGATCAAATGGAGAGGCCTCCCTGATTTCGACGCTACATGGGAGCCTCTTGAAAGAGTGAAGGAACAGTTTCCTTCTTTTCACCTTGAGGACAAGGTGAGTTTTTGGGAGGGGAGTAATGTTAGGCGTGAACCGGCCCAGGAGGGGCCGGCTAAACCCGGGCCAACCCGGGTCTACTCCAGGCGGGGCGGAAAACCTAGCCAGGAAGGGGCGGACAAGCTGGGCCCCACTTGGGGGTTGAATTGATGAGGTGGGGGGAGGGAAAATTTTGAATGTCATGGGCTTTTTAGGTAATTTGTAATAATCCATTATGGTTATTTAGGGGGATTAGGAGAGAAAGGAGGTTATCTTGAATTTGAATGTAATTTGAGATCTAGGGTTTTTCTTGCTTGGGCTCTTGGCGTTGCCGGAGAAGATCGGAGAGTTGTTCTTCCTCTCGAATCGAAGAACATTGTATCTTGCTTTTGCTTTGATCATCTACTAGTGGAATATAAGTCCATTAAGCGTTTTTCTCTCAGTTTCCCTACGATTTTCTACTGTTTTCATACGTTTTGGGCTGATTTCCTGTAGAAAATAGCAACTTTCTTGTTGTTTTCTTCACGTGGAGCGATAGGAATACTTGGATCTAAGTATTTCCTATCAGATAATGAGTCAAATAAAGTTATGGGAGAGTAAAGTAACAAAGACCCGTAAAAAAAACAATGTTAATATCGAAAAATCACTTGTTTATAATAAGATTTATTATGGGTTTAATTTCTATGCCAAAAAAATTAATGAAGTATAAAGAGCAATGAAGAAAGCTTCATATGAAAGAATTCTAATCTTGTATTAGGAACTACTTGATCTAATAATTAAATATTGATTGAACTAAATTTCTTAATAATCTGCTCCACTTTCTCCTCTTACTCTCTTACTCTTTCTCTAACTCTTGCCTTGTCCTCTATTCCTGTCAGCAATCATTGCTCTTTTCTTTTTCCATCTATTATTTAGCACTTCGTCAAAGATCCTAGAAAACAGAAACTAAGGGGCTCAAAGGTGCATTTCTGAGCTCTCATGACATTGAGGACTCGAGGATGATGAAGGGGCAATAGATGATAACTCTATGATTAGCATCCGGGAAACCCTATGGCCGAAGGAGAGGGAACATAGTTCGTAAATACCTTGTAAAAGAACAATGACAATAACTTAACAAGATGAATGGTATGAAAGCAGAAAACAAAGAACTCACCAACTTCCTAGCGAATTCGATCCGCCAACAGGAATAACATATGGTTTTCTCCCTTCACTTATTAATCGCTCTTTTAGTAAATCAGCGAGAGCCTACACAGAATGGGAAGCATCAAATAGTAAGTCTCAACCATAAAAATCATCAAGTAAAATGTAAGAGATATGAACCAACTCATGCATGAAAAAATCACTGCACAATTTAATATATTTCCTAGTAAGCTCATATATTAACAAAGTTCCAGATTATAACACAACATTACAAAGAGTGTGGAGACCGATAAAATGAATAAACATAGAACATGCAGGCAGGAATAATCTAAAAAAAATCAATTTAATCAGGAATAGTCGCCACTGTTACCAGTTCAATATAGTGTGAAACCAATCAACTAATCATTTGAGTCAATGAATGTATTCTCTGGATTGATGGCTTGTATAGAAAAGTTGCCTATTCCTGCATCCATATGAGTTGGGGCAATCCTGGCTTGGTTCCCTTTTTAACATACATTACGTGATAGTCCCTAATTTTTTGGGATTGACCAACTTGATCCATCAATACAAAAATCTTACATGCCTTCATCATAAATGGAACCATGAGACATGACAATGAAAAGACAAATGTGTTAAAAATTTGATTCATTATGTCCACTGTTGTTGACCCTTATACGCAAAAGCGCACAAAACGAGGCGAATTTGACGCCCAACGCATCACTTGAAGGGTCAAACAACCTCTGATTGCCGAATGGAGTGCGCCGTTGCGATTGGAGTGTCGAATTCGCCTAAGAGAGGAACTCCTCGCAGTCAAATCAGACGAGATCAGTCAAAACGGATGACCGACAATCTAAATTGATGCGCGACATTGCCCAAATGACCTACAATCGCAAAACAGACTTCGCCGTTACGTTTGAAGCACCATCAACAACCAAAAATGACCATAAATTTGTTCAATAAAAATCGCGCAAGCAAATCACCGTGGAGATTGACCCATTCTACCGTTTCAAAATTTAATATTAACAATAATAACATGTTATTGTTATTATTATTAATTTGATTAATAAATAAAAATCAAAATAAAAAAAATCAATTTATAATCCACTTACCTCGTATCAGCCGAGATCTTTATCAAATCTTCGAATTTTTCGCGAAATCCCACTAATAGCCCTGTTGATCGATGTCAAAACAGTCTGTATATCTCGTAGTGGCAATAGCTCGCCTCGATCAAATGTCACCCTCATCATTAGAACGAAGTCGAAGCTTCGTGTTCTATTCTTCGATTCTTCTTCGCACACGATAGCCCGATTCCTCCAACCGAATATCCAACTTCACAACCACAACCCAGATCCCAACCATATGCGATCTTGCTGCTAACAACCCCAATTAGGGGTGTCAATATTCGACAATACCAGAAAACCCGACCCATACCCGACCTACAAATTCCGGGTTCAGGTGGACCCGGTTAGAAAATGGGTTGGATAGGATTCAAATATCTGGCCCAATTTTAGTTTCGGGTCATGATAACCCGATTTTAACCCAATTTATTCATTAATATTACAAAAGACTGGACTTATTAAGGTATTTCGTCTTGCGTCTTTTGTCTTTCGAGTTTCACCTTTCTCTTCTTTGTTTCGCTCCATACCCTTGCCCTCGTTTCAGTCTACATTCTTTGTGATTCAGTGCTTGTTGTAGGCTCGATTCCTCAAGAAATTAAGCTCCGAACGTAGGTGAAGAATTCAAGTCTCCTCCTCTCCCCTCGTAGTTAGGAATCCCCTGCAAACTTCAAATTTTGTCGGCATATATCGACAACTGGTGACCCTTTTGCATTTCGAGATAATGTAATAGTAGGATGATTGCTTGGCAAGATTTTTAATCTTTATTACGAGTTTCCACATAATTTTTCATATTTGAGCTTCTCAAATGGAAACCCTAGATTCTATGTGCATGATTAGCAAACCCTAAAGATGATTTATCACTCCCTTTATTCATTACTGATTTTTATTCATATATGATTACATGATTTACATCTTTGAAATCTCTTTGCTTGACGTTCGTCGTTTGTCGTTATATCAGTTCAGGCCGTCCGGCTGAGGGTAAAGATTTTAGGATTTTAGATTTTAGTTCATGTGGAGAAATTTGATTACCTACAAAAGTTACACGCCCATTTTTATATCAATGATCTGCAGCATTTGCGGGAGTGGGATTTTAATACATGTCGTTTTCTTCTGTTTTTTGAGGGCTATTGGTGGTTCTCCATTTGTATGCTATCTGTGGCAATTCTAATTTGATGATCCCTGAGTAGGTGCTTTTTGGTGTTTGTTTTTCCTGCTAGACCGCTGGTTGTTTGTTGGCATTATTGGCCTAAACCCCTAAATTTATACAATAGTTACAAGTTTTTAGTATACTTTACCTTGCCAAATTTCATTTATTTAATTGCAAATTAATTTTCCAAATTTCATATATCTAATTGCTTACAGGTCAAGTCGGGTTGACCCTAACCCAAAAGTGACCCAAAACCTAAATCGGGGGTCGGGTCAAAAACTGTCGGGTCAATGCCGGGTTTGACCAGAACCCAACCTGTAAACACGATTTGACACCCCTAACCCCAATTGCTTCCTCGCTCAATCACATGCACCGCATGGTACACGAGTATAGAAGTATATAAGGTAAAACCTAAGCTTTGACACATAATGCTAGTTGAAAGCAATCCAAGATACTGGGCACGTCATTGTAGCAAAAAAACTAATTGGGATCAAGAAGAGATATCATTGGTTCAGACTATCTGAATTTAAAAACATTTGGACTAGAAGTTTAGATACACTGGAATTTAGTTTAGGGCTAAATTCACGTATAAAAATGATAAGAAAAATAATGGTAGTCCACTAAAAAAGTAAGAAATGTTAAAGATAAAAACGCAGATCAAAAGAGAAAAAAAAAACATACCACACTGCCGATATTTGCATATTCTTCCTTTGAAACAAGTTCAACTTTTGCTCCAACTAATCTCTCAACAAGTAGATTGCCTGTTAGACCGGGATCTTTGTCCACCAGAGTCTGGAAAACATCATATAGAGAAATTTTATGGATGTTCTTGAATAGAAAGGTGGAAAATAGAATATAGCTATGTTGCATATAACTTAGAGGCAGAGGGAGGATGGTAAAGTTGGAGAGAGAGAGAGAGAGAGAGAGAGAGAGAGAGAGAGAGAGAGATGATTTGAGAATAAGATGGTTTAAATTACCTTGGAGGTTCGGAGAATTAGATAACAGTCTATATTCAGATATCTAGCAGCCACTGCAGTTGCACGACAGTGGTTGCTCTGAATGCCTCCAACCGTAATTACACAGTCTGCACCATGAGCCACTGCATCTGACAATAAGAATTCCAGCTTCCTAACTTTGTTGCCACTCAATTGCATTCCTGAAAGATCGTCACGCTATGTGTTTTGGATTTTCAGTTAGTCAAAAGTTATTATTAATGTAAAACATGGAATAAATAATGGAAATTTCTAATAACAATAATAAGGGCATATCAATAAATGATTGACCAAAAAAGAAAAGCTCAAAAATCCATTCAAACATGTACCTTTATCCAGATTTCTGTATCGTCAGGTAGATTAGGAACGTTCCATTTGTGAATTGGAGTAGGGAGCTGAAAGTAACAAAAACAAAATTTAGCAACAAAACACAATAATCAGCAAAACCTAAAACTCTGAAAATCATACGCAAGTTACAAAACCTACTTGATGCTCAAGTAAAATCATGAAGCTTTTGAGGTGTTCTGATTGCATACTATGTACGCTAAAATAAAGTTTAAAAGCCTATTGTCACGACCCGGCTCAGCTAGCCCGAATTAACAGGGCGGGAACAGAAAGTCATACGGTAACACATAAAATTTCACTCATAATCAAACATATACAAATGTTCATCCAAACTTCAATTATAAAAAAAGAGCCACTAAACATCAAACTTAAAAGTTGCAACAACATCAAAAATAATAATCTAAAACATAACAATACCTCAGAAAGTCCCCAATAAATAAAATTTCACATAGACTAACACTAGTCACATAAACAACCATAAAAACATGTCATCATGGGATCCTCTACGACGGTAGGTAATCGGTCTATCAGCCATCACTCTTTAGCAGTCTCTCCTGAAGAACATTCCCACAAGCAGGGGTGAGCCAACGTTCAACAAGTAACAGGCATTTAGCATAAATTCATGAACATTAAAAAAAATATTAAGCATAAATTTTTCATTCATAAAAATTATATAAATTAAAAGAAATCATACATGACATTTGATATGCATATACAGTATAACATTTTTCTTTTATTTTTCTTAAACTTTTTCCATTCTTCATAAACTTTTCCTTTAGTCATAACCTTTCTTTTATTTTTAAATGCATAAAATGCTTAATTATATAATTATATACACCCATCCTGGAAGTACCAGTATTTTGTACTGATCAGGTACACAGCAAATTTTTTGCCAACCATTTCCTTTACTCCGAACAGTCCTTTACCATTTTTTTCCCGAAGAGCCCTTTACCTTTTTTTGCCCCGAAGAGCCCTTTACTAGTAGGTACATCCGGATCATCATGCACATTCAATCATAATATTTATCATATAGGGATTAATTCACTCAGGAATTCATATATGTTTCAAAGTTCTCTTGTTTATCTAGATTTCAGTTAAAGGACATGCCATAAAAATATGAAATTACTCCTACAATCATATGCCTTATGTTTTGTTTTACAAGTTTAACTTTTCCCTAAAAAACATGTAACAACACCAAAAACATTCTACTACCTCAAAAAACATGTCATTGCTCTGAGAAGCATGCTCTGTCTAAGAAGCATACAAATAAATCATGTAATAACACCAAAAACATGCAAGCAATATGTTCAAATGCCTCGAGAAGATGTGAAAGTGCTTCATTCAAATACACCGAAAATGCTAAAGTGTATTGAAAGGCATGCAAATATACAATACAAATACACCGAAAAGCGTGCAAGAGCAACATGTAGGTTTCCTGAAAAGCGTATAACTATACCATGCCAATACATCTAAAACATACAAGTGCACAGTACAAACGTGTTCCAGACTATGAAAATACACTGAAAAACATCCAAGTATATTTATATTAAAATGCATGCAAATACACTATGTAAATGCACTGAAAGGTAGGTGCATTAAAAAAACACACAAATGCGCCATGCAAATGCAATAAAAAACATGCATGTCATATAGAAGAAAAATTAAATTCTTAAAATTAACTTACCCACATATGCTAAGATGAATTCATCAAACCTCTAAATTTGATATATGAGAATACTGCGCGAGTTAAAATAAAAAAGTATTTAAATACAACTCATCTCAAGAAGCATGGAAGCCTACTATGTAAGTGCACCAGAACTCATGCAAATACATCAAAAAAAAGTATAAGTGTGACATGCAAATGCACTGAGAAGTGTGCAAGTGCATCATGCATCTCCATCAAAAAACATGTATGAGCATCAAAGCCAAAATGTCCGCATGTTCTCCAACGAATGTGCTAAACATTCGAATTTCTTGTTTGAATGCTGCACTTATGAGAAATAAAGTAAATTCAATTATGGCCAGTCTTGAGAAGCATGCAACCACTTTAAAACACATGCAATTTATTTTTAAACCTCATAAACTTTTTTTTTTAAATCAAAATCATCATTTTATAGCACACTCAAGCGAGCCCCCTTGCATATAGGACAAGTTCATAAGTCCCACTTTTGAATACAATCCTCCAACTCCCAAGATAGGAGTTGACAAAACTTCTACCTCTCAATAAATTACCGCAACACTTATTGAAACATAATTTTCTAACCAAGGAAGTTTGCAATCAAATATTCAATCCCAATACAATGATATTTTGTCTTACAAATGCAACTGCAAGTGTTATCCACAAACATGATCCTCTGTGAATAAGCTAGTTGCTAGCGTAGTTGATAAGGTCGAAAGCAACAAAAAAGACATTCAAAATCCCATTAATATTTGCATTGACAAACAAACCTTAAACTAAAGGGAGTATGATTTTCATAATACTCCCAAATTTTAAAGTTAATCATTTGTGGTTTTAAATTTTGATACTTTAAAATTCAATATTTCCAAAATTCAAAATATTCAAGTAAAATATATCATACTAAAACTTAAAGTAAAATTCATCTATCATCAACAACCATTTGTCAAAGATGATAAATTTAATAAAAACCTCAGCACGCAAAGAGCTAATGTCTCTTAAAACTTATCACAATATGTTTAATCTCAAATGATCACTTGCTAGTAAAAGCATGGCATGTGTCCTCTAACAAGTGATTTTATCGCCAAATGGCATTACAAATAAACATTTATGACTGGAGTCCTCTGATTAGGCAGTTTTAACACAAAATGTTATCATTGAATTATGGTCATGACAAAAGCTTGTCATCTCCTTAATAGGTCAAAAACCCTCGGCATCTATCCAGATATCAGAACAAAAAACAGTTCAGAAAAAACTTCCAGATGCAATTCATAGTAGTTATTCACAGAAATGACATAACCTTACCCTCAACGTACGTATGCACAGATTACCTGTAAACCAAGAATGCATTAAGTATCTAACTCTAACAGCTAGATAGATTAGCTCATCCTAATGACCTCATTTTGTCTGGATAATCTCCGTTAATCATCATCCATCATCCTATTGTATTAGAATTAACTCTTTTCTGGGTTCTACAGATTAAAATGTAACATCCACACAACAAAAATAAAATTTTGATTAAGTTTCAGAATCATCATTCTCCACATTAAAAACTTGTTATCAGATTTAAGTATCAAATAAAGAGAAACAGCAGCAGAACCTCAAGTGAAGAAAGGAAGATTGACTCACAAGTCCCAGAGAGTATATGTGAGTAGGAATAGGATTGAGATGGGAGACCCAGGAAGGAGGATTATAGGGCTTCTTCGCCAAGAATCCTCCCACTAGATCAATAGGCTTGGCTTCGCGGTCTTCCATTAGAACCGAAGATACGTAGTTTTTCTTCTTGTCAGGAGATGAAAACCGTGCAACTCTCGCACTGGAAGCCGAAGCAGCCCCAGAGACGAACAATCCCCGCAAGTGGAGGACGGAGCTCATCCTTCGTCTTCTTTCTCTAAAATGCCAACACTAAGTACAAAATTATTATTTTGCATTATCGGAGCCTTAAAAAAAATATACAAAATACTTATTTATTAGAATGTAATGACTCAACATCAATCATTTAAGCTTATTTTACCTATTTCCGCTGTAGTTAGAAACGTTTCATTTCGTCCTATTATTCGATTTACTTTTTTGAAATAATATTTAATTCATATAAAAGAAGGTTAAAATTTAAATATTTTATATGTTTTTATCCTCGTCAAATTCATTGACTAATTTTATTACTGAACAATTTACAAAAGAATAAAATGATTTTATTTTATAAAGTATAATAATTAATAAATTCATCAAAGCAGTTTCATATGGTAAAAAATTTGTTGTGCTCACACATATTTTCTTCATAATAAGCAGTCATCTTAATTTGCGTATCGCTCATCATCTGGAGCTTCAAGGCTTACAAAGTAAAATATTGAGTAACTATTTGAGACGGCTATATTTTCTTATAAAAATGATTATAAAGTTGGGAAAGTAATTTTTTTTTTAACTTATTGTAAAAATAACTGTTTTTTTTTTTTAAAAAATATAACCCAAATAAAAATTGTTATTGCAAAAAAATAAAATAATAAAAAAATTATCCCAAACATTCACTAAAAGACAATATACCAAAAGAAAAAAATAATAATGAAGTTTTGTGTGGGATAACTCTCTTACTCATTTGCTCTTCATAATACAATCATAATTTCAATTTGGCTATTATTTTTTTACTACTTTCAAGAAAATTTTTGTACTAAAAAATTATTTTCCAGAACAGCTTTCAAAAAAATTATTTCCAAATAATAATTTTACAATCAAATCTATAAAAAAACTATAACTAGCTCAAACAATCCCAAAATTAAACTCTATAATAAAATCCTCTCACTGCCATTAAAAACACCGATCATGTTCATTGTCATGCGGCCACCACAACACCACAATGTAATGAAGTAGCATATATACAACCATACAAGCCAATACTTCGTACACAAGCAAGTAATATTACATGCACAATATTCTTAAATTGCACAACTGCTACAAATAAAGCTATGGCTTTATTTCCAAATTCATTTGCCCGAATAATATTTTTACATAACGCTTATAATTGGATTAAATATTATTAGGAAAGAGAGCACTTCCAATTAAGAGCAACTATAATAAACCATAAAATAATTATAAAACAATATTAAATAAAATAAAATACTAAAATTGATTCCATTCAACTTTTAAACCTACATTCAATATCACACAGAAATCAAACAATCTATTAAACTATAAAAAGAACAGACAAAGATTTACATTTGATATGAACTTAAAGATATGAACAAAAATATCATATTATCGAATTGACAGATACTAACCTTCTCCTTAACCAATTCAATTTCCATTAAAATATTCAGTTATCACAACAAATTAGTACTTTATCAAATAGAATGGGCAGGTATCATTGCAGGTAACTATTAGTCATATTTGAGTTACATTGGCGATGTAAGAACCATTGCAGAACTTGAGCCGGCTCAAAGAAGCAGATAGCAAGCACGGAGCCAAAGCAGCTTCAGGAAGACCTAGAGCATCACCACTGCCCGGCACCGAAGCATCAGAGTTTCCAAGCTGATCGGGCTTATTCTGACAGAAAAATTCAAGGGCAATATTTAACCCAGCCGACAATGGTTCTGTTGTGAAGCTGCAGGAAGATTTAAGAGGGATAAGCATCAAAATAACTAAGTGTAATATGCAAAGTTACAATGCCAATAAAACAACGGTCGTATACATTGATTCAAAAGTGTTTCCATTTATAGTCATTGCTGCGCACAGCCTGGAGATCACCCAAGGAGGTAGAACTGTATCTTTAACTTCTATACTGTAACATAAAGGGCTTTCAGATGAGCTTAGAGAAGCATTGGAGTCGATAAAGTTTTCAGCTTTTTTAAGCTCCCTGCATTTCACCTGCACAGTGGTAGAAATGGACATTGTATCTTGATAGGTGTAGATTATACCAGCAATCCAGAATAACCGCGAGCTTACTTGTGGCAAAACATATCAGGATCAAAATGATGGAGACTGAAAAGCAGTGTTTTAAAAACCGGACCGGACCGAACCAGCTGGTTCGTCCGGCTTGACTGCGAACCAGTTCAAATGTCGGTCCGAAGTTGTTCAATTATAGGCGCATAGATTATACAAGCAATCCAGAATAATCTCACTTTCCGGTTCGTTGTCCGGTTCGGTTTTCACAACCTTGCTGAAAAGAGTTTGCTAGAAAACAATGAACAGCTAAACCATAAAAGTTACCTCTGGAATACAAAGAGAAGCATTAGGGAATGGAACAGGTGCGTATAATGCTGGTACATCATGACTATTTAAGGATTTCAGGAAAGACCTGTAAAATAGAACAAGAAAACTCGGTTTTCAATACAAAGGCTACCTAACAAATGCAAATCTAAAAAAGTGAGCTGTGAAAAGAAACACATTATTTATGCTTATATACTGAAGTAGACTAGAGAGGTTTTATATAAAAATGTAAGCTCCGCAAGGGATCCTTGATGAGATATTGACATGATGGGAGTTGGAGAAAGCAAACCAAATTAACTTAATTAAATTGAATAAACTAGTATTAAACTCATTGATGAAAGACACTCCTCTAAAGCGCAAGAAACTAGTGTTAAGCTCATTTCATTGCCATCCCAGTCACGACCATTTTTCTTGTTATTTAAAAATTATTTCCCATGCATTAAAAGGGCAAGGTGCTAGTTACCTATAGTTCAACAGAAAGTCATATAAACCATGGACGTTTGTGTTTCCAATAAATGCTAGGAGAGATTGAGGGCTATTGTCCACCCCAGAAATAGAATCTTGATGATACGCCTGCATAACATAAAAGCATTAACATTGTAAGCATACACTCAAACGCAAAATGGCTTGAACAAACAACCAAATAGATGACGAACAGAGAATAGGTCAAACCTGCCCCAGGTTTTGCTGTTCAATCTCTGATAGTTCAGCCAAATCAGCCTCATTAGCATGTTCAACTTCAACATGGCAAAGGGGCATGGAGAAACAAATACCCTGCATTCACAAAAAAAAAGGTGGGGAAAGGGATTAACAACTTGATGTTGCACACATGTATAATAGATTCATGATTCAAGAACCACATTTAAGAAATTTATCAACAAGGAATTCCAATTCGAGTATAATATTTTTTTCAAGTTAAGCAATCCTGGCTTGAAGACTTGAGAATTTGACTTGATGCATTGGCATATTATGAGTAAAAGAGATTCCTGCCAAGTGCCAACTATGAAATCTGAGAGTGTTGATTATAGGAACTTACTCTTGCATTGCGATAATTTGCTTTTTGGATTTGCACTGGTGATCTCCAAATCATAATGCATAGAATTTCTTTTAATTTAAAAAAATTGACCCAGCAAGCTTTTACACACAAGCATAAGCATCAGACAATGTAAACCATCCAATAAAATAGTTTAAAAAAAGCGCTATCACTTCCTTTAGCAAAGGGTCTTGGGCTTCAATAATTGTTTCAACGCCCAGTATACTTTCGCAACAATTTATATAAACTGGCATTTATATTTGTTTTACTTGGACAATCTTTGAGTATGTTTACAACTAGCAGGGAACTGTAGAAAAACATTTCAAAATACTATGAAAGAAAATGTAAAATAGTAAATGTAGTAAACTACTATGTAACTTTCACAAAAAGAAAAAAACAACATATGAAACCAACTATCTATTTCTGAAATATCCAGAACATCAAGAGACCAGTTTGATGTTAATTTTTCACATCTCTGTATAGCGATTAAAGCTTCCCAAAATTCAAGAAAAACCTTTTTTAAATATATATATATATATATATATATAGAGAGAGAGAGAGAGAGAGAGAGAAATGATATCTTTGACATCTCTCCTTACAACAAGGGAAAAAAAGCAAACTTAACGAACTTACATGGTTTCTGAGCAAGGATCTCAAACTACGAGTAGATTGTGAAAGATAGGCATTGCATGATTGTCTCTTTCCCAAAGACTTGTTGCAAATGAACCCGCTCGCATCAAAATTGGCCGCGACCAAAGTCCGACGGAAGTCGGAAAGATCATAGTCTGATAACAGAAGGATCGGAAGGACCTTTGGAATTTGCTTCAGAACTTTCTTCCAAAGTATAAATAGAAGAGAAACACACAGAGACTACTATAAACATCCAAAATGCAGAACAGAAAAACACAGAGCTCATCTATCTTTTCTTTTTCATCATCAAAATAATCATATACAGATACAGTGCATGGCTTTCAGACAGAAAGAACAGAACAGAACAGAAAAGTCATGACTGTACAAAAATCAAAAGTATCAAGTACCTAATCACAGATCAGACTCAGAACGTCTAGTCCAAGACCTCCTTCCCTTTCCCAGAACCTGAAAAAACCACACAGAAAATAAGGATGAGCTAACAACTCAGCAAGACATCAATCACCAATCAAAAATCATCAAAACTCACATCAGAAATCACGTATCAAAAAATTATCCGTACAGAATTTCGAACAATCGTACAGAAATCGTATAACAGACAGAACAGATAATAGCTCAATCAGAAATCAAACATCGGATACGAAAGACTGAAGTCATATCAAAATCCAAATTCAAATCAGAGATCATAAAGCTTCAAATCACAGATCAGATAGAATCATACGGAATAATCAGATAACGTACACAAATCAAAATAGCAAAAATAATCACATTACAGCTTTATAGAACAGATAATGTCAGAACAAACTTCCTTCCAGATGTCGGAACTTTCCCCCTTATATGGCTCCCTTGTGCTTAAAGCACCAAAACTTCCCCTTATGGCTCCCTTTTGTGCTTATAGCACCAGAACAGAACAGATATACCGAATTTCAAATTTCAGAACTTCCCCTTATGTCTCCCTTCCCGGACCCAGACAACGGAATCACAAAGGATTCCAGCCCCTTATAACTCCCTTCTGATAGCATACAAATGATCAATTTATTCAAATCATCTCATTTCAGAATTTCAAAAATCGTACGAAAATTCAGCGGCATAACGGCAAAATATACGGAATTTACACAAAATTCACAGATCCAGAAATTTACCAAATTACCACAGAACATTCACAACAACATTATAAGACTTTCATTGTACTGACAAAACATTTTTCAACATCCTGATAATTTGAAGTTCAATCAAAACACCGCAGAATCCAAAATGTCCGGTACAAATCTTCCAGAAAATACTCAAAACGTGCATAATTATCATCTCAGAGACATACCAAAAGTTACGCGGTAAAACCTTTGTCAGGAGAAAATAATACCAGAAATTCGCTAACGGAAACAAAATCCGGAACATAAAATGCGTCAAAAATCTCGTTTCTGAAAATTGAGAAAGGCGGAATGTGCCTTACCTCGAGTCGGTCAACTTCTCTAACTACCACAACGGACGAAAACAGACCGGAGTCAGCAAAAAAAATCCTCTTTTCTTTTCCTTCGTTTTTTTCTCTCTCCTGGACGTCCTTTTCTTTCAAAAAATATCTCATTTCTATATATATCAAGACTGATCGTACCAGACGATCGCAACTTCGTCCTGGATGATTTAGGCTCTGAACAAATTTCGTCTAGACGAAATTAATTATCGTCACGGACGACTTGGGCTCTGGACAGATTTCGTCCAGACGAAATTAATTATCGTCCCGTACGACTTGCTCTCGGTAAGAATTTCATCCAGACGATCCTATTTTCGTCCAGACAAACCATACAGCCAGAACTGTTTTCCTGCACAACCTGTACCGATCGTCCCGGACGAACCTGGGAGCAAAATGGTCTTTACAATCTCCCCAACTTCAGAAAAATGTCGTCCTCGACATTGCCAAACCAAAACTCAGTCAGAAAAGATACGGATATGCTTGCCTCATGTCCGACTCTTTCTCCCACGTCGCTTCTTGTGCTGTTCGGTGCTTCCACTGAACTTTAACCATATGAATTTGTTTACTTCTTAACTTACGAACATCATAAGCCAAAATCAATTCAGGTTCTTCGTCATACCTCAGATTCTCCTGAATCTCCACTTCATCAGCAGACAATTTCTGTCCAGAATCAGATATCCACTTTTTCAAAGTAGATACGTGAAAAACATTGTACACATCAGACATCTGATCAGATAATAACAGTCTGTAAGCAGACTTACCAATCCTTTCAAGGATTTCAAAAGGTCCAACATACCTTGGACTAAGTTTGCTCACCCTTTCAAATCTGCTGACTCCTTTCATCGGACTGACTTTGACATACACAAAGTCACCAATCTAAAATTCAATAAACCTGTGCTTCTGATTGTAATACTTCTGTTGTCGATCTTATGCAGCTTTCAATCTTTCTTTAATCAGATTGATTTTCTTAACAATTTCATGCCACAAATGTTGCACCCATTTCTTGTCTATCTCCTACCTCAGTCAGAGTCAAAGGAGTTCTACACTTTCGGCCATACAAAGCTTCATAAGGTGACATACCAATACTTGACTGAAAACTGTTATTATAAGCAAATTCGATCAAAGGAATATGATCTTCCCAGCTTCCTCCAAAATCCAAAACACATAATCGCAGAAGATCTTCCAGTACCTGGATAATTCTCTCAGACTGTCTGTTAGTCTGCGGATGAAAAGCCGTACTGAAATGCAACCTCGTACCCAATCCTTGCTGAATACCCTTCCAAAGTCTGGAAGTAAACCGTCCATCTCGATCAGATACAATCACTTTAGGCACACCATGTAATCTGACAATTTCTTTCACATATACATGTGCCAACTTATCCATCGGATCCGTCTGTCTGATCGGAAGAAAATGTGCAGACTTCGTCAATCGATCCACAATCACCAAAATAGCATCGTGCCCTTGCCTTGATCGAGGAAAACCCATAGCAAAATCCATCGTTACCTCCTCCCATTTCCACTCAGGGATGGGTAATGACTGTAAAAGACCTCCTGGTCGTTGATGCTCTGCCTTCACTAACTGATAGGCTTCGCATTTCGAAACAAAATCTGCTACATCCTTTTTCATTCCTGGCCACCAGAACAAATTCTTCATGTCCTCATATATCTTGCCACTTCCCGGATGAATCGTATAGCCTGAATGATGTGATTCATACAGAATCTCTTTCCTCAGATCTCCAAACACAGGAATCCACAACCTGTTCTTGCAGAAAATAACACCAAAATCAGAAACTCGAAGTTCAGGCTTCTTACCAGATTCAATCTGAGTAATCAACTTCAAGTAATCAGAATCCAACTTCTGAGCTTCCTGAATCCTTTCTTCCAGGGAAGACTGAATGTTCATCTGAGTCAAAACACCAGAATCTGCACCAGTAGAGGAAATCACCTCTAACTGTAATCTTTCCATATCTCGTATCAAATACTCATCAGAAGTGAGCTGTATACCTGATAATCCAGAAGACTTCCTGCTCAGAGCATCTGCTACCACATTAGCCTTGCCAGGCTGATACTGAATCGTCAGGTCATAATCCTTGATCAACTCAAGCCACCTTCTTTGCCTCAAATTCAGATCCTTCTGAGTGAATATGTACTTCAAGCTCTTGTGATCCGTAAAGATCTCACATCTGACGCCATACAAGTAGTGACGCCAAATCTTCAAAGCAAACACAACTGCAGCCAACTCCAAATCATGCGTCGGGTAATTCTTTTCATGTGGTTTCAACTGTCTCGAAGCATAAGCAATTACCCTACCATGCTGCATCAGAACACAGCTCAAACCTTTCAGTGAAGCATCACTGAATACCTGAAATCCTTCTGTACCTGACAGAAGTGCTAACACTAGTGCTGAAGTCAAACAATCCTTCAACTTCTGAAAACTAGCATCACACTCCAATGTCCAAATAAAAGCTATTGACTTCTAAGTCAGTCTCGTCAGAGGCGTAGAAATCTGAGAAAATCCCTTCACAAATTTTCTATAATATCCGGCCATGTCTAAGAAACAACGTACCTCAAATACCTTAATAGGCCTTGGACAATCAGCAACAGCTTGAATCTTCTGGGGATCAACAGAAATACCTTCACCGCTCACCACATACCCCATAAAAGAAATGCTCTTCAGCCAGAATTCACACTTGGAAAACTTAGCATATAGCTGATGCTGCCTCAAAGTCTCCAACACAATGTTCAAATGTCTGGCATGATCTTCCTCAGAAGCAGAATACACCAGAATATTGTCGATAAAGACGATTACAAACTGATCCAGATACTCCTTGAACACTCTGTTCATCAGATCCATGAAAATAGCTGGTGCATTGGTTACCCCAAAAAGCATAACCAAAAACTCGTAGTGCCTGTACCGAGTACTGAAAGCTGTCTTCAACACATCAGCTTCCTTCACCTTCACCTGATAATATTCAGATCTCAAATCAATCTTTGAAAAAAATATAAGAGACCTAGAAAGCTGATCAAAGAAATCATCAATCTGTGGTAATGGATACTTATTCTTGATCGTGACCTTATTCAAATCTCTGTAATCCACACATATACGGAGTGTTCCGTCCTTCTTATTCACAAACAGTACAGGTGCTCCCCAAGGAGAAACACTAGGACGAACAAATCCTCTATCCACCAACTCCTGGAGCTGAACTTTCAACTCAGAAAGTTCCTTCGGTGCCATCCTGTACGGAGCTTTCGATATCGGAGCTGTACCCGGAAAAAATATCAATAGAGAACTCACCATCTCTATCCGGAGGTAAGCCAACCAACTCCTCAGGAAATACATCAGAAAACTCTCGTACAACCGGGATATCAGAAAGAGAACCCACATCTATGTTCATATCCCGTACAGAAGCCAAAAATACTGGGCAACCCTTCTTCCACAATCTTCTAACTTCTACCATAGAAATCAGACAGGATAAAACACCTCGTAATCCTTGGAAATACACATCTTTCTCCATCCATAAGCAAGCTCACTTGCTTCTTCAAACAGTCAATCTGAGCCTCATACAGACTCAGCCAATCCATACCCAAAATCACATCATAAGAAGAAATCGACAACAAAATCAAACTCGATTTCCACTTCTTGCCAGAAATACCAATCTCATAAAAACAAAAATTTCGGTAGATTAAATTGCTTCTAGCCGACAAAATAACATAAAGAGAAACCGGTAGCAAAACAGAATCCAGATGCAAAGCATCAAAACAACACTCGGAAAGAAACGAGTGACTGGCTCCAGAATCAAACAAAACACGACAGGACTGATCAGAAATATAAATCGTACATGTCACCACATTCGGAGCATCTCGAGCCTCCTGCTGACTCAAACTGTACACACGTGGCTGAACAGGAGCTGAAGCTAATGAACTACTAGGCTCCCTCTGACTACCAATGGGTGGTCTCCGTGCCACAGAACTCGAACCACCACCTCTACCAGAGGATCCTTCAGTCACAGTGCAAGGAGGAACAGTCCTCGGCCTTCCTGCTAAACCAACATGTCTAGTATCAGATCGGAACTCAGATCGTCTATCAAATCCAGCCTGTGGACACTCTGCAATCCGATGTTCTGGCTTACCACATCTGAAGCACTGACCAGTCATCCTGTAATACTGGCCAAAATGTCGTCGTCCACAACTTTGGCACACAGGTGCCCCACTGACAGATCCAGAATTGGTCGTACTGGTAGTGGCAGTATCAGAAAATCCTGACTATCCACTCCTCCTGTAGTCTCCAGAAACAAATATCCTCTTGCCAGAGGAACCACTGCTAGAAGTATCACCCCCGAACCTCTTCCTACTCGCAGTCCACTGCTGCTGAGTAGCCATCAGATCATTCTCTATCAAACGAGCTCTCTCCACAAGCTCAGAGAAATCAGAAATATGAAATGGCACTAGGGACTGCCTCAGACTATCTCGTAGTCCCCTCAGAAATCAATAGCACTTCTCAGCAGAAGTACTCACCAACTGCGGAGCATATCTGGCTAAAGTAATAAACTCGGCCTCGTACTGCATCACAGTCCTGCTTCCCTGAACAAATCTCAGAAAAGTCTCCTGCATATGCTGTCGTGCAGAAGGAGGTACAAACCACGATCGGAATTCCTCAGAAAATTCTTCCCAAGTAATCAACGAATTTAACTTCCCTTGGAATTTCGCCTCCTGCTGGCCTATCCACCAGCGCTCTGCTTCCCCATCCAACAGAAAAACTGCCAACGGTACTTTCCTGTCCGGCGGACACTGCATGCCGTCAAAAGTCTTCTCTAACCTTTTCAATCATTCTTCAGCTGCTCTGGGCTCAACAGTGCCCTCAAACCTCGGAGGTTTCAATCTCAGAAACAACTGCAAATGTTTATCTATATCCTCAGATCGCACATTAGAGGCTCTACTCTGAGTCTCGCTCATCATCTGAGCAACCAATGTAGCAAACTGAGAAAGTGTATCAGAACCAGCCACTGGGATAGTACTGCCCACTGCAGCTGCCTGACTAGCACTCTGCCCATCTGTCATATCAGGGTCTGGCAGATCCATGATCACACAGAAAACTAAGCACAAAATAACAGAATAAAAATCCAGACAAACCAAAACTACCCCAGACAGACTCACAGATCACTTCCTATAGCTCTGTCTTACAATCCAAATTCCAAAACCATTGCTCTGATACCACTAAAGCTTGTCACGACCCAACCCGACCGGGACGGATCCCGTTCGCATCGGGCCGTGACACAGCCAACAAATCCAGGATCTGGCTTTGGAATTTGCTTCAGAACTTTCTTCCAAATATAACACAGACAGAAAAACACAGAGCTACTATAAACATCCAAACACAGCGCAGTTCATCTATCTTTTCTTTCATCAAAATAATCATATACAGATACAGTGCATGGCTTCAGACAGAAAGAACATAACAGAACAGAAAGCCATGACTGTACAAAAAATCAAAAGTATCAAGTACCTAATCACAGATCAGACTCAGAACGTCTAGTCCAAGACCTCCTTCCCTTTCCCAGAACCTGAAAACCACGCAGAAAATAAGGATGAGCTAACAGCTCAGCAAGACATCAATCACCAATCAAAATCATCAAAAACTCACATCAAAATCACATCAGAAAAGTATCCGTACAGAATTCGAACAATCGTACAGAAATCATATAACAGACAGAACAGATAATAGCTCAATCAGAAATCAAACATCGGATACGAAAGACTGAAGTCATATCAAAATCCAAATATCATAAAGCTTTCATGTCACAGAGCAGATAGGATCGTACAAAATATACCAATAACAGAGTCGTACAGTTATCAAAGCAAAAAATCACATTACAACTTTACAGAACAGATAATGTCAGAACAGAACTTCCTTCCAGATGTTGGAACTTCCCCTTATATCTCCTTTTTGTGCTTATAGCACCAGAACTTCCCCTTATAGCTCCCTTTTTGTGCTTATAGCACCAGAACATAATTTCAGATTTCAAAACTTCCCCTTATATCTCCCTTCCCGGTCCCAGACAACGGAATCACAAAGGATTCCGGCACCTTATAACTCCCTTCCCGGACCCAGACAACGGAATCACAAAGGATTCCGGCCCCTTATAACTCCCTTCTGATAGCATACAAATAATCAATTCATTCAAATCATCTCATTTCAGAAATTCAGAAATCGTACGAAAATTCAGCGGCATAACGACAGTATACGGAATTTACACAAAATTCACAGATCCAGAAATTTACCAAATTATCACAGAACATTCACAACAACATTATAAGACTTTCATTGTACTGACAAAATATTTTTCAACATCCTGATAATTTGCAGTTCAATTAAAACACCGCAGAATCCAAAATGTCCGGTACAAATCTTCCAGAAAATACTCAAAACGTGCATAATTATCATCTCAGAGACATACCAAAAGTTACGCGGTAAAACCTTTGTCAGGAGAAAATAATACCAGAAATTCGCTAACGGAAACAAAATCCGGAACAGAAAATGCGTCAAAAATCTCGTTTCTGAAAATTGAGAAAGGCGGAATGTGCCTTACCTCGAGTCGGTCAACTTCTCTAACTACCACAACGGACGAAAACAGACCGGAGTCGCCCAAAAATTCTCTTTTCCTTCGTTTTTCTCTCTCCTGGACATCCTTTTATTTCCAAAAATATCTCATTTCCATATATATCAAGACTGATCGTACCGGACGATCGCAACTTCATCCCGGACATTCTAGGCTCTAGACAAATTTCGTCCAGACGAAATTAATTATCATCACGGACGACTTGGGCTCTGAACAGATTTCATCCATACGAAATTAATTATCATCCCGTACGACTTGCTCTCGGTAAGAATTTCATCCAGACGATCGTCCCCTACTTTTTCGTCTTTACACGACAACAGAAACCATACAACCAGATGGGCTGTTTTCCTGCGGAACAGATCACCGTGTGGAAGTCCGTCATCGGTGGCTGGGCCCCGTGTTAGTTTAATGGCCGGGCAGAATCCAACTTCGTCCGGGAAGAAATCCGGCATAAGTCGGTGGCCGGAGCAAAATGGTCGAGAAGTTTTTGCCAAATGCAACAACCTCCATATAAACTACTTCAAAATGGTCGATGAGGTAATGTTACGGTCTATCATTAGTTCTAACCATCATAGCCCCACTATTTAATTTATTTGTAAATATGAATATGTTCAATTTCTAATAAAAGATGTATGCATCATAATTGCCACCTTATAAGTAAAATGTCAAATTTTTCAATGAAAATAAAAACATATCAATAGAAGATAGCAGCAGGATAATTCAAGAGCCCGGTTTCTAACCTCCATCACACTAATCCTTTCCTCAAAAGCATCATTATGGATCACAAAATCCTTGTTAAATAATTGAACATTTCCCTTAGCAATCTACATTGTTCACAACATTTTTTACACTCAAATTCCATAGCTTTTCTAGTTAGCTTAGCAAGGGGTGAGCTATTCCGGATAATCAACCCATTAACATTAAAGATAATACCAGTCAAATCCCAAAAAAGTCTACTGTCATTCTCAGTCATTGCATCAAGATTGATGTAGACAAAAGCGGGGTCAACCCATGTCCAAAATAATATGAATTTTGGCTTCCCTTGAGTCTACTAGCTCAAATAAATTTGAGCTGAAATTTTAGCTCATTTATGAGCTGGTCTTTAGTTCACTTATTGAACTAAGGGTTAGCTCATTATTAGCTAACATTTTAGTTCATTTATTATCTTACTTTTTATGCTTTTTATGCTTTAATTATGTAGGTCTCTTGGAACTCCAAACCGGCCTTTGGAATTCCAAGAATTTGCTTTTCCCATGAGGTGACTCCTTGGTTTCCTCCATGGCTTATTGTTTTTTGTGCTTTTCCTCTTGGAATTCCGGCTGGCAGCTGGTTTTCCGTGCCTAGGCTCTTTCCCGAGGCCGTGGCCCCTTGGTTCCGTGCGGCCTCCTTGTTTCCCGCGGTGACTACTTCAGTTCCTGGTTTGGGTTGATTTCCGTAAGCATGGGGAAGGATTTCTATGCTTATGGTGCTTTGTTTCTTGTGTTAAAATTAATGTAATGTGTCTCTTTGTATTCCCTTTCATACCTATATATATGGGGGATTGTTTATATTTGAAAGAAAGTTGAATGAAGTTATGAAAATGTTATTTTTGGAAAAGCTATAACCTGCGGGTTTGCTTTGGAAATCATGCGGGCTCTTTCCACCCTTCTTTCTCATCCCCTCTGGAAATCCTGCGGGCTCTTTCCAACCTTTCTTCTCGGGCTTCTAACCTCTTTCGTCTCTCCGCAAGTGCCACTCCACTTGTATCCTTCTTCTCTAAGTGAAGCAACTTTAGGGTGTCTTTTTATTTTATTTGGAGTCGTTTGTAAGAGTTTAAGTTGTTTATTTATGTCAAATTTGAAATGTAAGAGTTTGTTCTCTTCTCTCTTCTCATCTTGAATTTCGTCTAAAGTCGGGTCTTTTTTCGTTTTTTGTGTCGTTCGCATTCTCTCTTGTGCGGGCGAGGGGTATAGGCTCCCTATATTTCTTGCCCCCACCAATTTGGTATCAGAGCAAGTTAGGAAGTCCTAGGTTTGTGGTTTGTCAAATTTGTTTTAGTTGTCAAGTAAGTTTGTTAAGTTTGTCAAAGAGTCTTATTTTGAGTCTAACTTTAGGTTGAAAATTTTTTGAGTCTTTTTTGAGTCTGTCAAAAAATGAAAAATGCCAAAAATATGGCTACATTCAAGGAAGAAAGCGATCAACATAATCCTGATGTCCCACCTCCATTGGACAGATGGTTACCAACAGAAGGAGATTTTACTGACCCATTTCAAGATAGTTTATACAAGCTTCAGTATCACATGTTCCTATGTGATCAAAAATTCGAGAAGTACAAAAGATATCTGCAACAGCAATTTGAAGAAGAACAGGAAGAAATTTTGAAAAGATTTGGCGAGAAACTCAAAGAGCTGGATGATCACTATTTACCTCCTCAAGGGAATCAACAAGAACCAATTCATCAGGAGGTGAATTCGCAAGAAGGGGAGTCTGATGTAGACAAAAGGGGGGTCAACCCATGTCCAAAAGAATATGAATTTTGGCTTCCCTTGAGTCTACTAGCTCAAATAAATTTGAGCTGAAATTTTAGCTCATTTATGAGCTGGTCTTTAGTTCACTTATTGAACTAAGGGTTAACTCATTATTAGCTAACATTTTAGTTCATTTATTATCTTACTTTTTATGCTTTTTATGTTTTAATAATGTAGGTCTCTTGGAATTCCAAACCGGCCTTTGGAATTCCAAACCGGCCTTTGGAATTCCAAGAATTTGCTTTTCCCATGAGGTGACTCCTTGGTTTCCTCCATGGCTTATTGTTTTTTGTGCTTTGCCTCTTGGAATTCCGGCTGGCCGCTGGTTTTCCCGTGCCTGGGCTCTTTCCCGAGGCCATGGCCCCTTGGTTCCGTGCGGCCTCCTTGCTTCCCACGGTGACTGCTTCGGTTCCTGGTTTGGGTTGATTACCATAAGTCGGGTCTTTTTTCGTTTTTTGTGTCGTTCGCATTCTCTCTTGTGCGGGCGAGGGGTATAGGCTCCCTATATTTCTTGCCCCCACCAAAGATTTGCATAGCTAATCAAAAGTCATGCACTGCTGACATGTACCAGAAGCACTACAAAATCAAACTGAATTTCAAACGTTCAAATTTAGAGTATAAGAAATGATTTCTCGATGGACAACATTAAAATATGCAAGTATTGAGTAAGTCTATTCACATCAGGAACAACTTGATAAAGATCATACCTAGTTCAATATGATATATTTGGTATGTCTTGATCATTAGTCTAATATACTAGCGCAATGTTGTATCAAACTGTTGCAAATGACTTTGCTCAACATCATGTAGCCTACAAACATATCAATCACCATTCTTTTAAACCAAAAAATACTGCTCTATTAAAGTGCTAATCCAATAAAGCCGCCCAATTGTCAAGCAACTATAGTTCCATAGTTCTCATTTGTAAATAAATATTATGTATGCTCCTTAATAGATATACTTATAGTGCCCATAAGTTAAATAGCATAATAAACCTCAAAATCTAGAGCAATCCTAAATATTCTTCTAGAAAGAGCCAGCAAACTAACATGTCAATTGTACCAATTACAGTCCCATTTTTGTTATAAAGATAGTTCATCTTTCCGGAACAAAGTTAATACAAAAATTTTTGTTTTGATCTGTCAACTCCCTAATATAAAAGTAGCAAAAAGCCAAACATATGAAGATCAACATTACATCCCACATCATCATCTTTTTCCTCATATCCAATGGACTGTGGTTTTGACATAAAAGATTGACACTTTTAAATTTTAGTGTGCCCCAAAACATCATTGCTTATTGATGCACGTCATGGAAAAACAGAGATACCCGAAATGTTTGCTTTCTTCTAACCGATGAGACTCAAATGAGGGTGACAAAATTTAGCCCGTCTCCAATAACCGGAGTAACGTTCTAGGCATGTCAAAGGCATCAAAATTATGAAACGACTATGCTGATCCCCTGCCCAATAATATAAGCAATCTTTGAGTTTCAGCCCAACACAATCGATCGTGTAAAAGAAATCTCTTCCTGAACCAGATCAAAGATTAACATATAGAGGCAAAATTTTGTTTGGATCAAATTTTGCAAGTGAAGAGGTCTTCAAACTCTGGCCAAAACAAAAATAAATGGTGCAGAGGGTGGTCTTAATTCCCAGTAGAATCAAACACCATTGGTCATGAGTCATCAGACTAATTAGATCAAAGACTAATGACCTTTTCACTAATTGAATCTAAAATAAAAAATTATTCAAATATTTTACTCATGCATTTGTGTGTGAAGGAGATACCAAGTGTGAAGTTGGAATGTGGAGAGTTGATTCGAAGAGTGAGAATGTGGAGCAAATCAAAGGCTGCAGGGATTACAGGATGAGGAGATCAACAAAGGGATGTGACCAAAGTGTTTGTCAATTGGGTGGGACAACTCGAATGATGAAGGAACGGTGGGAGGTGGTTCATGCAGAAATATCAAGCAAATGTAGCTTGAAGTGGCATTAACGCCATCGGAGTCTGAACACCTAACTACAGTGACTCAATAAGGTTGGGAAAGGAAAAGTTGAGCGTCCCATGAGGAAAGATTTCAAGGAGAGGAAGCAAAATTTCATGGGTAAGGAGAATGTAGGGAACAAGAGCAAAATGAGGGGGTGAAGCCTGACGTGTAAGATCGAAGAGGGTGTGTGACCTGTGATGTAGAAGAGCTAGAGCTACACATGTGAATGATGTATCCTTTTTTTAAAAACAAATACAAATTTTATCCCAAAGCAATAAATATAAACATTAAATATCAACCTTAAGCAAACACAAAATTAAAAGATTATACAAAAGATAAACTATTGCACCATAATCACAAGCAAATCATTATAGTTCTACAGATCAATAACAATATTTAAAGAAACAATTTGCATACCATAAAACAAGCTACAAATTTTCTTCCGAAGCATGTAGTAGAGGTTTCGAAATGAATCCTCCCAATCTTGTTGTCTTCTCAATAAAAAATCTTCTTCTACATCACAAAAAATATTTTACATATCATTATAGCAACTAAACCAGAAAGACAAAAAGCTCCAAGTGACGTGAAAACCTCCTTTTGTAGCAGATAAAGTCATTGCAATAACTATGGAAGAAGGCAATGAAGATTGTGGGAATGCCCAAGAATGTATAGCTTTAGAAAACATGACTTCAGCAGTTGTACTATGTCCTGATGTACAGGCAGATTGTTGATCCATGTTGGAAACATATTTAGAAGCATGCTGCTCAATTTCAAAAAAAGAAGGCGTTGCATTTACCCTGTGACACCTAAAAAGAGATTGGCAGTTAGATGAGAAAATCCATTAAGATTTCTACAATAAGATGGAAAATGAAAAAACAGTTGAGGGGCAATATTAGTAATACCAAATTAGTTATTTTGAAGGAAAAGGAAGCTCAAGCAAAACTACAATAAGAAAAAAAATTTATTTATGATCATTTCTAGAGAGTACTTTAAACAAAAGATAATATAAAACATCATATAGTCGCATTTCTAATCATACTGTGAAATTAAGTTGAATGATCATCTGATGCAGGATATTTTAGGGCCCAGGTTTTCTAATGTAAAATAATATAAAAATTAAAGCTTAATTAAATAAAAAGATGGATGACGTTTATTTGATAGATTTTCCAGAAAATGTGCATATACTTTAATGCAAACAATGCAAGAATAAGCAAATAAATCTCACAAAGAAGAAAACTACCTGACATTAAAAAAAATTGTAACCAAAGATTTTGAACAACATGAAAAAGAATTCGGTGGCCCATGTGAGTGTTTGGGGGCATTTTATAATTATTTGTTTAACCTTATAAGCTCCTATTTACTTGCTTAGGAGGATCATATTCAAACTTATTGACCCGCGCAACATCTCTAGACGTCACGTTGTACCCATAACATGCTCGTCGGGGCTCATGCGGGTTTTGTGATTGCACCTACCCCTTATGTACCTATATGAATACAAACTACGGTGCATGTGTGGGACATTTTGGACATTTGACGGGTCTTTTATGATGACTCGTAGAAGTTCATTTTGTCGTAGTCTTTTCAGCATTTACTTGTGGATAGTATGGTGCATGCACGACCATTATTCATCGAGGAAATTGCAAGCCTCAATGATCTTATCCAACTCAATGTTCAAGACCTGATTGAACTGAGATTCATTCACTCTATAATGATTTGATTTGACTTTCTCTTTCCCAGAACGAACTCATATAGGAATTAGTGGACAACTCCTTGATTATGCCATTATCATCATCTTCAACTGTTGGCTTAAATAAAGAATCAATCATTTCAACCTTGAATGATTATGCCATTGCTGACATTCTATACGTCAACCAAATCAATGGTTGCTGCCTCGAACAGGCATTGTAGCGATTGAAAGCGCATCGGGTCGTATAGGAGAAATATATGAGATAATCATTTCTAAAAATGATTGTTGTAGTCTTTGATGCAGTTGGAGTAGCGAGTGCACTTTCTGCTTGTAGTTTTGAGTTTAGAACGCCAAGATTTGCATTGATCTTTAACAGTATATTTTGTCAAACATTGATCATTAACTCCAGTAGGCGCAATACAGTGTATTGATGTTGACTTGGATTACCGTAAGGGAGCTTCCATTTAAGGAAGAGTTATCCATTGTTGCATCACTACAACACATGAATTAATTCACCCATGCCATAGAAGAATAAAGAAATATTTATTTTCAAGGTGAATTTTGAGAAAGCGTATGATGGTATTATGATTGGAATTTTATTCTCTTCACTATTCCTAAAAGACATTTTCCTCATAAGTTCATTCCGTGGATAAGAAAGAACTTAATTCATGCAGTGCTTTCTCATACATATCTTTGATAAATTTAGCATGCCTTTCATACACAAATTTCTTTCTTAATCCACACCACATTTGTAGTACTTGATCACCTGCCTTCTCAAGATAAATAAAAAGTATAAAAAGATCAATCAAGTCTTTACTCTCTATACTTTACAATTGTCTCAACAAAAAATTACTTCAATGATAATTCTACTTGGAAAGAAACCAAAATCATTCTTTGAAACTAGCATAATCTTTTGAAATTCCATTACTGTCTCTTATAACTTCAATGTATGACTCATAAATTTAATTTCTCTATAGTAAACACAATTTTGAAGATCTCATTTATCCTTAAATATTAGTACCATAATACTTGTTTAACAATTATATGACATCTTAGTTTTTAAAATTTTAAAGAAAAAAATGTTAACTAAACCAGTACTGCACAAATAAATGAAGTTCAAACATTTAGCAAAACTAAACATACAGCGATAAAAAAATCAATCAATCACTAATTAAAAGAAAGAAAAGAAAAAAAAACTAAAATAAACAAAAAGCCTCTCGCTTGTATAAATACATCATTCTATCAGAATATTTAATGTCTCAAACTTAACTAAGGAATAAAACCCCAAAAGAATGAAGAAAGGCTTCAGATCAACAAAACTTAAATTTTAATCAAGTCAAATTTGTTTATTATAGCCTAAAAAACACCCTTATTTACATAATTTTACTAAAATAAATAATTAGGAAGAAAAAAATTCAATCAAAGAATTTAGCCGCTAGAAAATTCTAAGTAGACCGCCAGCCAAATAGAGTAAGATATTATAGTCTTGGACAAGATTTAGTCCAAAGATAAGGAAAAATTCATAGAATCCTAGAAATCCACATAAGACTAATTTGTAGTTTTGTTATAGTCCTGAGGAAACATTAGTCCCTATAAATATAATCATTTGCAGTAAAGGAATAGTAGGACAAGCTACAGTCAGGATTCTCATCATCATGCAAGACTTGCCAAATAGCCAATCAAGGCTAAATAAAAATTGGATAAGATTTAATGAGACAAAGTAAGGAAAGGAGGAGAAAGTAAATAAAAACTAGAAATATTGTGTTACCCCCTCCACACAGACCTAAAATAGTTTTCTTAACAGCTGAGTTGGGAAGAAGATATTGGAAGCAACATAATCACATGGGGATTATTAAGCTCACAACCCCCCCCCCCCCCCCCCCCCCCCCCCCCCCCCCCCCCCCCCCCCCCCCCCCCCCCCCCCCCCAAAAAAAAATCCCACTCTCTATCTTGTTTTAGTGCCTGAACATCAAGATTTTGGACTGTGGAGTAGAGCAACATAGTATTTCTACATTTAACGAAAAAAGATCTTCTAACTACATTAAATTTCCCAAAAAGCAACTTAAATGGGACCCCATGTCAAGTGGACTACTAGATCATGTTGGATTGTGGTAGGAAGTGGATGCAATTTCAACAAAACTTGAGAATGGCACAAGCAATTTAAGAAGAAGAACACACAAGAACTCTTTTTTATTGAAAGAACTAAGCAGAAAAACACAATATACAATTAGATCTTCAATTGGAGAGGAAGATCCGGCTCTCCTAAATCCCTAGCCGTCAGCTAGAGCCCACTCAACATAAGCAAAACTAATTCCAGCAAAATCAAACATAATATGAAATCACCCCATAGTTAGTATTAAATAGGCTCCCCTAATTCCCTTCCAAATCAGTCTGCTTTCTCAAAATAATTCCCTCTCATATTTGAATTCAAATTAGATCTCTTTCCCTAATTAATTCTCTCCAATTGTAATTAAAACATTCTTAAATAATTCACCCTTGATTCATCCTTACATAATGAATATTAACTCCCCTGGACTTTCCCTAAATAATGCTCTCTCAAATTTGAATTTAAGTTAGATTTCTTTCCCTAATTAATTCCCTCCGAATTATAATTAAATTTTTTCTAAACAATTCCCCCTCTCTCTTCTTACCAGCCGCCCAACCTAATGGGGCCCATTGGCTCATCTATTGGTCCATCAATACTCCCCTCTCAAAGAGCCACCTTGTTCTTAAGGTGGAACGAAGGAAAATGTTACTAAAGCACTGGACTAATAGCAGTGGACTAGAAAATAGACTGACATTGGATCGAACAATCCCTGGCTCGAGCATCTTCTTGATCAATCTCTCAATCTCTTCATTCTGAATTTGGCATGACGATACAAACGAACACTGATAAGTAAGACTCCTTCCTTAAAGATGATATCATGCTCGTGTTCCTGCAGATGAGGCAACTCCTGAACTGGTTGGAACACCCCTCAATACTGTTGTAGGGATGGTTGAATCATGTATGGTGCTTCTATCTTCTCCCCATCTTTTTCTCCTTCTAAACTCTACAACTCCACCAAAAGTCACACTCCTTCACCCTTTCCCCTCCTTAGAAATGACTCCAAAGGTGGCATCTCCTCTTCTTCCCCTAATATTTTCCACCTCTTGATCTTCCCCTCTTCTTATGAAATTGAAGTTTCCTCCACTCCCCTGGCCGACGACGATGTTGTTTTGGTTTGGATCTCAAGTATCTTCCTGATCATCTCCTCCATTATGGAAAACTTCACATCTTCTTATGAACGACTGAATTTTGACTTTGAAAATATGAAATTTTAGATTTCGATTATTTAATCTCCCCTTCCAACACTTCTACTTTTCTTCCTGCCATAGATACCAGGATCTATGCTCTGATACTATTTTGATAGGAAGTAGATGCAACTTCAGCAAAACCAAAGAACGGCACAATAACTCCTTTTTATAGAAAGAACTAAGAAGAAAAATACAATATATAGTTGGATCTTCAATTAAACAGGAAGATTTGGCTCTCCAAAATCCCTAGCCATTGGCTAGAGCCCACTCTACCTAAGCAAAACTAATTCTAGCAAAATCAAGCATAATCTGAAATCACCCCATAGTTAGTGTTAAATAGGCTCCCCTAATTCCCTCCCAAATCAGCCGCTTTCCCTAAATCATTCCCTCTCATATTTAAATTCAAATTAGATCACTTATCCAAATTAATTCCCTTCCAATTGTAATTAAAACTTTGCTAAACAATTCCCCTTTGATTCCTCCTTACATAATAAATATCCCATGGGCTTTCCCAAAATAATTCCCTCACAAATTTAAATTCAAATTAGATTTTTTCCCTAATTAATTCCCTCCCAATTATAATCAAAACTTTCATAAACAATTCTCCCTCTCTTTTCTAGCTATCGCCTACCCAAGTCAGGCCCATCGGTTCAACCATTGGTCCATCATATTGCTAAAAATTTCTTGTGCAAAATCTTGAAAAACTACATTAAAATCTTAAAAAACAACATAATTAATGCAATGTACACTCTGAAATCACATGAATTGCATCATTCAACTTGTATAAGACAAGGTTTTGTCTGTCCATAGACTATAATCATATGATTTGTATACAACACAAGCATAAATAACACATCCTTAAAAATAAATCTTTGGTTCACATGAAACATATCATTAAATTATATATGTATTTGCATGTTTATTTTGCATCTCATATTTCCAAAGAACATACTACGTTCCTAAATAATGCATCATAAGTTCAATTCAAAAAGAAACTATAGCATATGTTTGGCTGTTATTAACATAAAGATGATAGAATAAATGACTTTAACAAAACAGGACGAGATCATAGGCAACCCACAACCTCAAGCATGAGCATGAGTAAAAAGATGCCTCAAGCTTTGTCCCAACTTTTCAGAAACAAAAGAGGGAGCCTCATGCAGCATGATTAAATTAAGGGAATAGAAGGAATAATCCATAGAAGAAACAAAAGAAGGCAAGGTAAATTCTAAAACCACCCCCACCCTCTCCTCCCACACACACACATGCACGCGCACACATGTGCACGCTTACTCACACACGCGACATACACACACACAAGCATTGAAATTAATATTTACCTTCCCCTCGGGGTATTTGAAGTTGTTTCAAGCAAAGGACAATTTGTTACTCTTTGACAATTCAAAAGCTAGAAGGAGACTTCGTCTTTTAGATTCAGGCTGGACTGAAAATGCCCATAGATTAAGGATGTTTTGGTAAGTAATTAGATGTAATAAAATCCTATATAAACTGCTGATGACCATAATAACTTAATGGATGATGCTTGTCTTGACTATCCAGATCTAATTCAAAGAGAGTTAACTTGAGCTTATGAGGACCAATCAAACCTTTTATAAGTTGTTGAGTATTGGTTGAAGTCAAACTTTTATTGAAGGCGGAATTCAATTATTTTTTTAAAGGAACAATTGGACCCTAATCATGTATAGCTCAATGGTGCACTACTTGATTTGGGGTCACTGAATTAACTCTTTGGACTTAATATAAACCTTTCAAGGTTGTTATACAATCATACCAAAGGAGTATAGTTTAGCTTAGGGAGGCAAACGAGTTGAGTCGAGCTCGAGTTTGGGCTAACTTGAGCTCGACTTGTCAACTCAAAGAGAAGCTCGAACTCAATCAATTGCTTGGCTCGTCGGAGTTATAGCGGGCTCAAGCTCGACTCACGAGCTTGACTCGCCAGAGAAGGAAATCATTATGTCTAGTTGCCGAAGACAGCTGGCTCGAGCTCGAATCATGAGCATGGCACACCGGAGGAGGTCAAGAAGTTCAAACCATCAGCTTGGCTCATTGGAGAAAAGAGAAAGTGAGGACGTCGGGTCGCCGAAGTAATGCTGTGGTAGAACTCGAGAGGCCGATAGAAAAATTAACGAGCTCAACAACAGCCCAATAAAGGAGGAGGAATAAGAGCAGATTTTTTTGGGAGACGAGTAAGTGCAGATTGTTTGAAAAAAAAAAACAAACTTTGGAAAGTTCAAAATTTGTTGTCAAGTCACCAGGGCAGTAAATTCAATTAATGTTTTGGAGAATTTTTTTGGTATGCATTTATATAAATGTATATTTTAAATAATATAACTTTTTTATATCATCCTAATCGAGCCAAATCATGAGCCTACTAGTTGAGTCTCATCAAGCTCAAACTCGAGCTCGTTTAATATGTGAGCTCGAGTTTGAGCTCAAGCTTAAGCTTGAAGCTCGAGAAGCTTGACTCGCAAGCTCGTTACTGAGTTGAGTTTGAGCCGGGTCGTGAGCTAGTTCGGCTCACTCACAACCCTTAGTTTAGCTAACAATTGTTCATAGACCATCCCCTAAGATTGATGATTAGTCTTACTAGGTGATTCTAATTTGCCCTGGAGGAGGTAAAATCAATTCAACCAAGCAATGATTAGATCACAATCATGTAGAATTGCAAGAGCAGACAGGTTGATTTGAGACCATTAAGCCTAGATCCATGTAGGATTGAACTAGCCCTTTTGACGGTGATATAAGCCCTACCCAAGAGAAATAAATCAAGTTTAGCACTATAAAGATTGTATGAATATATTGACATAGGGTCTCAATGGATCGTTAGGAATCTAACACATCATTTGCTCTTGCATATCCGTTTCTAATATAGAAGAGGTTCGATCCTAGGGCAGTAAAATGGAATCCCCTCCTATAAGTAATTTAGAGGGGATCTCACACCAACTGAGGTGTGAAATTGTAGGATTGAATTTCCATCTTGGGACTCTTTGCACCTCTTTGTGCAAGAGTGAGTTTATATAATTGCCATTATCTTTGATAAGAATATAGAGAGTTACTTAAAAGTGATAGAGCCTTATTGAAAATATAGATAGTAACTGTCAAGACAATAGCACCAGTAATGCGACCAACTAAAGAATGTTTGTCATAATGTTTGCTATTATACAATATGATTGTGGATGTTGCAAAAGGAAATATGAGCGACAAGAGAGACTAAAAGTTGTTGGTCAAGTAATTTTTTCTTGTTCCAAAAAATTTTGACAATAAGATTCTCATATCAATGGTTGCCAATGCTATCTAAAAATAGAGAAGGAAAAAATACACAATGAAGCAAATCCCTCAGAGGGGTATCGAATCACAAAAGGCATTGTAAAGTGTAAACAATGTCATTGCTTCCAATAACCTCAATTGATGGGAGAAGAAATCGAGCATACTATCAAAGGCTTACCAAGAACCTTCTACCAATCCCTCAATAACCCATTAGGTAATGAAGTTGTTTTACTTTTAAGCTTGCAAAAAAGATGCTAGCCCCATTAAAAAGGCAACAACGATTTAATCATTTACTCATGAACTTTGATAAATATAGGTAGTCATTATATATTAGATGCAGTTGGATAGTTTCAATTTCAGTATGAGAATACTTTAATGTGTGATGCATGCAAATTTCATTTCAATTTTATTTTTAGTTTGAACTTTATTGTAATTTGAATTTTATATTTTTTTTTAATGTTTTTTCTACCCTATGATGGAAAGCAACCAATGATCATGTGTAGGTTGTGCTCTTGGACATGCTATTCCTTTGGTGTGCTAGTTTCTTTGATGCCATGCCATTTGGGCTGATTTGGGTTTGACCCGAGTTCTGTGGGTGTGGTTTAGTTGATTCGTGTATGTGCTGGTTGTTTTGCCAGCTGATGTCTTGATTGATGGGATTCAATTGCCTTTATTCGGCTCTTTTTTCTACTTGTGTTGATCTCCCAGGTTCATTTCCACTCATTGCCTCTTCGGTTCTTATGTCTGTCCCGATACCCCCCCCCCCCCCCGGCGGGCGCCTGTTCCGTTTGTTGGCTATTCATGTTTCCCGCATGCCCCTTTGTGTGCTGCTACAGGTGGTTGACTTTTGGTTTTTTATCTCCCTCTGTCTTATTGGTTTGAGTGAGCGATTGTTTGGTTCCCTTTCTTCACCTATATATTGTGGCCGTTTTGTGGCATTTTGAGGAGAATTTTGTGAGTGATAAACACTAAAACCTGAGGGTTTCTTCTTTAATAGCTTGCGAGCTATGTCCCCCTTTCTCTTCTCCTCTCTATAACTTCGTCTCAGGTTTCTTATCTATTTCTTCTCTCCGCAAGTTTCCACCCCATTTGTATCTTTCTTCTAAAGCATTTGAAGGTATTGGTTGGCCGGATTGTTAGCATTTGCTGGAGGAGTTTGTAGTGGACGTTAGCCCAAAGTTGATGTGGTGGACCTTTGTTTTGCATGTCTTTGAGCTCTAATCAATTTACCTACTATTTCGATGCATGTGAGGTGACCACTAGCTGGTTGTTCTGAGGATAGTTTTTATTTTTAATTTTCTTAGTGTTTAACTTCCGTTTGTTTTCAAGTTTGTTTGGTGTTGACTTACACAGTGTTAAATTGAGTCGGGTTCTAATTTCCTTAGTGTTCTCCTTTGTTTTTTTTAATCCACTTGGCTTGCATCAATGTGTTGATCAGGAGTGGCTCTAATTCCAGAAATAATGTATCTACTTCACTCCCCT
Source organism: Dendrobium officinale (assembly GCA_019514585.1). Lineage (NCBI taxonomy): Eukaryota > Viridiplantae > Streptophyta > Magnoliopsida > Asparagales > Orchidaceae > Dendrobium > Dendrobium officinale. The sequence continues at coordinate 14,019,398 of CM033697.1, forward strand.
AGTCCTCACCTTCGAGCAGAATGCAAAAAACGATGCATATTTGCTAACACACAAGAGAAGAAAATTAAAGAAAAGATTTATAGGGAAAATATTTTATTGATAAAATTTTAAAAATAATAAATCATTGCTTACATTAAAAAGAGCGCAGTACAACAAAATGAAAAAAGCTTTTAGGGATGTATAACTTGTCAATGAGGCATTACAGTGCATAACACAACCTTGGCAACTCAAGACGAGCAAAACTATCACAAGCATCATCCTGACTACTTTGCCTTGTCCCGAGTAAGCAACTATGTCTTGATATATACTCCATGTCGCACCGATACACCTATTTATGAAGGCGTGTTGTATCTGATACACGAATATGCCTCTGATATGACCCCGATATGTGTCGGATACAACTAATACTATTTAATTTTAAAAGGACACACGTATATGATGCGCGTGTACGTTGAAAAACAAAAAAAAAATTCAAAAAAAAAAGATGCACCGTATTTACTTCCGCAGCTACGAGCGAGACTCTCACTTCTGAGATGGATTTGAGTCTCTTGATGATATGGGAATATTAGAAATTGTTAATCTTTCACTTGATGAGCCTGCATTAGAAGCTATGATATTTATTGAAGATGATATAGAAGTTCAAAGACAAACCACTGAAGAAGCTAATCATATCATTTCTTCTATTGAATAGTTGAAACTTCATGTGCTAGACAATTTATGTTTATGCTTTTGTTGTTGTACTAGACATTTAATGCTTACTTTTATTTTGATATTATAAGCTACAAGGCTACAAATGATGTTGCTTTCTTTTTTTTTCGTAATTTCAAATATTATGCTTTGATTACTTTCTTAATTTTTATGTATGATTTATAAATTATAATGTCGTGTCCGCGCCATACCCGTATCTTGTATTTTTAAGAATTGACATGTCCCGTATTCGTATCGTGTCGTATCAGTGTCAATGTATCTGTATTAATGCAACATAGTATACACTAGACTCATCAATTAATGTCTAAAGCTGAAATCATATATCCAAACAACGCGTAAGCATCATTATCATGTTGTTGTTAAATAGCAACTGTGACCGCAAGTGCCCCGCATCCAAGTTTGTCGTTTAACTTTACACCTCTCTTAATAGAATAGGAAGGCCCCCTAGGTTGCTCGAGGTAGGTAGGTCAAAGACTGGGCTCCACATGTTGAAGTTGAAAGCAAAACTAATTGATCACATGATACAAAACCTAGCTTCCGATATCAAACCTCAACCCATCATGTCATTCATATGTTGCAATCGGGTGGTCAGCTCCTGAATGTCCGCCCAAATGGTGACCACAATTTGGGATCCTAAGAAGGCCAAAATTCGTGGTGAGCTTCTTCCTTCTAGGTAATACCCACTTTGGATCAACAAAACCTAACTAGTGGTGGCTAGCTTATTGATGTGTCAGGTGATTACCTTATGCACATTGAAAGTATTACACACAATCCTTCTAGGAGATTACTTTGCTCAATCCCCAAAACTACATCTTTCAAACCATTGTTCTTGCTTTGTAAGTCTTGGACTATGTCTATGTCGTATAGTTTCTCAATTACATCAGCACGCACCTCAACTCAACTAAGCAAATTCTTCTAAAGTCTCTCCTCTACGGAGAAGTTGATGTCATAAAGGGTTTTTTCAAACTCGCTACTTGAGCTCTTCTTCTCAAGAGGTGGCTCTAAAGGAATGATTGCTCTTGAAGGATCCACCTCAGCAGTCAATTGGTCCATTGCGCTGCAAAATATACCACTGCAGTAGTGTCATGGGGCATTTTTGTCCTTGCCCACTTGGTCATGGCATGGGTCCTCCTCATCCATACCCTCCACTTGCTCAACAGAATAAGGTGTTGACTATTCCTTAACAAAATGCCTAGAAAGTTCAATGACACTTGTATGAATTCAAAAAAGAAATCACCTAGACTTTCATGGTAGTACAGATCACATGGTTATTGAAGCCTAGATTGATCACCTAGAGAAGATCTATTACTTTATGGGATGTCCAGAGGATTAGAAATCTAGCCTGGCAATGTGTTAACTGAAGGGAGCGGCTAGCAAGTGGAAATCAGAGGAAAGAATAAAATTTATGAACGTTGATAACTTGATATAGTCCCCTAGACTGAATTTTTTTTAAGATGGCAGTTGTCACAGTACAGAGAATACTCTCAAAAACCTTTGAGATAAAAAAACGAATTTTCTTCAACTAACTCGAGGGAATCCAACCTAAAGTCAGAAAAGGAAGATTGGTTTGATCTTTTCCACAAGGTCAAGTAAAGAAATTTCTTAGTTTATTAACCCTTTTGGCAAATCCTACTTCATAGAAGACTAAAAAAGAATGATTCAACGGCATATGTTTCTAGGGCCTCATCATGTTACATACAAATAAACAGAGCACGTCATATTGAGGGATGAAGCAGTATATACAAAAGTCAGCAACGAAATCAAATAATACTACATGATTAACCCAAATGAATCATACATTACATAAATTCAATCATACATGTTAACGGCGAATGGCACACCATGGCGCAAAGGTCTCTTTGGAGCCATGGCGCATAGCGAACGGCGCGGCGCGCGCTATTTTGAACATGACGCAAGCTATATAAAAATTATAAAATAATAAGCATGAATATGAAATATTATTAAAAATGAAAGACAAGCTATCATAATAATAAAAGACAACCATAACATATATAAATTCGACTAAGTAACATCCAAATATCTCATAATTCAAATATTACAATCTTTTTTTAAAAGATCAAATAAGAATTTAATCTACTCTTCTTGGGAATCATCATCAGCAGCAAATGTTAAAAAAGCTTCATTATCTTCTTCAACATTATCTCCTACTTCATAATTCTCTTCATCACCCTCCTCATCATCATTCTCAATAACAAAATCATGCCTAATTGAAGATTCTTTCTCTTTCCCTTTAGATCTTTCTCGAATATTATAGCTTTTATCATAAACACCAGTAGCTTTAGCAACACTTGTCCAAGTTAAATCTTCCTCTCCAGCAATAAAGTCATTTTCTTCATCAGACTCATCATCTAATTTTTCTGTTAGCCATTCATTTGCATCATCTATCTCAGTCAAAGAAATAGGATCAATGACATCACGATGATTGAATCTTCGAATCAGTGCTCTATTATATTTCACATAAACTAAATCCTTTAAGCGATTATGATCCAATTTGCTTCTTCGTTTTCTATGAAGCTGCAATTAAAATATTATTACATTAATATATTATGACCATATATAAAAAATTAAAACATACATTGTAAAATACTAACATGTTCAAAAATACTCCAATTGCGTTCGCATCCAGATGAACTACATGTTAGACTTAGGACTTTGATAGCAAAGCTTTATAAATTGGGAGCTCCTTGTTTCTATGCCAACCACCAATCAGCTGGAAGAAATGGTTTTTTTTCAATATTATATAACAAATCAGTCTTAATTTTTTTGTAAATAATGATACCTGGAGATCGGGTAGTTCTTTGCCTTACAGCTGGAGGAATATCAAAAAGTCCTTCACCCCTAATGTATAAACTTAATTCATTACTGATTTTATCTTCTTCAGCTAAATCTTGAGATAATCTTCCAATACATTGGTAAAGACCATCAGTTATTTCCTTATCCTTGGCAATATCAGGATTATTGAAGAAATATTCAGGATTTAAAAAATGTCCCGCTGCATGTAGAGGCCGATGTAATTGCACTTCCCATCTTCTATCAATCATTTTAAAAATTTGATCATACTTATCACTGTTATTAAAGCTTACAGCAATTGCCTCTTTTGCTCTATCAATTGCTTCATATATGTAAGCCATTGGGGGCTTCTTCTCTCCATCAACCAATCTAAGAACCTTTAATAAAGGACCAGCTATTTTTAAGGCATACACTATAGTGTTCCAAAATAACATAAATTTAGAATAAAAGTTGTGACAAACCTGCAAAAACATTTTCGGATGCATTATCAGTGACCACTTGGATCACATTATGTGGTTCAATAACCTCGTTGTACTTGCAAAAAAGTTCAAACATTTTCATAGCATTCTTGGAGAAAGAACTAGCATCAATTGATTCTATCAATGCACTACCTCTTGGACAATTAACAAGAAAATTGATTAAGCTTTTCCCATTCCTCAACATCCATCCATCTGTCATTAGAGAACAACCATATCGTACACAATCTTCTTGATGGCGTCGCAATAACTCATGTGTATGTCCAACCTCTTTCTTCAAACAAGTAACTCGTACCTCATGATAACTAGGAGGTTTCATACCAGGTCAAAACTGCCCAAGTGCCTCCTCTACCATAGCAGGGAAACTATCATAGTTCACAACATTAAATAGAATCCCAGCATCGTACATCCATCTACTGAACACTTGAACAGCCCTTCCCCTCATTTCTTTTTTAGCTGCATCCATTTCTTTGTTAAACTGGCCTTTTCTATGCTTTATTACATCTTCAGGATTTGGTGTAAGGAAAGTATCTAATGGACCTTTAGGTCGTGATGTTTTGAAGATAGATATAGATGTCGATCATTGACTAGATGTGTTAGATTTATTTGTCCGCAACATTTTGGATGGTTTAGCAATTAAAATATCATCTGTCATCACATTAAAGTCTTCTCCTTCTTCTTCAGCAAGGTTGACATTTGATATGTCATTAAACTGTTCCTTTAAATCTTTTTTTTTTCAACATGGATGCCTTAATTTCAGACTTCACGTGCTCGAGACAGTTAGAGCAAGGCCTTGCATTCCTAAAACCCCCAACGAGGTGTTGATTGTGGAGTGTAATTCCTACTTTTGTTATTTTACCACAAAAAATGCATGACACATTGTTGTTGTCAAATTCATTTGTTAGTATAGCATATTTTCATGCTGGATCTTTTTTTAAAGATTGAACTGAATCTGACATTTTATGATCACCTAAAAGCAAACAAATTTAAATAAAAGAAATATAATATTGTCCAAGAAACATAATATGGGGGATGCCGGGGGTCCAAGGAGGCGCTGCCCCCTTGGCGGGGTTCGACCGGTAACGCCCTTGCGGGGGTTTTCGAAGGCAGCGCCCCCTGAACAAAATTTATTTGTAAGAGGAATTTTGAAGATCGTTTGTATGGAAATTAGGGGTACAGAGCATGTACCATAGCGGTACCGAGCGGTATCATGCATGTACTTAGCGATACCGAGCGTGTACCTAGAGGTACCGAGCGGTATCAGGCATGTACTTAGCGATACTGAGCGTGTACCGAGCTGTACCAAGCGGTACAGAGCACGTAACTAACGGTACCAAGTATGTACCGAGCGGTACCGAGCATTTACATAGTGGTACCGAGTGGTATCATGCATGTACTTAGCGATACCGAGCGTGTACCGAGTTGTACCGAGCTGTACCGAGTGGTACAGAACATGTAACTAGAGGTACCGAGTATGTATCGAGTGGTACCGAGCATTTACATAGCGGTACCGAGCGGTATCATGCATGTACTTAGCGATACCGAGCGTGTACCGAGCGTGTACCGAGCTGTACTGAGCGGTACAAAGCATGTAACTAGCGGTACCGAGTATGTACCGAACGGTACCGAGCATTTACATAGCGGTATCGAGCGGTATCATGCATGTACTTAGCGATACCGAGCATGTACCCAGTTGTACCGAGCTGTACCGAGCGGTACAGAGCATGTAACTAGCAGTACTGAGCGGTATCCAGCATATACATAGCGGTACCGAGCATTTACGTAGCGGTACCGAGCATACCTGTTAAGTTGTAAATTCTTGTAAGAAATAGTCGTGCAAAACAACAGAGCTGTGAGGAACAGACTGAGGTTGCAAATCGGAGTCAGCTGGTAAGATTTTTTATTGGAACAGACGGAGGGGGCGGATTTAGCAGAAGCACTGCTTTGCGGGATGTGTTCGACGGATGCAGCAAACAGAAAATCTTTCGTGAAATTAGGGCAATGAATAATCGTTTATCTTAAAATATAGATATATTTTTAAATATAAAAAATATTCATAAGTATACCGAAATTTAAAAACAATTTGGCACGCTATTTTGAATCGTGCGCAATGCGCCATGGCTCACATGTGGCGCAAATAGCGCGCGCTATTTTAAACACATGCGCCTCGCCATTAACATGGCGCCGTAGGTGCGCCGCGCCGTGCGCCATGGCGCACGCTATTTTGCGCCATTGACATCTATGAATTCAACTGAAAACACTTAAATCAAACAAATGGGATACCATCATCATCATCATGTTTTATGTTATTTTACTATTTTCCATCGGATCAAACACAAATGAATTACATGTTCAATGGATCATAGTTTACATTCATGAGCTCAAGCAGCCTTCTAGAGTTCTATGTCAGCATGGGTGTGCCTATTTTCCCTAATATTGCAAGAGTTTGCAAAAGTGGGACATATATAAACTTAAAGACATCAAGCGCTAATTTTACAAGTTGAAAAAAAAAAATTGTATTTAAAAAAAAATATTCCAAAATGAACCAAGGACTCAAAATTGTTGAAAATTGTCTAAGGTTTCACCAAACTTGCAAAATATCCTTCATGGATAGAAATTATCAAAATTACAGCTGTAGGTTACTAGGTTATAAAGATATTATCTACATAGCCCTGACAGTAAAAATTTGTTTATGATAATTGAGTATGCTACCAATAAATTTTGTGCAAGCAAGGCTCTTCCCCTTAATGTGAGGCAGGGATTTCATGGTATGAAGTAATGCATCGTCTAATTGATTTGATGAAAATCCAAGTTAAATTCAACGATTATATTTTTAAATTCCTCTCTACCTACCCTACCACTCTTCTAAACATTCTCTCTCTTCAAGCTCACTGCCAGCCCTCCACAGCAAATAACCTCTCACTCTCTCCAAGTTCAAAATTAATTCTTCATACCATTCCTGAACCATTGCAATCCATTATAAGCTCAATCCCCTAGGCTACGCTGTTATTATTTCTAGATATGTTGCTTGTGTCATTTGGAAACTTACCGAAATGCCCATCAAGTTCAATATTGGCAAAATGCCCACAAGGGATATCTGAAGAGGCAGAATTGTTGTTACCAAGGGGTTTAAAATGCTCAGAAAACCCTTGGAGGCTGAAATTTATTTTAGAAACACTAACAGATAATAGAAGCCAATAACATATAAAGGGGCCACATTCTCATGTGTTGTGACTTCTTGCCCCTTGGCCAAAATAGCCCTTAAGGATCAAATTCATTTAAATGAGCTTAAGGGCAATATGAAACATCTAAAATGGCCCAATGGACTATAATAACAAAATCACTCCAAAGTAATGAAATACCAAAAATGACTCTACGATGAAAAATTGTTTAGCAACCTTTGGGGCAAAATTTATCAAACGACTACCATTAAAACATTGAAGCGGCCAAAATTTTCCCAAAGATGTAAAAATTCAAAAACATCCCCCAAAGTTTTAAGATTCCATAAAGGCCTTTAGGGATCAAAATTAATAATATGCCCTTAAGGGCTCAAACTGGCCAAATTTGGTGCCTTAATAAGAATGTCACAACACATACTTCAATAATCACCTTTGATGTGAGAGCCTATTGGTCCCAACAGCCATAAGAAGCATCAAGCATATGATTCAATAGTAAATTGTTATAGCAAAGAATTTTATTGTTTTTATTTTTTTTTAATTATTAACCACCGAATAAGCCCTAAATGACCAAACCATAGAAAGTAGATAGGATTTACCGCCACCCTATATTCATTTTCCATGGGCATAAAGCAACAACATAATGAAATAATAATAGAATGTGACATGCATAAAAGAGTAAAGCAATCAACCTCCTTAATTAAGGGTATTCTCAGTAGGAAGAGGTAACTACCTATGATGGGCTTGCACCTATGGGGTGTCTCATAGTGAACACTCTAGAAATAATGAGTAGATCAAACAAAAAAAAAACAAGATAAAGTTCTTTTCTATTACTTGGGTGTTCAATTGTTCATAAATCTTATTAGCTCCATATTTATTCATTTATATATATTAAACATATTCTTAGAATTTATAAAATATAAATGAAAGCATTAACATCATTTATGTACTTATTATTACGTAATCGCAGAACAAATACTACAACAACAACAAGCTTTTATCCCCCTATGTGGGGTCGGCTACATGAATCATTTTTCTCCATTGTGTCCTGTTAAGAGTCAAATTCTCATCTAAATCTAACAAAGAATTGTCATTTCTAATATTTTCTAACCAAGTCTTTTTAAATCTACCTTTATCTTTTTTAACATAAGTCAAATCTAATACATCAACTTTCCTAGCTGGGTCATCGGAAGGCTGTCATTTTATGTGACCAAACCATCTAAGGCGACTCTCTCTAATCTTATCTTCCAATGGAGCTACTCCAACCTTTCCACATATATGATCATTTCGTATCCAGCCTCTAAGAGTAAAGCCACTCATCCACCTGAGCATCCTCATCTCTGCAACACTTAACTTAATATTATGCTTCTCTTTTAACGGCCAACATTCTGCACCATAAAGCATTGCAGGTCTCACTACCATCTTATAGAATTTTCCCTTAAGTTTGAAAGGGACTTTTCTATCACACAACAAATCTGATGCATTCCTCCACTTCAACCATTTAACTTGAATTCTATTAATATTATCTCTATCTATTTCACCATCAATCTGAACAATTGATCCATGATATCTAAAATATGTACTATTATTAATGATTTGAATCTCCCCACTAGAACTATTACAATTAAAATTGCACAACATATATTAAGTTTTAGATCTACTCAATTGAAAACCTTTAGACTCTAAGGTTAGCCTCTATAGTTCAAGTTTACCTTCAACTCCCCTTTCTAGTCTTATCAACAAGAAGAATATCATCAGCAAAAAGAATACACAAGGATACAACATCTTACAAATGTCAAGTGAGAACATCCATAACTAAAGCAAAATGATATGGGCTTAACTGCTTAAGGCTAATCCTTGATGTAATCCAACTGAAATAGGAAAATACTTGGTCAAATCACCTTGTGTTTAAACACAACAGCTCCTGTATGCATATCCTTAATGACTTGAATATAAGCATTATTAACCTCTTTCTTATGAAGAACTCGCCATAGCACTTCTCTTCAAACTATATCATATGCTTTCTCTAAATCAATAAAAATCATATGTAGATCCTCCTTATTCTTTCTATACTTCTCTATCAAACCTCTCAATAAATGTATAGCTTCCATAGTAGACCTACCTAGCATGAATCAAAATTGATTTTAAGAAACATTAGTGTCACGCCGCAACCTACGATCCATAACTCTCCCATAGTTTTAAAGTATGACAAATTAACTTAATTCCTCTATAATTCGCACAATATTGTGCATCACCTTTATTCTTAAAAATAGTAATCAACACACTCATTCTCCACATAGCATCTTTTTAGCCTTCAAATAATATTAAAAAGTTTAGTAAGCTAAGAAATTCCTTGATCTCCTAAGCATTTTCACACCTATATTGAAATATCATCAGGTCCAACAGCTTTTCCAAACTTCATTTTCTTTAAAGCCTCTTTAACTTCGGTAATACTAATATGCCGATAAAATCTTTATTTTCATTTAGAGTGCTAAGGTCACTAAAGTCAATTGCATTCTCACAATATTTATTCAAAAGTTCATCAATATATATCATCCACCTTTGTAGAATATCCTTTTCTAATAAAAGTTCAGCAATATATATTGTTTAAATGTTCCCATCTAATCCTAGAAAAACAATTTACTTATTTTTTTTATTTTCTAGCCCTTCATCTTAAAGTCCAAAACTAATAAGTGATATTGGATACATAAACTTTCACTCATAATAACTTTACAATCTTTACAATTTAAACGATCTATTTTTCTTATAAGAAAATAATCAATATGAGTTTTATTATATCCATTATTATAAGTGATAAGAAGCTTATCTCGTTTCTTAAAAAAGGTATTAGCAATTACAAAATAATAAGCTAAAGAAAAATCTAATATGATCTTATCACCTTTGTTAGTCGCTCCAAAGCTATAGCCACTATGAATGCTTTTAAAACCATCTAGATCTCTACCAACATGTCCATTTAAATCTTTTTCAATAAAAAATTTTTCTTCGAGAGATATCTTTTGTACTAATTTTTCTAGGTCATTATAAAATTTTAATTTTGTACACGTATCCATACCTACTTTAGGAGCATAAGCGCTTAAAATATCAATAATCTTAACATCAGCAACAATCTTTAAAACTATAATTTTATCTCTAATTCTATTAATTTTTACAACATTATCGTTCAAACTCTTATCTATAATCGCATATAAACCATTTCTAGTATGACTCCTACTAGAATATCATAATTTAAAACATAAATTATCAATCTCCTTAGCCTTCTCTCCAACTCATTTAATTTCTTGAATGCATAAGATATTTATTTTCCTATGAATCTGTTGGACCAGTCCACACGAGACCGCCTCAGGCAGATAGAGGTGGAATTCTTCCACCTCCCTGTATGCATCGATCCAAACGCAGGAGCCAACAGAGCCGTTTTGTAAGGTTTTTTAGAAAGTTAGGAGGGAAATTGAATGTAGGGACAGGTAAGATATTTACTTTTGAATTGTATGCCATAAATAGTTTGTTTTCCTAGGGTTAGGGCATCTGAAATTTGGTTGAAATTTGAGATATCTTATATTTAGGTTTTCTTTTGAGCTCTAGCGGCGTCTAGAGATTTGGGAGAGATCGATCCTCCTCTCGAATAGAGGATCAATTGTATCTTGCTATTTTTCGTTTCCCTTTCATCAAATAATACAAATTATCTATTGTTTTTCAGGTTTTGTGTGGATTTTTGTGGAGAATTCTTGTTGCTTTCCGAAAATTGATAGGAAATACTTGAGATCTAAAAGTGTTTTCTATCAAATTGGTATTAGAGCAAGTCTTGGGACCGTTGGTGGGCGCTTCTAGCGAATTTTAGCGACTGTTTTTGGGCCCGCGGCAAAAATAGTTATTTTTTGTTATCCAAATCCAATTTTTTTAATCTACAAAAATCCAGGGAGTGATGGCGGCCAAGAAAGTGGATGCGAAGGAGGAAAGACTTGAAGAGGAGATCCACCAAATAAAGACGATGGTAGAGGACAGAATTTCCTCCATGGAAGGGCAAGTAGCTGACCTGCGGGACATGATAAAGAAGATGTTAGAGTTCCAAATGCAAATAGCAACTTCCGAGGCGAGAGGGTAAAAAGGAAAGAATATGAATTTTGAAATTCATAGGGAAGAAGATTAGGTGGAGATTGTAGAGGGATAGAGGAGGTAGGTATGAGGAAAGGCATAAGTATGGGGGGCAGGAGCAAAAGGGTGCTGATTGGGAACGTAGAGAGGGATATTACGGACGCCGAGGTGCTAATTTTGAAGGAATGAGAGGGGAACCTAAAGGAGGCTTTGGTTATGACAGGGCAAGGGAAGACAAAGAGACTTAGGGAGGGGCAAGCATCTCGGAAAGGGGAAGCTATGAAGGAATAAGGGGAAATTGGGGAGATAAGAAAGTGAGGAAGTTGAAGATGCTCATTTTCGAAGGGGATGACGCACATGGGTGGATCTATAAGGTGGAGAAGTACTTCGTCGTCAATGGGTTGCCGAAGGAGGAGAAGTTGACAACATCAGGCTTATGTTTGGAGGGGAAGGCGCTGTCATGGTACCAGTGCAGGGACCATAGGAGGCTGCTATGAAGCTGAAGAGAGTTCAAGGATTGTTTAATAGAACGTATCCAAAATGACACGGGAGGAGATTTTTATGAGCAATTCTTTGCACTAGTGCAGGACGGATCAATGGCATACTAACGAGAGAGGTTTGAGCATCTGACCAGTCGAGTGGAGTGAATTTCAGAGACAACATTGGAGGGGAACTTCCTAAAGAGACTCAAATCAGAAATCAGAGCTGCAGTGAAGGTCATGAGGCCTTGTGACTTGGGAGAGGTCATGGAGTTGGCACAGCTAGTGAAAAATCAAAGGTATCATGAGAGGGGAGCCAGGAGTAACAATTCAGGAGGGTCTTACAGGTCAATAAACACTCTTTTAGCACCCAAGGGGTCTGCATCAAACAACATTAATGAGACTGCCAGGGAGAATCCAGCAGGAGGAGGAAACTTCAAAAGATTGATAGAGGGGGATGTAAGAGAAGAGGGTGAAGGGACTATGCTTCAGATGTCATGAGAAGTATACTCCATGGCACAAGTGTAGGGATCAAACTCTTCAGGTTATCACCGTATGTGATGACGAGGGAACTGAGGGAGGTGAGAGTACGGGAGAGAGAGAGATGGAGGACAAGATGCATATGGACATGATGGAGGTCTCCCTGAATTCAGTGGTGGGATTCATTTTGAATCATACCATGAAGGTGAAGGGGAATATAGCAGACAGGGAGGTGGTGGTGTTGATTGACAATGGGGCTACCCATAGTTTCATCTCTAACTAGGTCGTGGACCTATTGTGGGTGACATTGGTGGATATAGGGTGTTATGAAGAGATGATGGGTACAGGGAAGGTGGAGACGGGTCAGAGGATATGTAGGGGGTAGTGTTGACCCTACATGGGGTTCAGGTAAGGGAGGATTTTCTCCCATTGGAGTTAGGAAACACCGATGCCATCACGGGGATGAAATGGCTGCAGACCTTGAGGGACACCAACGTCAACTGGGGAGCATTGATGATGGAGCTGATGGTGGAAGGGAGAAGGGTAGTGACCAGGGGAGATGCAGGGATCACCAAAGCCATGATATCACTTAAAACCAAGGTGAGGAGCATACAGGAGGTGGGGAAGGTTATCTGATGGAACTATATATATTGCATAGCCCTGCATTAAGTACCCATATCCACACCCACCCATGTACCCACCCATACCTATTGCCTTGTGGGTGGCTATGGGTGGGTACTCAACATCGGGGGATAAATCGATTTACATTGCTAATCACCATATATCTTTTATTACTACAATCCTCACTACGTAGTGTGCAGCACTTAACCACGCTGCAACTACGGTAAATTCTGATATGCGGCTTGAAAGTTTGCAATCAGAGCAAAGAGCAACAAGACTCACGGCCATCAGTCCATGGCAAACTGCGTTCAAAGAGCATGGAAAGTGGATGGGTATAGGTGGATACAACATCCCGAAAGTCACCATGGGTGGGCGAAGCCCGTTCGAGTACCCAACCAGGACCCCATATAGGGCTTTGATAGGCTGGAGGGGATCATATTGGAGGGCAGGGACATTCCTCTTTCAGTACAACCATTGATTCAGCCATTCAAAGAGATTTTTCAGCCCCCTCGAGGATTGCCTCTTCCGCGGGAAGACGAGCATGCTATCAGCTTGAAGTAGTTTCACCTCTCAGTGTTCATCTGTATTGTCATCCCCAAATCCAAAAGAATGAGATTGAAAGATTGATTAAGGAGATGCAGGAAGCAGGGATCATTCAACCCAGTATCAGTCCATTTTTCAGTCAAGGGTTGTTGATCAAGTGCTTTAGCAGCAGTTTCCTCCTTCGTTCCACCTTGAGGACAAGGTGGCACTTTTGGAGGAGAGTATTGTTAGACCGGGCCAATCCATTGGCCCGGTCCACACAGGACCGGCTCAGGCGGATAGAGGCAGAACTCTTCTGCCTCCCAGTACGCGCCGATCTGAACGCAGGAGCCAACAGAGCCGTTTTGGAAGCTTTTTGAGAAAGTTTAGGAGGGAAATTGAATGTATGGATTGTTTAGAGAATTCTTTTTTTAATTGTAAGCATTAAATAGTTTGAATTCCTAGGGTTAGGGCATCTGGAATTTGGCTAAAAGTTGAGATCTCTTAGATTTATGGTTTTTTTTTTGCTCTAGCGGCGTCTAGAGATTTGGGAGAGATCGATCCTCCTCTCGAATAGAGGATCAATTGTATCTTGCTATTTTTCATTTCACTTTCATCAAATAATACAAATTATCTATTGTTTTCCTGGTTTTGTGCAAATTTTTGTGAAGAATTCTCGTTGTTTTCCAAAAATTGATAGGAAATACTTGAAATCTACAAGTGTTTCCTATCATAAGCATAATATATATTAATTTCATTAATTTACTTGTAAGGGAACATATATTCTAAGTTCTTGTCCTAATTTTAATTTCATGAACTAGCTTATTTGCCTGCATTCGTCCATAATGTGAGAACCCTTACTTATTTAACACTGCACCCGGGCACCGGTGCAATGGCCCTTGCACAATTGTCACTGTATTCAGGCAATACAACGCATCGCTTTCAGGGAACGCCTTATCATTAACATAATATATTAAAGGATTCATGTTATGATTATTCAAAAAAATTTATGCTGGTTGTCGCCTACTTAATGCAACCCTCCACTTTTCTCATCCAGGACTTAGGAACCTGACAATCGCAAAACAAATGCACTATAAAAATAATTATAATTCAATTTAACACCAAAAGAAAAACTTGAGTCAAGTTCTAATAAAAAAATGTCCACATGAATGATGGACCAAGAAATAAAAATAACGAGTTGGCGAAATCCACTATAATTAAGCAATTTTAAATAATCAAATTTTTAATTTTCTTTGATTATTACACTAACCATCTTACCTAGTAAATCTCATGATTAAGGTTTTGTTCAATAATATTAATGATGTATTGTGGTTTGAATGAAACATGCATGCCTCTACGCAAATACATTTCTCATGATTGTGAACCCATAGAGAGGATGCATATGCAAACTCATCGTACCCTTGCTATACAATATGATATTTGGGAAGTAACAAACAAAATATAAGTAGTGACATAATTAAAATAAGTGTATTCACCATTTTATACTATCTTCAAAAAATTTCTCTAACTTCCAAAGATTGTTTACTTGTAAGCCAACCTCATTCCTCGCTAATCATATGAACTACATAATAGGTTCTCAAATATTTCTAACAAGTTATTTATGTGCCTAAAGTTTATTCGATAATAGTAGAATGCAAAAAAAAAATGTGAATTGTATCAAGGATCTCCAATAATTCTATTCAGATATGTATGTTCCTAGAGCCTATCAGAAGTTTGCTCAACAAAAATAGAATACAACAACTACAACGATATCAAGCCTTTATCCAACTACGTGGGGTCAGCTACATATATCCTTTTTCTCCACTGTGACTTGTTAAGAGTCAAATTTTTTTTAAAATCTAATAAAGAAATGTAATTTCTAATATTTTCTAACCAAGCCATTTTAGGTCTACCTCTACAAACAAAAATAGAATGCAAATAAAAAATTAATGTTGTATGTTCAATCAAGATATGTGGATCAAAGAGGAGATCAACCTCAAATTTAAGAATAAAATCAAAATAATGATTTAATAACTCATTTAAAACAATAATACCACAAACATCATTAAAGCAACAAAAAAGAAATAGTTATGATTTAAAAAAAAATGACAAATTAATGACAAACCATTTATATCTTCAAATTTAAGAAATTGCAAACTATAAGAGATGGCTCCGAGGTGATTAAACCAAACAAGAACTCAAATTAAAAACTACAAGGCATGTCCTGAAAAGTCAAGCTAAACTTACCACTTTACTGAAGATGATGAGATCAAACGTAGAGTGGTTTTTAAAGTAAAATCTAAAGGAGCCCTAGGTCCTGATATGTGAAATTCCGGAGGTATTTTTCTTGCAAAAGCTGAAGGTAGATCATAGTTTTTGTTGGAAGCACCACTGTATGAACTGATTATGGAAGATTTATCACGAGCAGCCAATCCTTTCAATGCTTTCTCCTAACAATAAAGTGGATAGAAAACTGAAATATTGGAATAGATCATAAACTTATCATAAACCTTGACGCTTACCATATCAACTTTGGTAGAATCTAATGGCTTCTCATCACGTAAGTGAATCTCAACAACATTACGCAAGGCACTCTGGCTACACTTTTCAATCTTCCTAAAACCTTGGTCATCAGTTGCTTTGCTAAATGAGTCAGAGCTCCCCAAATTCGTAGATGCGCCAACTTTACATCTCTATAATAGAACACAAATCATGTATAGAATATTTTGTCCAATAATAGTAAAAATTTGCCAAGTCAACCACCTGAAAATACATCTTAAAAGTATTGACTAGATAACAATAGTACCGTAAGAGTGAAGTTATGTTCTCTGATGAGAAGTTCTCAGCAACAAAAGGGTTATCTTGGCCACTTGCCATTTGAACATTAGATATGACATCCTGCTTTAACAATGAACATGAATTAAGAACACAATGCTAACATAAGAAAATTTATCAATACTAGCAATCTATGAATGTAAACTAACAAACTTCAACTAGAAATAAAGTCCAAAATAAACTTGATTGCAAATACTCTTACCTTAACTTTGTCTTTTCCACGAAGGGCTATAAATCTGTCACTCGATTTCCTCACAGGATACACATCATTAACCCGGGTGTCGATATATCTAGGAACCTTCACCGATTCAGGTTTCTTAACTCCATTATCCACTCCACTATTTAAGCAACAGCCCCCTCCAGTGAGTTTACTAAAAGGAAAATAATAATAATAATAAAAGGTCAAGACCAATAGTATGGGCACACCTTTCAGATAGCAGCATCTTAGCAATCTTTTCATCTGAATGTACTGCACCATTCTTTTGCTTCAATTGTTCACCCTGCGATGCCCAAATGCACATTAAAGCATAATAAAGAGTGCATAAAATGTCAACAACAATAATGATTAACCACCAGCTAATTTGCAATTCAAGTAAAAATGAGTCATTGAATTCTCACAGAATATTACTCAAACAATCTGAAGTAGTCAAACTTAATGTTGTACAGGACAAATCATGCATATCCAGTTAGAAACTATATAGTCACAAAGAAATTAAATAACCCATAGACCCATTATAATGTCCCAGTAACGAAAGCAAAGAGGGAGGTTGAATGCACTCACCCTGAGTTCCGAAGGAGTCTTCCTTTTCATTTTCAAACCAGCCGCATGCCTCCCAAGCGGGAGAATGCCAGCAGCGGAGGAAGATTCAATGACAGCAGCTTTCGCCATGAGACCCAGCCTCTAATGACGCATCTTTCTTTATCCACCAATATAATCCTCGAGCTAACTAAGGGGCTCTTTGGATGCCGGATTTAGGCCGGATTTGAGCTACATCCAGCCAAACTGCCAAAAATCAAAACCAAATCTCACGGTCAATCAAAGCCGCGGTTGACAGAAAATTCACTCTTTTCGTCGTAAATCCCGGATTTACGAAATCCTTTGGTTCGGCGGATTTACGGGATTTGGCCGAAGAAGCGCGCGAAAGGGAGAAAGTTACCTTCACAGCAAGCGAGCTCCCTTTGTTTCCGATCAAAAAATGTCGTAACTTCCACTCGTCGTCGAAGGAGCGAAGTCGAACAGCGACGAAGAACTCGTGCAAAACTTTGCACTCCTGCGACGAAGGAACGAAGCCGAAAGAAATACTGAAATAGAAAAGAGAGGCAAAACCTAGACTCAAAGTTATTGTTCGAGAACTTAAGTAATATAGTTTAAAATATTAAAAATTAAGTAATACTAATTAAATTATTACTATTAAATTAAATTATTACTAAAATTATTAGTTAAATACTTGATTATTTCAAAATAATTAATATGATTAAATATGATTTTAAATGAAAATCATTGTTATAAAATATTATAAATAATAATTAACCCCCTTAAATATTTTAACCATCTTAAATGCTTTAATTATCCAAAAAGAAATTCATGTCAAATATTTTAACCATCTTAAATCTTTAATTGAATAGGCAAACAGTCACATAGGATTTATCATAAATGTTGTCAAATAGCTTTCAGGATTTAACCCCCTCAGGATTTTGTAAATCCGAATTCAGAGGATTTACGAAATCCTTCTTAAATAAAATCTTGTGTGCTACCAAACAGCCCCAAAATAATGCAATTAATTCATTGTATGTATCCACTTCACTATTAATAAATGGAACAAAGAACAGTATCACAATCTACAAAACACGAAAAACATACAAACATAATAAAAATCAAAGATGCTTTTTTTTTAAACAATGAGGAACAGTGGCATTTTCCTGAGGGGATGTTTGACAACAGGATTTATGGTAAATCCGGCCAAATGGGATTTCAGCGCCCCGTAAATCTTACAGCGGAATAAATCCTCTGTTTCCCTCTTTTTGTCGTAAATCCCGTATTTACCAAATCCTATAGTTCGGCAGATTTACGGGATTTAGCTGAAGAAGCGCGCGAAATGAAGAAAATGATTACCTTCGCAACGAGGGAGCTCCCTTCTATCTGACACAAGAATGGCAAAGGAACGTCGTCAAAGGGTGTGAAGAGGCTTGTTCAAAACTCTTACCTCTC
The DNA here is from genome assembly GCA_019514585.1 of Dendrobium officinale. Taxonomy (NCBI): domain Eukaryota; kingdom Viridiplantae; phylum Streptophyta; class Magnoliopsida; order Asparagales; family Orchidaceae; genus Dendrobium; species Dendrobium officinale. Next base: position 14,037,825 of record CM033697.1, read on the forward strand.
AAGTGAACCACAGGTTACATTGAACTGTAGGAGAAGAGGGAAAAGAAAACTCTAACACTACGGCTATTGAAAAGCCGAACAGAGTAATATTGTCATGTGAATTAATTAATTTAGTTGAATAAAACTAATTAAAATTAATCAAAAATATGATATATTTAATAATTTAAAAATAATATAATTAGCTCATTTAATATAATTTAATATAGAAATTATTAATTATATAATTAATAGTGTAAAAAATAATTAAATAATTAATAAGTATAAGAGCAATTAAGTTATTAATAAGATAATTAATAGTATAATTAATAATTAAAACTAATTAATAACACTTAAATAACTAATTAAATTATTAGTATGAGTATTATTTAAATAATTAGTTATTCCAAACAATGATTAACTAATTAATTAGATCTCAAATACTTATTAAATTAACATGTAAATAAGCAATTTGATCATTAATACTATAATTTGTAATTAGTTTACTAATTAAACTATTTGATAATTAAGCTAATTTTTTATTATATTATTTATTATTATAACTTATTAACAGTAATTAAAATTACAATTAATAAGTAACTCGTACTTAACACCTACATTAAATTCAAAATATAATAAATTTAATTTTTAAATGAACTAACCACTTAAATATTGGATTACATTGCCAAATAGCTTCATAGGAGCTTTCAGGATTTAACAGTTTTAAGATTTACTAAATCCTAAATAGTTAAATTCTACTAGTTGCCAAACAGCCCCTGATAATAAAAAAAAAAGGTAATTACTTTTGTACCACGCAAATAAAAAACCTTTTTATTAATATTTACTAAACTATAACACAATTCTTTCAAACACTTTTGGCTTTAGGCAAGATTTGAGCTAATTCCTGCCAAACACTAAAAAAATGCAAAGTTTAATCCAACGATAAGTTTAAGCCTCACTGATGTTTTTCGGCATTTTTGCCCTAAATCCCGAATTTCCTAAATTTCATTTTTGGTGAATTTATGGATAATGCGAAAGATGCACGCAAAGCATAACAGGAACAACGTCGCTACTTTTGATCCGACATGAACAACGTCAAAAGAGGATGTGGAGAAGCTTTGACTCTTTCATAATTCTACTTAATGCAAAACATATTGTGGATAAATTAAATGTATGAAGTGACACTTGATTTGATTTAATATTTTTTTTAAATTAATCTACATAATTAGTATTAATTATCCCAAAGAATAAACTAAACACTACATTATCGATTTGAGGAAAGAAATTATTTATTTTCATATTCAAACTCAGTGTGGGGAATGTAACAATTATCTCGAAGGATAAAAGTCGAATTCACACTATCGTTTTAAATACAAAATTGACCCAGGATTAACTTTAGTAGACGTCCATAGATTTTTTTCCCTTTCTTAGAGAACTAAGAGAGTGTTTATTTTATATTGGGATCATAGGTTTCTATAGAGATAAGCACCTACAGTCAAATACATCTCCGAAGAGAAAACTTTCAATAAAGTGGAGATTAAAATCTAAACTTACAATACAATCAAATGTATAAGTAAGTTGCCTTACATCTTTGAAAGTACCAATCATCTCTTCCACAAAATATTTGTTAAATTTTATAGAAAATACATTTATATTTAACATATGTATATATATATATATATATATATATATATATTATTAGGATAGGAGGTGTGCAAATACTTTTGGGTTTATACCTGCTTGGAATTAATAGCCAGCTAACAACCTAATACACACGCAATTGTCCTAGATGTAGTGTATGATAAGATTAACTCTATCCTAAGAGATCAAAGGAATAGATTAGACTCTGAATCAGTGACTCAAGATGGGTAATTTGACTTTACGTTCAAATGATGCTAACGAAATGACTCGCTAAGAACTCTATATATTATCTTATTTAATTAACATAACTACATTTTTTTAAGAGAAATTTCATTTATTTATATTATTTAATCTACAAAGTCCAAAACACATAGACAAATGAAAACCTAGAAAAAATGCTACCCGTTAATGTAATATAACAACCATATAATACAATGCATGTATGCAATGTAATAAAAGAAAGAGTCTTATATAATAGAAATTTCATTTATTTATTGATTCATAATATTTATAAGACTCAGACTCTATATGAAAAAAGGTGGTTAGTCTCCACCATAACAAATATTGGTTTTAAGCCTACCATATGTATATAATCATATACACCTGCTTAGTATCTTCGAGCTCCAAGTATTTTGTGGAATTTCAAAGAGATCGGCTTCTAAAGGAAAGGACATCGTCTTTTGGGCCCCACCTGTATATAAAAACATGTGCATTTGATTCTTTCACAGCTCTAGACATTGTACAACTCGATTTATATACAAATATATTTTTACAGACAATTGTACACTTATATTACATTTTTTTAGAAACATTCTAATGACTCTTGCAAGAAATATAAAGAGGTGCATAGAAAAGGGTTAGCATACAAATAATGTGCAATAGTTGTGTAATATCTTAATGCTTCTAATGCACTCCTTAAAGAGACATAAATATACCAATAAAAGATAAAAAGTATGACATTTCATATTGTAGAAATATAAAGCATTAGGGTGAAAAGAGGCTATGTGTGAAAGGGTACTCTCCAAGCGAAGCATCAGGCTATCAATCCATATCACCGGCCTAACTTAAGTTAGAGTTAATTGTCTCATCAAACTCTCTTAGTGTGTGAAAGAGGTTGTGTGGCTTTGATATATCCTATAGAGATTTAGTGTTTAAGTTGCATGAATTTTAAATGTTTGTTTATTAAAGGCCAGAAAAGGCTTGTAATTAAAGTTTACCTTTTTTTTGAATTTGAATTTTATTATTTAGATTTTTAATAGTTGGAGTTATTTTATTTAATGATAAAAAACGTATAGATTACCAATCCCAAAGTGCAATGGTTAGTAAATTATAAATCCTAGAAGACTTGCAAATGAAATGCAATCATCCCCCATATAGGATAGATGACCACATAAAATCTTGAAGAAATTTATTTGCAATTTATTAGAGATAGAGAAAGGGACCCTTCAATCCAATACACATGTCATCCAAGTGGAAGCAAGCTTGATGTGTCGGTGTGTTATTTGTGTTTGATTAAGGGTTATGAAAATTGATACACCATGCTTTCCCTGAATGGAGGCTACCATTCTACATAAACCCTTAATTTGGTTATTTAAGATTTATTGAATCTCTTAATCAAATATATAAGTCCCCTCCTAAAAGGAATCAAGTATCACATAAAAGTGACCATGGGCAATTTAATATGTGTTAAAGGCTTTGAAATATAATCCTAGGTGCCATCCAAAAGGAAGTAAGCACTAAGCATAAATGCCTAATTATTTAATTAAGATTAATTATCAAATTTATTTGATTAATTTAATCAAATAAATTTTATTTTTTTATGTTATAAATTTTTGTTGATTTTTTTTTATTGAATTATTTGAAATTTTTAATTAGAAACAAGAATCGATTAATTAGCACTCATGATGTCCTAAATCTAAAGGAAATAAGAATCGAAGAATTTCCAAATATTAAAGTTAAGATATAGCCGAATTGCTTAGAAATTCAATCAAAGAATGATAATGATGCAATCACTCACTAAATAATTAGCATACACCATAGAATTCATTTTTAAATGTTAAAGCTCTATTTATCAAGGCTTTTAAAACCGGACCGGACCGGCCGGTTCAACCGGTTGAACCGCGAGGCCAGCCAGCCGGTTACAGTTCGACTGAGAACCGTTTTCGCGTCGAACCGGCCTTGGACCGTTGGCGGTTCGACCGTTGAACCGGGAAACCGGCTCCGGTTTTTCATAACCGTTTTCGCGTCGAAGGGTTGGCTTCTTGATCGACGACAGCTGTGCAGCATCTTCGCCGGAGGTAGGGGCGGCGGGATGCAGCATGGGGGCACGTGCACCCACTGACTTTATTAATAATTCTTAATTAAATATATTTATGAGTCATTAACTATCTATTAAATAAAAATAGTTTTATAATATATTAATATATCTTCTTTCGTCCCATATACTAGCCATAAACAACAACCGGCAGACCATACAACTTTTTTGCTAATATTGTCAACATGTCTTATTATATAAAGCAAAATATTTATTCCTTTCACGGTGTGGGACTAAAAAGTTTGTTTTTTCTTATGAAGGAAGGGTTTTTACATAGGCGGCGGGACAAGGCTGTTTTTTTTTTTTTTTTCAGGCTTAGTTAATTTTTTTTTCTTCTAAGTTAATAATTCTAATTAATTAGTTATATTACTAAAAATAAAAGTTAGAGATATGTCTAATGTATACTATTAAAATTAAAAATATTAAATTAGTAAAAAAAATTACTAAATTAATAGATTTAATTGTATTTATTTTTAAAACTCTAATTGATCCTATATGATTTTCCTTTAAATTTAAATGTTTGAATTTATTTGACTAACATTTCACTATTATATAAGTAAAAGTATTATAATTTTTTTCAATTTTTGTTATAAATTTATAAATAATTGTGTCATTATTATAATATTTAAATATAATAAATATTTATTAAGTCATCCGGTTCGACCCCGGTCGAACCATCAAACCTCTAACCCCTCCTTCTTCCGGTTCATTGACCGGTCCGGTTTTAAAAGCCTTGCTATTTATTCTTCCCATGGACTATTTAAATGCATGGAATGAGTTATTTTATTTATATTGAATTTTAAAAAATTCAGTCAAATCATGACTCATATGCTTTGAAGATTCAATAACTAAATATAGGAGATTCCCCAAGGATTGAGAAATTTATAGTAGCTTATAAGCATACCCTAATCTTCAAACCTCCAAAATTTGAATTAATTTGACCATTGGTTGAAATATAATTAAGGAAAATCATTAAAGAGCTAAGCTTAATTATCCTTTAATCAATGGTCAACACCTTATGAAAATATTTTTTTAATTAAAATAGGCTTCATACTTATTCCACAGAGTCCAATAACTCCAAAATTGGGTGAAAAAGGAATTTGTTGTGCATTTTTAAAATTCTAGTTAATTTATGGATTTAAAAAAATCACTCATTCGATTTTTCTTGAACGGTGGCGCCGACAAGCCACACGTCAGCCTCCGATTGCCGGGTTTAAAACCATGGAAATGTTTGAGCGGCAATGCATTTATTATAAATGATTATACTGCCGGCAATAATTAGTAATAAATCAATGATGACTGCAGTGTGTACACGGTTATGACTTATTTGCGTTAGAGCCCACGCGACACTGTCTGATATCTCGTATTCTAGAATATATATAAGAGAGAAGTGCATAAATTATAAGAGATAACAAAATTGTTATATGAAAATCTCATGGAAGAGAAGAATCATGGGGATTGGCTCAACAAAAACGATTCTATTTGTATTTGGTTAAAAGAGAAAGCCTTCCTTTAGGTAATGCATTGATATATATATTGTAAAGAACACATTAGTTAGCTAAGTTAGAAGGACCCTTTAATAAAAATATAGAATAAATCCAAGTGATGAAGTTGAGAGTCAATAAATCTAATAAATGACGATGTGTGTTATCATTAGGTTGTAGAGGCTGGAGGATTTATGGTCCACGGGTGACAAAGCTCAGAACAACTTTAGTTGAGGATAGTGATATAAGGATTGTGGTCGGACGATGGTGGTCTGAAGATCGTAGTCTAACGACAATGGTCGGAGGACAGTAGTTGGAAGATGATGGTTAGAGGATCATAATCGGGCGACAGTGGCTGGAGGAAAGGCTGTCAATGTTTGACCCGACCCGAAACCTGACCTTAATCCGACCCGAAAATTTCCTGGTTCAGGTCACCCTATTTGCCATACGGGTCAAGTTCAAGTTTGAGATTCCGACTCATTTGTAAAATCGATTCAGGTTCAAGTTGACTCAGAATCCCAAAATCAACCAGAATGACCTAGAAACTTGAAATCCTATACAACGCTTGATCCCGACTCTACTGCGTCTACCAGCTTGACTAGCACACCACACTAGCTTCACCCGCGTGTGCCTACTTGATCGCTGGTTGCTGGCATTCGATCCGCACTAGCTTTACGCCTTCGCCTCCGCCCTCGTCCATTTAATCTGTGATCATTTGTGTCCATTTGATCTGCCGTCCATGTCTGCCAGCCTAACCAACGCACTGAACCCGCTTCACCTACAGCCTTGGCGTCATGCACTGGCTTTAGTACCCCCCTGCACTAGCTTCGTCCCCGCGCGCTTCAGCTGCTGCCAGCAGTTCAGGTTCGTGGGTTGGGTTGAGTCAACCTGTAACCCCCGCAGATCGGGTTTGGGTTCGAAGACTTTATCCTTTTGCAAAACTAGGTCGAGTTAGGATCAACTCGTTTGGACCCCAGGTCAATTTGGGTTGGACCCAAAGACGACCTGTTGACTTGTTTTGACACCCCTAACTGGAGGACTATAGTTAGACGATGATAGTCCATGGACTATAGTTGGCGAGGGATAACAATTGATGAGAACAATCAGGATAATGACACGGCAACGGTTCTCAAGTGCTGCTTTAGGATCCTTAAAGCCTCAAAACTCTCTTGAATCTTAAGAGTCATAGCTCATGCTCTAGCTCCCACCCAAAGATGACCTGTTGACTTGTTTTGACACCCCTAACTGGAGGACTATAGTTAAACGATGATAATCCATGGCCTGTAGTTGGCGAGGGATAACAATTGATGAGAACAATCAGGACAATGACACGGCAACGGTTCTCAAGTGCTGCTTTAGGATCCTTAAAGCCTCAAAACTCTCTTGAATCTTAAGAGTTATAGCTCCTCCCCTGCCCCCCCCCCCCCCCCCCCACCCCCCCCCCCCCCCCCCCCCCCCCCCCCCCCCCCCCAAAGAAAATGAAAATGAATATTATGTACCCAAAAAACATAAGGATTAGATTGATCGATCCACATGACATATTTGAACTGAGTCAAAGAGCTCACATAAAATGGAGCCAACTTAAGGTTCTTTTGGGACAGCTTTCTTACTGCTTTCAAAAGCAATATTTTAGTACAAAAATTTCTGCTTCAAGAAATTTGTGTACTAAAAGATGTTTTAAAAAATAATAAAAAAAGTCATCCCAAATGAAGCCTTAATCTAGGTGAGTACTTGTTCTCAATTGCACTACGTCTATCATCTTCCCGTATGGGGCATGTTATTCACTTTTCAATGAATGAGCATGGACTTCAAAGCTCAACTAACTCATTCTAACGATCAATTGACTCCTTTATGTGGCCAACTTTTGTTGTCTACTTAGGATGTATGTTATAGTTTTTTACTCTTTTAATGCTCATCTTGTATCATTTGCTTTGTTCTTTGCTTATAACTACGATGCCAAGTGTCAAGTAAGAGACACACTATTATGCAATTCTCACGATGTAGTTTGAGGTAATATTAGATTTTAGATCTCACTTTTTTGCTTAGAACTCGATCACTTCGACATAATTCCTTCGATCAAATTCTCGTTATAATTGTTCTCTTGAGATATTTAAGGGGTCAAAATTTAAGTAAATTTATTTTCCCATCCTCGTTATGCTTCTAGTCTCAAGTAAGGCTTCGATAAATTATGTTGGATAATCAAGATTTAACATTAATTCAAGTGTGACGAGCATGAAAAATGATTTAAATAGAAGTCAAGGTATTAGCCCCAACAACATGCACAACCAAATTCCCCAAAATGAGCGGAATGATGATTACATTTCTTTCAGCCAACTTTATGAAATGGAAGATCATCTCATCAATATGATCTAATACATCACCACGAATTTTCTCTAAGATTCTTCGACAACCTCAACATTATCTTGATTTTTTTTTTTTTAGGAGTTTATCATGTCACCAAAACATATCCTGCATTTTATGAAACACGTTCACATCGGATTCATTTGAAGTTGACTCCTACGTCCCAAATTAAGGAGGTTAATGCTGAGATTCTTGATCATGAGATAATAATCAAACTATGATACCAAAGGTTAATTGCTATGATAACAACCAACTTTGAGTATAGACTTCGAAGCTTGATCGTTTCCACCCTCACAACCCAAAGGAGGTTAATGTCTTCACCTGGCCTAAACCCTTAAGATTTTCAGTCTTGCGTGTCTACCATTTCACCATCAAGGCATCTTAAAAGTGAATCGTATTCCATGAATATGATATCTATCTAGTGTGATATATGGAGCTTGATTCGGAGAGCACTTGTTGAGTGAAATATTTATTTATTGCTAAATGTTACGGCCTAAATGCTAAACTATTGACTCTACTTGTTTGGATGGGTGTTTACCCCAAAGTGTTCCCGAACTACATGCATACATCCGTAAGTAACTTAGTTGAACATGATAAATTTCATTGAGAGGAATCAACAAAGGAAAGAAAAATGTAGATATATCTGAGTCCTTTTTGTTTTATCCTTAGTTTTTTTTGGGAAATTTTTATCCTTAGTTAGCTTTTGTCTAATTTTTAAGGTACTTGTTTGCAGCCTTTAGCTATAGGTGTTGTTTTTGCCTCTTTTGAAGTTATTGTATTTCATTTTTTAGTCAATGAAAGGAGGTTTTCCCCTATAATTTTTAAAAAAATCAAAGAAAATTGTTGTTGTTATCTAAAAACAATTCAGCCAAAAAATTATCACAACAAATCTTTAGGCTTTGTTCGGGGTGGCTTTATTGCTGCTTTTTAAAGCAGCTTTTATTTAAAAATTTAAATTTTTTTTATAAGAAAATTGTTTTAAAAAGTAGTAAGAAAGCCGTTCCAACCGAAACCTTAGGCTTCAGTTGGGACGGCTTTTTTGTTACTTCTTAAAACAACTTTTTAGTACAAAAATTAAAATTTTTATATTATAAAGCTGCTTTAAGAAGCAACAAGAAAATCGTCCCAACGAAGCCTTAATCTATAATAATGAAGTAATATCCTCCATTCATTGTTGAGCCAAAAATAGCTTTCTATCATAGCTTAAGAGTTTATCGTATCAAATCTTCAAATTTCTTCGTCCCATCAATTTGAGTTGAATGTAGCGTATTGTCCACAACTTAGACCGCAACGTCAATAAACTAAACTAGTTGACCTTTAGTCCGAAGAGTTTCACCCACAAGAGCTTATCCCCAACAGGGAAATTCACATTTGGTGGATAGTACGACTCGTAATTCACACATTAGTTTGTAGAGCTGTTATGCTATAGTTTTTATTTGGGAAGCAGCTTTTTTTTTATAAAAGATTAATTTTTTAATAAAAAATTGTTTTAAGAAACGGTAAAAAAGTCATCTCAAACGAAATCTAAATAATAATGCAAGAATCTCATTTGATTATTTGCAACATATTTATATATCTTATAAAAATAATATTCAAACATGTTTGAATAAATAATAGAATATAACTCCGACCCTTCATAAATCATGTCAAATTATTTTTAAAGATGCATAAAGGAGATTCAATTAAGTGTTCAAATAAGTTTAATTTATTTTTAAAAATTTTTAAATAATATCTTCTAAGGATTTTATTCAAAAACATGTTCAAATAATTAATTAAACTTATCTTTGACCATTTATCAATCATATCAAACATCCTTTTTTTTTCTTTTTTGGAACGGGGTATCCACCCGCTGCCATCCCCGAAAGGGAGCTTGACAGCGTGACTAATCCTCGGCTGACTTAGAAGAGGCACCCACCCCAGAAACCTTCTGGCCCGCACTTGATTAGCCCCACTTAAGAGACGCTGCCGCTAAAGGGAAATCGAGCACGGATTAGAGGGTTCCCTATTGTACTCGCCACCAACTAAGCTAAGCATAAGTGGGTTATCAAACAATCTTCAAAAACGTGTAATTGTCAAAAAAAAAAAAATAATAACTTTGCCACGGCTCTTAGACTCTACCCGTTGACTGTACATGGAATGCAACATAAATTGTCCTCTGCCTAATGCCATATTTCCCACTCTCATTCTTCTTTCCTTTCCCATTATTATATTCAACACTATTTTGACTAATTGATCGTTTTTCCATTTGGCAAACGAATAAGAAAAATACTTGCCCAGCTCTGCACTCCTCATCGAAAGCAACTGGCCGTATCTTCTTTCTCAATAGCTTCTCAATCCTCATCCTCTACAATTTTTTCTCATATAAATATCTTCCCATGCAACCACACAAGCCATCACCCACCTGAAAAATAGTAAATAAGAGAGATGTCTCCTTACTCTTCAAAGACAAGTTCTTCTTCTCCAATTCCAAGGGCGACTAAGGAGTATTTAAAGCTTAGGAGGCCGTCAAGCCCTCGACCGTTGTCTCCAGTGATTGTGCAGATGGAGCCGATGAGGATCATACATGTTCAACCACATGAATTCATGCCGCTGGTGCAGAAGCTCACCGGAAAATCATCGCCGGCGGCAACAGAAGGTGCTTCTGCCATGGCTCCGGTGACAATGCCATCCTCTCATGCGTTGATTGATATTAACGTGGCTTATGTTGGAGATGATGACGAGTCTATCTTTTGTGAGTAAAAGGGTTTAGACAGATGAAAGATGGGTGGGATGACAAATTTAAGTCGCACAGTAAATTTAAGTTGATGCACATAAAATATGTATAAGATTTTCTTTTATTTATTTATTGTCGGTTGGCTTAGACTTCCTAATCAAATGACTTTGAATTTATGCTCTTTAGATGTAGATTAAGGCTTCGTTTCAGATAATTTTTTACTGTTTTTTTAAAAAAATTTATTTAAAAAAATTTTGAACTATAAATTTTTGTACTACAATATTGCTTTAAAAAATAGTAAAAAAAATTATTTCGGATAAAACCTAAGATAAACTACATTGAGTGTAGAAATTGGCTGAAAGAATTAAAAGAGAATACTCACGACATGAAACAAGGACAATGAAATTCAATTTACATATATATTCCATATTACAGATTTTGTTGTGTGTGATAGCACCACAAAATGCAGTAGTAAATTATCATTATCAAATGTCTTTTGGATGACTACGATTAATTAAATATCACTACTAAAAAATATGATTTTTTGCAGCACTTGTTAGGGACTAAGAGTCTGTTTGGAGCAACTTTCTAGTTGTTTTATTTTTCAGATAGCAACTTCTATTTCGTTTGATCAATGTTTGTTTGTTACTTTCTCATTATTTTTCATAATATTGAAATTATTGATATTCTCTCCAAAATAATTTCACAGTCGACTTCACAAAATGCTTCACCCGTCCCAAATAGACTCTAAGAGTCTGTTTGGAATAACTGCAATATTTTATAAAATTTGTTGTGAACTTGCTATAGAGAAAACAACTTCATTGTATTAGTTGCATAATTTAGCTTTCAACCACAAAAATGTTTTAAAAAGCAATGAGAAAGCAGTAACCAAACAAAATTATAATTGTTGTTTGAAAAAATAATGGAGCCAGAAAGTTGTCCTAAACAAACTCTAAGACTTCGCTTGGGACAGCTTCGTTGGTGCTTTCTATAACAGCTTTCTAGTGTAAAAATTTTGAGTTCAAGAAAATTTTATGCTAAAAATCTATTTTAAAAAGCTCTAAAAAAGTTGTGTCAAATGAAGCAATTAGTTAATAATTAATGCTCTCTAGGGAAAGAAAAGAAAAAAACATAGCTACTGCTTTGCCCCCTATTTAAGTCCACTATGTGATACATGCCTAGCTTGTTACTTGGCTGCCCTCTATTGTCTCGCATTTCTAAATTGTTAATTTGGTCAAGGAGAGCTGTACATCTGGAACTTGAGGTCAGTTCATCATTCACAAATAATTTAAATGAATTATCATACAAAAATTCATTAAATTTAAAGAATAAAATAATAAATTTAATCCAACATACATAAATAGAGCTAATTTTGAGCCGGCCGAATCCATTGTGATAATTAGACTCAATAAAAATCGGCAATTCATAATTAACTCTAATATGAATCATAATTAAATGATTCGTTGTTCTATTTAGTATGATCTTCATGAAGTCATGGGCGAGATTATGAAGAAGTTGCAAACCGGCTGCTGAAATAAGATATCCATATAACTGTTAGCATAAGCTGTAACTCAGAAAGAACAGAGTGTTAGAGAGAAATTATATGGAAGAGTGGAAGAGGATAAAAATAAGAGGAGTTTCTATTATAAAATTTTCTCTCTTACATCCATATGACAAGACTCAATGCCTATTTATACTAGTACATAGACAATTCTAGAAACCTATTCTAGAGATTTCTATAATAAAGACTCAACTACCAACCACCAACCACTAAAAGTTATTGCATATTCTAGATATTTCTTCCATACAATTTACTAGATACACAAAAAACTTAAAAATTAATTTTGGTTTATATTTTCAACACTCCCCCTTAAACCAAAATTTTTATCAACCACTCCAAGAAGTATCTTTAATTTTATGAACTGTTCTGCAGCTAATGGCCTTGTGAAAATATCTGCAATTTGATCTTCAGATTTCACATACTCCACTTGAACTTCTTTATATTTGATCTGGTCTCTTATATAATGAAACCGAACATCAATATGTTTGCTTCTCTTGTGATAAACTGAATTTTTTGATAATGCAATTGCTGACTTATTGTCAACAAAAATTTTTGTAGCTTCGACTTGAGAGTATCCAATCTCTTTCAGCAGCTTCCTTAGCCATATTGCATGACATACACATGATGATGCAGCAACATATTCAGCTTCACAAGTAGATAGATCAACAACTGGTTGTTTTTGTGAGCTCCATGAGAAAGCAGTGTCGCCCATATAAAATAAAAATCCGCTTGTACTTTTTCTGTCGTCTTGATCTCCAGCCCAATCATTATCTGAATATCCTGAAAGTTAAAATTCGTTAGAATGAGAATATAGAAGTCCATGATTTTGTGTACCTTTAATATATCGAAGAATTCTCTTGGCTGCCTTCATGTGTGTCTCAGTAGGATTTTCCATGAAGCGGCTAACAATTCCAACTGCATATAGAATGTCTGGTCTTGTACTTGTTAGATATCTCAGGCTTCCAATCAAACTTTTGAACATTGTTCGATCGACTGGCTTCCCTTCTTATTTCTTTGATAATTTGATTCCACATTCCATTGGAGTGTTTACTAGATTGCAATTCTCCATGTTGAATTTCTTCAGAACTTCCTTTGCATATGTTTCTTGTGTGATAAAAATTCCTTCTCTATTTTGCTTAACTTCAATGCCAAGGAAAAATGACATGAGTCCAAAATCTGTCATTTCAAATTCTTTTACCATCGTTTGCTTAAACTCCTTGAATAAAAGTGGATTATTGCTAGTAAAAATAAGATCATCCACATATAAGCAAACAAGTAATATATCCCCATTATTATATTTCTTCAAATAGAGGGCATTCTCATAAAGACATTGAATATAATTATTTTGTTTGAAGTATGAATCAATTCTTGCATTCCATGCTCTTGGAGCTTGCTTTAACTCATATAAAGCCTTTTTTAATTTATAAACTTTTGATTCATGCCCTTCTTTAATATATCTCAGTGGTTGTTCGACATAAACTTCTTCTTCAATGACTCCATTTAAAAATGCAGATTTAACATCCATTTGATAAATTGACAAATTATTTTGAGAAGCAAGAGAAATAATCAAGCGAATAATTTCCATACGAATAACTGGAGCAAATACCTCATTGTTGTCGATGCCTTCTTTCTGCTTGTATCATTTTGCTACTAGTCGTGCCTTGTACTTTTCTACTTCACCTTTTGCATTTTTCTTCACTTTGTATATCCATTTTACACCAACAGTTTCATGTCCTTTTGGTAATTTTGTGAGCTCCCATGTTGCATTCTTTACTAGAGATTTGATCTCTTCATCCATAGCACTTCTCCATCTTTCATCTTTTATCGCTTCTTCGAATTATAATGGTTCATTATTTGCAAGCAAGCAAATAAAATGAAGCTCGTCAGTTACCTCATAAGGCTCTCTTAAATTTCTTGTCTTCCTTTGCCTTTGATTATCTTCTGAAGTACTTGGAGAATCTTACAAATTTGTAGATAATTGCTCTTCATCTTGTAGCTCCACCGGTACTTGCTCTTCCTTTTGTGTGTCTTTATTTTGCCAATCCCATGCTCCTTCTTTATCAAACTCAACATCCCTGCTAAAAATGATTTTTGAAGTTTTGGGATCAAATAACTTATAAGATTTAGATTGATACCCGATGAAGATGAGTTTGAAGCTTCTGTCATCCAGCTTAGTCCTTCTTTGTTCAGAGACATGTGCATATGCAATGCTCCCAAACACCACGATTGAGTGTATAGACAGCACATATCACCGCCTCAGCCCAAAATTCTTTAGGCATACTCTTGCTTTTGATCATGCTTCGTACCATATTGAGAATAGTACGATTTTTCCTCTATGCTACTCCATTTTATTGGGGTGAAAATGGTGCTGTTAATTGATGTCGAATGTCATGCTCTTCACAATATTCTTTGAATGCTTTGGATGTGAATTCGCCTCCTCGATCAGATCTGATGGATTTTATTAAAAATCAACTTTCTTTTTCTGTACTTGCTTTGAACTTCTTAAACATAGTGAAAGCTTCTGATTTCTCTTTCAAAAAATAAACCCATATTTTTCTTGAATAATCATCAATAAAAGTTAAGAAATATCGATGCTTACCAAAAGATGCTGGAGCAATGGGTCCACATACATCCGTGTGGATTAATTGAAGAGGCTACTTTGCTCTAAAGCTTGCTTCATTTGGAAAACTCTTTCTTGGTTGTTTTCCAAATACACAACCTTCACAAATTTGATTTGGATGATTAATATCTGGCAAGCCATGCACCAATCCTTTTCTTGACATATTATTTAGATCTTCAAAATTTAAATGCCCAAGCCTCATGTTCCAAAGCCATGATTGATCTTTCACACATGACTTTAAACATTTCATCACTCTATTTTTTATATTAAGAATAAACATTCTATTTCTTGTCATCTCCACTTGGGCAATTAATTCATTTGAATTATTTTTAATTGTGAGCTTTTTATCATTCATATGAATGTCAAATCCTTTCTCAAGTAATTGCCCCAAGCTTAAAATATTGCTTTTCATATCAAGAACATAATAAACTTCAGAAATAAATTGATGGGATCCATCTTTAAGAAGAATAAGGATTTTACCTTTTCATTTTACCGGAGTTTTTGAAGAGTCGCCAAAATAAATTTGGCTCTCCATCGCCTCCATTTCTACGAACATGTTTTTGTCCAGGCACATATGATTACTTGCTCCAGTATCTAAATACCAATTATTTTCTTTTTCATCTTCTTCTCCTTTTAATGCTAATAATAAGACTGGAGCATCTTCCTTCTCTTTAACAAGATTGGCTTTCTATTGATTATGCTAACATTCAGAAGCATAATGACCAAATTTCTTGCAAATATAACAACGAACATGAGATTTTTTGTACCTTTGATATTTTGGCTCTTTCTTCCACTCTCCAGCTCTTGAGTTGTTATTTTCTTCATTATTTCTTTGATATCCACCACGTCCTCGGCCTCTTCCAAAGCCACGACCACGACCGCGACCTCGACCACGGCCTTGTCCATAAATGTCTCGATCATTTGAATTATCTTCATTTTTTGTGTCGTCTTTGTCACCTTTCAATGAGAGCTTTGATTGGAGAACTTGTTCGATACTATCCTGCTTTTTCTTATTTTATCTTTGCTCATAAGCCATTAAAGAGCCAATTAGTTCATCAACAGTCATTGTCTCTAAATCTTTAGCTTCCTCAATTGCAACAACAATATGCTCAAATTTATCATTTACCGAGCGTAGAATTTTTTCTATCACTCGAATATCTTCTAATGCTTCTCCATACCTTCGTAGTTGATTGACGATAGTCAAGACTCTTGTGAAATAGTCCTCCACATTTTCTGCTTCCTTCATTTGAAGTGCCTCAAATTCGGCTCGGAGAGTTTGAAGTCGAATCTTCTTTATCTTGTCTATGCCTTTGTATGCAACTTGAAGTATCTCCCATGCTTTCTTGGAAGTAGATGCACTGGCCACTTTCTCGAAGTTTGCTTCATCTAGTGCTTGATAAATGAAGAAGAGCGCCTTCTTATCCTTCTTTTTACTTTCTTTCAACAGTTCCCTTTGTGCTGTTGATAATACAGCTTCTTCTTGATGCTCGACATAGCCTTTCTCGATTATCTCCCAAATATCTTGAGAGCCAAATAGTGCCTTCATTTGAAGACTCCAATTCTCATAGTTCTCCTTTGTGAGACGAGGCACTTGTAAATTCATACTACTTGCCATCGAACTTAGCTCTGATACCACTTTGTTAGAGAGAAATTATATGGAAGAGTGGAAGAGGATAAAAATAAGAGGAGATTCTATTATAAAATTTTCTCTCTTACATCCATATGACAAGACTCAATGCTTATTTATACTAGTACATAGACAATTCTAGAAACCTATTCTAGAGATTTCTATAATAAAGACTCAACTACCAACCACCAACCACTAAAAGTTATTGCATATTCTAGATATTTCTTCCATACAATTTACTAGATACACAAAAAACTTAAAAATTAATTTTGGTTTATATTTTCAACACAGAGAAGGCATATCTGATTTAGATCAGTAAATGCTATTTGTATTTCTTTATGAGTGTGTATATATAGAGGTAGAAAGGGCATTGTTGTATCTGTTCAGAAGGTGGTTCTCCTTCAAAGTGTTAGGTAGAGATTAGTTTTGTTAGTATAGATCAAACATTTTGGCTTTTGAGATGGATGTATTGGCTGCTCCATTTGTTTGGTAGAGGTGGCTGTCACTGTTAGTTTCAACAACGTATAACAACAACAATATCAAGCCTTTATCCCACTACGTGGGGTCGGCTACATGAATCCTTTTTCTCCATTGTGTCCTATTAAAAGTCAAATTCTCGTTTAAATCTAATAAAGAAAGGTCATTCCTAATATTTTCTAACCAAGTCTTTTTAGGTCTTCACTGTTAGTTTCAAAGCATCTAAAAATACCAAAGAGCTATTTGGTTGTAAGTATTTGAAATGTAAGATAAATCAAATGCACCAAATTTGAATTTTTTGTTGGTAATTAATTGGAAGAAAACGAAACGTAATATTTTGAGTTATTTTTAACTAACAACATGCATGCAAGGAATGTGATGAAGGGTCGTCGACAGTTGCACAAACATGCACTCTAGTCTATTATATCAACCCGATATGACCTTCCGGAATGTTATTAACCAGAAACTCTCTCAAGTTGATTCTAGTAGGATTTGACATTCTCATAGCTTTCAGTTCAATCTTGTGCATTGACTCCTCAGTCCATTATGCGAAGAGATTGTTGCATTCCAAATCAGCTATTTGTGAACGCTCCAACCGACGCATGAAGATACTAAGTTGTAATAGATTGTAGTAATCATGGTCTGGATAGTCAATCCACAAACTCTTTTAAGGACACTTTTGAAAGATTTTCAAGCCTTAGCAGTCATCACTCCATGCCCAAGTCCATTGTCATGTGTTAGTGCCAACGAGTCACATCACAGTCCATCAACCACTAATATACTTATTGTTTAATATTTTGTAAATCAACCATTATTATATTGAAAACAGTTAGGTCATCAATACTACCAGCTAGATATATCTTCTGACATAAGAAATCAACATTTGCACAGCCCATTTTGTGTACGGCTTTCTTAAAGTTCTCTCAGAGATGCCAGAGGTAGTGTAGATGAGCCACATTTGGAAAAACTTCTCGGCACCCACTAATTAAACCAGCATGTTTACCTGAAATTATGTAAATATCTTCTTTAATCCTGACAATTGGTAATGTTTTATGAAGACAAATAAGGAACCATAACCAAGACCATTACATTCAGACTCAACAATTGCAAAAGCCAAAGGGAATAGTCCATTGTTTGCATCCATACCAGCTGCGGTGAGTAAGGTTTCTTTATATTTACCAAGAAAAAATGTGTCATGTAGGCTGAGAACTGGTCTACAATACCTCTATCCAGTAATTGAGGGCCCAAAAGCCAAAAGAATTCATATTTAAGTGCTCAAAGGACTCATAAACTTCAACTGCTCTAGATTACTATTTGTCAGGACTTTTATTGGACGAGTTTGAACTCTGATATACGTAGTTGAGAGCTGCTTATTCAGACTTAATTGGATGTTATACACGAGCATAATTGAGGCCAAAATTTCACTCATCTCTTCTAGTACAAAATTGAGACCACAAAAAATATCACCCGAACAATTATTCAATTTATTAAAAATTATCATATACAATCCATAATTAATTTAATTAAACATATTAAATATATCATAAATAGTATGCAAATTTAATAGAACTTATTAATATATAATTAATTTCTTACTTAAGGGATAATAATGATAATATATACAATTAATTATTAAAAAACAAACAGCATAAAGAAATTTAAAAAATAAATTTACTTCTCAAATATTTTTTTTAGTCTAAACAACATTTATGTACAAATAAATCCAGAAAAAGAAGCAAAAGCAAAAGCATTTTTTCAAAATTAAAAATATTTTCTGTGTTCTTCCAAAACACTAAACTATATATAGATCCAAAATAATTAGGTTTTTTTTTTCAAATCAATCATAAAAAAATTGTCGCTATATTCCAAATATTAAACTGAAACTTAACAAAACTTCTTAGAATGCAGAAAAAGTACATCCATCAGTAAAACCTCAGCTGTTCTTAATTTATTTATAAGAGTTAGATCTATGCAATGATGTAAAAACATAGAACCTGTTCACTGTAGTTGCCACCTAATGAAGTACTCGTCAACTGCACGTCGCATTGTATTATTGAATTTTACAATTTGTTCGGCCACCTACTGTCTAAAGAGGAAACACTGCTCATCTAACATCTCCAGCCTTGCATCAGCTCCATTAGGCAAAACAGCTCTCAAGGCCCTCTTTTAGATTATCATTCCTACCACATGAGTTTTGTTATTTTAAGACCTCTTACATACTGACGCATGAGCTCTCTGCTGTCACCTTGTTATATGTATACTATTGGCTTTTATAACACATTTCATAAATATTTTAACATTACAATTTACTTTCACATTTTTTGTTGCAGTATATGGCTCTTATATACTTTGCTTTAGAGGAGAGATTATTACATGCGGAGTCTTGACTAGAGAACTGTATGGATTATGTGAGTGTGCACAGTAAAAGTATGTACAGTGTGCATAGTAATTGCATTTTTGCTGTACATACTCACAGAATTCAACGCAATTCTGATCCGGACTCCGCAGGTAATAATCTCTCTCTTTTGATATTTTCGGCTATCGCTGGAATCTCCAAATTACGGAGCAAGCTACATCCCTCAATAGGTATTAATTACTTTGACATATATTGTTTGTTCAAGAAAATGCCTGGTTTCAAGCACTTATAAATCTCTCCAATATCATGACATACCGTATGTATTACTTTTTCTTTCTAGTAAATCTTAAGCTATTGATCAATGTGATCAGTATTAAACAAATATAATATAGTTAACTAAATTAAGTTTGGTCATCTCTACTGAGATTATCAAAACGCATTCAGGTTGCAACACTAGGTATCTTATGAGGATGTTCGATCCATTTTACAGTGCCACAAATATCAAGCTAAGGCCTTCCTCTCATGGAAGGACTGGCCTCATTTGTAATAAACAATAAACATTAGTGAACCCAATTCAAATGGGTCATACCTCGTGATTTTTCTCATTTTCAGAATATTTAACGTAAAAACCCTTGTATCTCTTATGAATCTTACACCCATCTCTTTTTATCTGTATATGTACTAGATATTCGTTCAAAACTAAGACATTAAGTCATTTATCTCTCAACTACCGCAAATGTTCCAAGACGCAACAATTATGACTTATATTATCATCAAAATCATAATGATAATTTCGTACCAGGACAACTTTCAAGCATGTCATTAAGAAAAATAAATCTATAGTACGGATATTTTATGACTTATGAATATTATAAGGCATATAGCAATAAATTACCTTTGTAGCGTCCTGGAGTATTCACGGCGGTAGAGAAATATAAAGCTTAACATCTTAGTATTGTACGAAGATCCAACACACAAGCATATAAGAGAGAGGGTGTAGTGTTTATAAGAGACACCAGAGTTTTGATGTGGAAACCCCTGAAAAGGGGGAAAAATCACCGGGTTTGGCCCAGTTTGAATGAATCCACTAGTATTCGTAGTCGATTACAAATAAGGCTCTTCCTTGAGAGAAGGCCTTGGCTTGATTTAACAAATGTACATCATATAAAGTGCATTACATGATGGGAGTTACAATAATCAACATAGACATGTTTTTTTGGCCGGAATGACCATAGTTGAAGAGGTCAAAAAGATCGTAGTAAGCAGGAGATCGAGGTCAAAAAGATTGTTTTCTGATGATGGAGGTCGGAAGGACTGTAGTAGGCGACGGAGGTCGGAAGGACCACATTTGGTATGAGACAGAGGTCCGAAAGACCGTAGTTGGTAGGAGACTAGGGTCAGAAAGACCATTGTCTTGCGATGGAGATCGAAAGGACCATAGTAGGAGACGGAGGTCAGAAGGATCGTAGTTGACAGGAGAGTGGGGGTCAGAAAGACCGTAGTAGTAGGGTGGTACTCTAGTATAACTCTAGGCATCAGGTGGTGGCTCGATAGAAGTCCAGGCCTCACATGGTGGTCTGACAGAAGTTTGGGCTTCAAGTGATGATCCAAACAATCTCACGTCCTCAAGTGGTGGTATAGCAGAGCTCATGGCCTTAAGTGGTGGTCTGACAGAGCTCAGAGCCTCAAGTGGTGGTCCGGCGGAGCTCATTGTGACGCCCCAGGCATCCATAGTGAAAGGATTCATCTGACATTCTGATCGAACTCCATTCCAGTTGCCTTGCTCAGACCTGAAATTGTTAACCACATATAATGAGCTTTAAAAAGTCCAGCAGGTCACCAAAGCCTACAACTGAAATCAAATCACGGTACTAGAAACAATATGCATGTCAATCTATCAAATCCATAACATCAATGACACATGATCAGTGAATATATGCGGCGGAAATCAAATCAATAGGCAATGCAGCGGATACGAAAATCAGATCAGTAGTCAATACAGCGGTAGAAGAATCAATAAATTAAACTCAATAAATCAATACGTCAATCTCAGAAGAATCCGTACACAGAAAAAAATCAATCGATCAGTCAAATCAATCGTATCAAATCGATCAATCAAATTAATACTATCTAGTCAATGAAATCGATTAGAAAAGCAATACAATAAAGTTCGATCTATACTAGCAATGAATCAAATGCAGCAGGTTAATATGGTGCAGAAGCAATAGTATCAATGAATCTATAGGCAATAATATCAATGAATCTATAGTATCCATGTCCATAGCATTAATGAATCAATACAATATTTATATCCATCCATATCATCCATCCATATCAATATCTATGCTCAGTAGTATCAATGCTCAGCGATCAATCAATGAAATCGATGAAATCGTACGATACAGTAAATCCATAAATCCGATCAAATCAATAAAGCAGTAAATCCATAAATCAGTCAATATCAATAAATCAATCGGAAATCAATAGGTCATGCCTATCAGGAAATCCAAACAATGCAATATCGTACACATGCAATTTTATACAATGGTATTACTGAACAAGTATAAACAACTGGCTATCAATAGTGCTGTTGTAGAAATCCATAGTGTTGTTGTAGAATCCATACTGCTGTTGTAGATATCCATACGTTGGTTTCAATAAGAGTCGTCACTCTGTGCCCGTCGGTCGCCCGTCGGCATATTAAACTCCTTATGACTCCCAATCGTTATATCAATGATCAATAGTTTAAAGGAAAGCCCGTCGGCCCACCATCCTGTACAGGTCAAGTCAATCTCCAACCAACGTTCAACCAGGTTCCACTTGTCTTTCAGTATCAACACTCAGATAGTCACATTCATATGCATTCAAATTATCAATTTCAGGAAAATCGGAAATCGTACGAAAATCCAGCGGCATAACGACAGTATATAAAATTTACACAAAAATCCTACTAAATCATAATTCACCAAATTACAATAGAATGTTCACGACAATAATATAAGACTATTATTCTACTGAATCAATATCAATAAACATCCTGATATTTTTCTATTCGATCAAAATCGCGTAGAACCCAAAATAACCGGTGAAATCGTTACAGAAAATACTCAAATCGTGTAGAATATTCATATCTATAACATATTAAAAGTTGTGCGGTGAAAGTTTCGTCAATACGAAACCGGGTCCGTTTTTCGATCACAAAAACACAAAACAGTGCACAATACGATCAAAACTCAATATCTCTGAAAACAGAAATAGGATTCGAAGTCCTTACCGCGAGATAAACACTTTTCCCAATAGCGGCGTCGGACGAATAGCGCTCCGCGGCCTCCGAAAACCAGCTTTTCCTTCGCTTTCCTTCTCTTTCTCTCTCCTCAGATATTTTGGTTTTAATAAAATATCTTCTCTCTCCTCAAAACGAGCTGATTTCCTTATAACATAAGTCTGATCGTCCTGGCCGATCGCCACATCGTCCAGGACGATATGACCAAAATCCAATCGTTCAAGACGATTCCTCAGGCCAATAATTTCGGTTTTGCTCTCGGGATTTTTGTCTCATCTGATCGTCCCAGGACGATCCAAAATCGGCCTGGACGATCCCATTCTAGAAAAATCAGTTGTTTCACTGCACTGATCGTCCCGGACGATCCTGGGAGGAAAATCAGATCTAGAGAGAAACAAATCAAAGGAACGAGCTCTCACACTCATGGCCTCAAGTGGTGGTTTGGTAGAACTATTGGCATCAAATGGTGGTCCGACGGAGCTCGTGGCCTCAAGTGGTGGTCTAGTAGAGCTCAAGGCCTCAAGTGGTGGTCCGACAGAACTCAGGGCCTTAAGTGGTGGTTTGAAAAAACTCCGGGCCTCAAGTGGTGGTCCGGTAGAGCTCAGAGCCTCAAATGGTGGTCCGACGAAGCTTAGGGCCTCAAGTCGTGATCTGGCGGATCTTAGGGCCTCAAGTGGTGGTCCGGCGGAGAGCGCTCAGGGCCTCAAGTGGTAGTCCTACAGAACTTCGGGCGTCAGGTGGTGGTCCGGCGGAGCTCAGGGCCTAAAGTGGTGGTCCGGTAGAGCTCAGGGTCTCAAGTGGTGGTCCGAAAGAACTCGGTGCCTCAAGTGGTTTTCCTACGGAACTCATGGCCTTAAGTGGTGGTCCAGCATAACTCCTGGCGTTAGGTGGTGGTCTGGCGGAGCTCAGGGCCTCAAGTGGTGGTCCGACGAAGCTCAGGGCCTCAAGTGGTGGTTCGGTGGAACTCAGGGCCTTAAGTAGTGGTCCAGCAGAAGTCCGGGCCTAAGGTGGTGGTCCGGCAAAGCTCAGGGCCTTAAGTGGTAGTCCGACGGAACTCTAGGCGATGGTCAAGGAGGAGCGAGGAGGCAAGAGCGATCTCCGATCTCTCTCTTGCTCTCTTGCTTAGATCCCCCTTTCAAGAGGGAGGATGAGTCTATTTATAGATTTCCTAGAGTGGCATGACCCATAAATAGGAGGAGGATCAAGGGTAAATGTGAAGTGGTTTGGATGGACAGCCGGATTTATGTTGAATCCCTTAATTATGGACCATTCAATAGGCATTTGAAGGTCTTAATGATGTCAGAATTCTGCGATCTTGGGCTCGTTGGATTTGTCTCGTCGATCCGCTCGATTCAACTATAAGCAGGTCACATTTGGAAACCGTTTGATAATCTAAATTGTGGTTCGAACCTTTCAATAGCTTTCGGGTCCTTTATTTTGACTCATTTGGGCTCGGATTGAGTTGAATTTGGTGTCCTTGGGTTCGTATTTCCGAGATGTTCAGTTTGACGAAAAGTTTGCTGAAATCAGAATTCAGATGGTCCCAATTTTAATTTTAGAAGTTTCCAACTTGAGTTTGCCTCGAGATTCATGCCTGATCAAGATAGTTTTTTGATAATGTATCAACCTTATAAGTAAATTTAAAAACTCAAGGGGCTGAAAAGTAAAATCCCACGTTAGAGAACTTGCACCATTGTTTCGTATTCACGCTATCACGAAGCAATATGGAAGCTATGGCACCTGACCGGTCAAGCCGGCTCATTCGCCTTCTTTTGTAAGGTATGCTTATTACCTAATTGGTTCGCCAACTACATTTGCGTGTGAATATTATATTTAAATATTTAACTTATTTTAAACAGTTATAATAAAAAATAATTAGGCATGAATAATTTAAAGTTATTTTAATATATAAAAATCAATTAAAATTTAATCAGGTTTTTCCGTATATATTTTTTCTAGATAGAGTACAATCATTGTAGTGCTTCGGATACTGTATTCATAATTTATAGACATAAATAATTTATTTTAATAATACTTTTATTTTCTTATAATAATTGTTTATGATAATACACAATAAAACAGTTATTAAATTTTCTCTCTCCCTTTATTTCTTTCTCGTTTTTGAGTAATTGAATATCAAAATTTTTAGCTATAGTTTGAACATTATAATTTTTTTAA
The DNA here is from genome assembly GCA_019514585.1 of Dendrobium officinale. Taxonomy (NCBI): domain Eukaryota; kingdom Viridiplantae; phylum Streptophyta; class Magnoliopsida; order Asparagales; family Orchidaceae; genus Dendrobium; species Dendrobium officinale. The sequence goes on from CM033697.1 coordinate 14,062,416, forward strand.
ATTTAAATAAGATACTTCAATAAAATATTTATGGAATAAATATTCTCAAATGATTGATAAATCATCAAAAATCATCTTAATCAAGCACGAATCTCAAAGAATATTTGATTTGACAACTTACAAAATCAAATTCGATGCCACATGAACTCCAATTTCAACGAACTTATAGTCAAATTTACCGTTTCAGTGAGGCGAAGCTAAAGACACCAAAATCGATCTAATTCAAGCACTAATGGGCTCAAATGAAGAGCTTAAAGTCTATTTTGAAGCTCCAAAATATTAATTGAATGATTAAATGATATACACATATGATATGCTTATAGTCGAATCAAGCAGCTCAACGAGACAATTCCAACAAGCCCATTGACTATGGTCCCTCCATCGCCCGACTACAGTCCCTTCATTGCCCGTCGACTATGATCCCTCCAACTAACGTTGCTTGTCGACTATGGTTCCTCTGACCTCCATATCCCATTTAATACGGCCCCTCTGACCTTTATCACTAGATAATGATTCCCTCAACTTTAGTTGCCCGATTACAGCCCTTCCGACCTCCACAGCCCGATTATAGTCCCTTTAGACACCATCGCCCGCAAACTACGATCCCTCTAATCAGCTTTGTTGCCTGCCAACTACGATCCCTCTGACCTCCTCCTAATTACAATCTATATAAAAACTTTCACTCGTCAACTCTATCACCCCACAACTCTCACCTATACCTCATTTGTCAAACTACGATTGCTCTTGCCTCTGTCACTCAATCACAGTCCCTCCGACCACCGTCACACATCAATTATAGTCCCTCCGACCTTCGTTGGCTACCAACTAGGTCCCTCCAACCAATAATGCCCGTTGACTATTGTCCCTTAGACATCTATCACCCGCCGACTATGGTCATTCTGACCTCTGTTACCGGATGTGACACGCCCAATAATCTAAAGTAAAAGAATTTCTTTTATGCTTTTTTTTTTCTTGCTATTATCTTTTCAACCTCTTTCTATTCATTTATCAACCATATCAATAAACATTCAAAGCTGATTAATTGCATTAAAGAAAAATAAATAGTGAAAAATGTAATTCACATTTAATATAATCAATATTTACATGCTATATCGAGCCTAAAATCATATTTACCATAGCCCTCGTAAGTTACTAAAAATATACATAAATCAGAAAAACAGAAATAAACTAAACTAGGCGTGTGAAAAGAAAACTATATATACTATAGCCTCAAGCTGCATGCTCATTACCTTTACTTGAAATTATGTAAAAACACACTATGAGCATAAAAATTTAGCAAATAACTAAAATCCCATGACTAAAAATCAATGTAATAAAAAGAAAAATAATATGCTACAAATCATATAAAGAAATATACTCATCAATACATAATGTTCAATTGTAATGCATTACATCTCAGTCTATTACATCATTGGTCATAATAACAATAGACAATGATCAATAATAATAGACATATCAATAACATAAATCAATAATGTTAAGTGATATCCATATCCATAGGAGTATCCGTAATAATATCAGTAATAATAGTATGTTATAGTAGTAGTAATCAATAGCAGTGTTCTTATGCAGAGGCGGAGGCAAGGTGGGGGCATTGGGGGCAAGTGCCCCCACTGGCCAACGCAAATTATTATTATTATTTTTAATTTTATTTTAAGTAAGTTATATGATTTATATAGAAAAATTAAAACCCTAAACCAATCAATTTCTATCCGTTTTGCTCCCGCAAGCCTCAAGCTGCACCGCAAGCTTTTCAGTGTGCAAGTGCTCTCTCTCTCTCTAGGGATTCTTGAGTCTATCTCTCTATCAATTTTTTGGTGTTCAATATTTTCTATATTTTCTGAAATAGAATTAAAAGAAATTAGAGATTTATTGTAGTAATACTGAATTTGTGTTAAATAAATATGAATATAAATGTGTATAGTACTGTTAGATTTTTATTTTAAAATATAGAGTAACAACGTTTGCAAAATATTGGATATGGAGAGATACTTTAAATGAAAGGATGATGTAGTTGAGCAAGATGTAAATTATGATGACACTAATACACAAATCAAATATCTTTGTCCATTTGAACAAGTTAATAGTTCTTATAACATTGCATATAGAAAATGTGAAGATCTAATGAATAAAAAATAAAACATTAGATTTGCTATTACAAGGTCTTCTAAACAAAATAAAAAAGATTAGAATTGCTAATAAAGATTGCTTTGATATTACAAATTGCTACAACAACAGTTGAACGGACATTCTCCGCTTTGAAAATAGTAAAGAATCGTTTGCACAATTGTAGGTGAGACACTTAGATGAATTAATGATTGCTTAATTACTTATATTGAAAAATATATTTTTAATAGCATTGATAATGAAGCGATTACACAATGATTTTAAAATATAAAGACTCGAAGGGAGAAATTGTAATATGAGAAAAATATGAATATCATGTGCATTTGATTTTGATTATAATTTTTTAATTATATAATTTATCTTTTTTATTTAACAAGTAAAAAAAATTTTAAAACCACCAATGTCAGTCCTAAGCCCAGATGAAAAAAAGTGAGGGTTTTTTCACAATATATAAATTGTGCGCCCATAGATAAAAAATCCTGGCTCCGCCCCTGTTCTTACGGTGTCAGTACAATGTCAATACAGTGCCAATATCATTGTTAATATTAGTAATCATATCAATAACCATCGGTAACAATGACTAGTGTCAGTAATTCTTATCAATATTGATAATCATTATTCTTTCAAATATTTAATTGAGGGTATCTTATATCTTATCCTCTTCTCCACTTATAACTCCTAATCTGTCTCCCATTATGACTCTCAATCAATAAACTTCTTATAACTCTCTTTGAATCATGTGATAGCTGCACCAACTATTTATAATTCTTAATTAATCTCCAACTCTTTATAACTCCCATCCACCGACTCCTGTTAAAGGACCACATGGAACTTGAGGATATCTCATGAGGTTATGATATCATATATATGATATCAATTAGTATATCCTTTCAACGCAAAACTATTTTAAAATATAAAGTAACTTTAGCTCAGTATCAGTACAATACTATATGTATAAATATTCTTTGCCGGTCACCTATATCAATTTATAGGTAAAGCTATCTTTATCATTCTATCAATCTTATTCAATCAATTTCAATCGTAGCATTCACTTTATATTGTAAATATGTATATACTGACATTATTATCTATAATATAACAATACTGGTAATACTCTTATCATGTATTAGATATCATCGTTACTATTTGTACTCATATCATTGATATAATATCAATCAATACATCATTATATCATATCAATCAATATCATTTCAGCACATTTTCATACATATTAATCACTTTAATTATTTCATCCCATATCACATTTTATTATTATCATATTAAATTATAATATATTACTTTTCAACCCATTTTACCCCGAAATTTATATATATATACATATTTAACCAGTTAAAATAAAATAAAATTATATCATATTGTTCATAATGATCAAATAGATAACATATAAAAAAGTTATATAGTTAAAGCTTATGAAATTAGGAGATTATGCAGTTTAGCAGATTTAGAAGAGATAAATATATAAATTCAAAATTATCTAAGACATAAGTAAGATGATAGTTATTTACAATGAATATAATAATTTATGTAAAAGTAACAACGGACAAAAATCATCGGAAGACCCTTCTCTCTCTTATTCTCTCTCCTCTCCCCCCTTCTCCTTTAATTTTTTCATGGCCAGGCAAGTGAGAGTGGGGGTGAGTTGAGGGATGACAATAACATATAATTAAAAATATATAAAAAATATTATTAGTGGACTAACACCGTACTTCTCAGACCCAGCGTCACGTACAGCTCTTAGACCCATCGGCTTGATCAAACCGAACTCAACTGTGCTCAGACCCAGTGTTGTAGCGGTGCATGTCAATTTCAGAGTTACTATAGAACCGAGACACAAGCGACACAACATCATTTTTTGGCAGAACTGTGCTCTCATGTATATTGTATAGTGCTGTAGTGCTATATAGCACGGTGCCATAATTTTTATTTATTTATTTTTTAAAAATAAACAAATACTAAATTTTACATAACATAATGATTTGATTAAAATAGTATGGTTTAAGTGTTTTTGGTTCATGCTTGTCTACAAATAATTAGATGATTTTATTTTATTTTTTTAAATTCATGGGCCTCAAACAAGATTTATTGGTAATATTTGAATGCGGAAAATTTTGTCATGAACATGTCAACATAGCAATAAAGGTATATTTGAGACGATTTTAATTTTTTTATAAAGGTGGTTATAAATTATTGTTGGTAAAATAATTTTTTTGAAAACTATTGTAAGATATCTTTCTAGCACTAAAATGATTTGATAAAAGCGAAAAAATAAATATCCAAATAAAAATTATAATTACGATCTAAAAACAAAACAATAAGAAATTTATACTAAATAGACCCTAATTAAAAATAAAAAATTCTATTCAAATATCTTCATACATTATTATTGAAATAAAATTAATTTCACACATATCTATTTAATTTTAAAAGATAAATATACATTGAATTGTTTTATCTAATAATTTAATTATACTAAAATATATAATAAAATTAGTCTCAATAAAACTCATAGGGATACCTTTCTAATTTTTTTTTCCCAGCAATATTTAGTCAGAAAATCTCTCTTACGAGTTACGAGTCAACTTTCTCAATATTCGAATACAATACAGTGTTACTTATCGAAGACTTGAGACTTTAATTAGTATTTGTTACTCTTGCTTCTCTTCACTTTTTATCATACGCGCAGGAATTTGGAAGTTTCCCTGTGAAGTTCCTGTGAAGGGGGAGGCCAAAGACCTTCCTTCCTCCGGCTGCTGTTTCTCTTTCTTCCCGGAGAGGGGTTTCAGGCTTCCTCCCTCAGAGTCAGGTATGCTTCTTTTTAATTTCGTGGCTTGAAACCTCTTGAGGCATTGGTATCTTCTCAAGTCTTCCCTGCCAACTTTTGTTTGGGAGAATCGATTATTAAGTATGTTTACTGTATTGATCTTTTTCTGGTGCCATTTCTTTCTCCGCCGGCGCCTTGGTGTTCAAAATATAAGTATAAGACTCTGTCTTCCATTGTCCCCTCTCTTTTTAATCAGTTTCCCTTTCTGTTGAAGTAAACACGTTCTGATGCTTTAGACTGTTTGTTTCTTAGCCGTTGTCCGTCCGAAGTCATGTTCACTTGTAGTGGTTCTACAGTTCTGCTAAATTTGAACTTTTTGCATTTGTACTATGCAGAACCGTAAACATACGATTTTATGTTTTTTTTTGACTTGTGACCTTTTCCCTTATCATAAAATTTATTCTGAAGAAGTGATTGGCAAAGAAAGCCAAAAGGAAGTTGTCTTCTTTGCAAAGGTATATTGTAATCTTCGAGGAAGGTCTTTAGCCTGCATATTTTGAGCACTAGCGGATGATTGAAGTCAAAGCTGTTCTTTGATTATTGCGTCAGGCTTGCAATATCGATATTATGTTCAGTATAGTATGTTAACTATTCAACTGTCGGGAAGTTCATGGCTCTGCTTTTTGGTCCCAGCAAGTGCGGTTCTTTATTTATGTTTTTTATGGACATCCCGTTTGTGCAAAGACGTTTTTTTTTTCACAGTTCAAACTTGTGTAACGGAGTTTTATTTTTGGAGGTCCCTTACCCAAGGCAGGTTTGGATTAAAATCCTTTGGATTGATGACGCCTGGTTTCCGAAGAGACTTTGGTTTTTCACCTTTTGAACTTGCTGAAAGGAATACGATTTCATTAGGTGCCAACTAATCAGGGGAATTTCATCCCTTTGCCTATTGATCCGTTGCAAGTACTGCACGATTTTTGTTTGTTTATTAATGACACGCTGTTTCTGAAAGGGCTTTTTTTGTCAACGTTTAAAGAAGGATTTCAGGAGGTGCCTTCTAGATGTATATGAGACAGATCATGTTTCTTTGTCAACGTTTATAGTCTATTTTCCCATAAGGAAGAGGATTTGCACTTGATAAGGTGCAGGAAGCGATTATGGAGAAAGTTTGATGGAATAGAGGACTCAAAAATGCCTCAGGTACCGTTGAGCATAGGAGTACTCGGCTGCACTAGAGGAAGAAAGTTGATTAAATAGAAGCCACAAGACCTAGTCTCAGGAGGACTTAGTTGCATCCAGATGAGGAAGCAATCAATGCGAAAATCACATGGGGAAGCCACAATCCTTCATATAGAGTCATAGATAGATGAATTATAAGAAATAGCCATAGGGAATCTTCTGGAATTTTCTCAACGTCCATATGATAGAGCTCCAAGCAAGAATCTAAGTACAAATCAAACTTTTTATGACAGGTTGACATTTTAAGCAGGTACGTAAAGGCTATGAATAAAGTTAAAAAATAAACTAAAAATAAGAAATATTTAAATAATAGTTCAACTTTCATGATAATCTACTTAGCACAAACATACTATGTTTTTGATGGCTGTAAATTAAGTTTCATATTAAATCTATCCTTCCTAGGAAAATTTGGCACTAATAACTTGATAATTGATATTCATCAAGCAAATTTAGGCATAAATGTTGCAAGCTATAAATATATCTATGAGTAATCACTTTTCGCCAATGCACAAGTTACCTTTGATGACCACCATTAGTAGTGGACATGATTTCATCAACTTTTGAAGTAAGAGTAGAATGTTTGTTTATAAATTATTGGATGATATGTTTTCTAAAGGAGGTGAAAAAAGAAATTACTGAAGACATTGGTTAATGATTCATGATGTAAAGTTTAATCAAATATATTCAAAATTGGACTAAGATAAAAATTTTCATGGATTTTTAATTTGTAAGCATTTGTCCTTATTTGTTTATATGATTTTATGTGGTTCAGTTTTTATAGTGATGGGTTTCTTGGAGGTTTTTGTTGGAAATCTTTCAAGGTTTAGAGGGACCATTACCTTATCACGAGGTTTGAATTCCACATGTTTTGACCAAAACTTATTCTTTTAGTCATTCAACTACTAAAATTTGCATTTTAGGAAGAGAGGGAACCTAATGAAATTTCAAAATTTGAATTTATGTATGTTTATGCATTGTAACACACACTTCTACATTTTATGCATATTTCTCCCATTTAATCCCACCTAATGAGGCTCATTGTTTTCTTTAGAGCATGAAATATACGGTTCGCCACAGCTCTACTTGGAGAAGCTTGCCATCTCACGGGCACCCCATTGTTTGTCATGTTGCCACTAGGAGTAGGCTGTCACCATCATTGGTATTTGACAGAGGAAGTCGTCCATTTGATGCATCGTTTTATAGAAATGAAACCTGCTTCATCGCGGGTTGATATGATTATTGAAAATATATGTTTGTGAAATTTTTTACTCATAAATTGAGCCTAGATACTTTTTATGTTTACCCGGTTATTTTAACATTCCATAGCCTATATAGATCTGGGTTTTATTTGACTTGATCTATTTGAGTCTAGTTATTCATAAATAGAGTTGGTTTCTGAATGGTTTCAGTTTGGTTTTTTGAAAGGATATAATAGGTATTTTTGATATTTCTTTTAGGAGGAAAGTGATGGAAAGAAAAAAAAGAGTAGAGAATAAATTTGGAGTCTAGAAAGTAGTAAAAGGAAATGTTGGTCAACACATAGATGTCTAGTTATTTTCCCTTAAAATATAACTTGGTAAATGTGACACTTAAATTGTTTTATTAGAAGGGAATATAATTGTGCATTTTAAAATAAGTGAATCTTTATGATGCCAAGATAGATTTATTTTTTTTAAAAAAGTTTGTAGCAGTCCTAACATGAAATTCATACTAAAATTTTTAAGGAATATGTAAAAAGGTATATCAAGCAATATTAATTTTTTTTTACCGTAGTTGTTCAGCTTTGCATTTTGTTATTATTTTAAACTTGGCCAATAATATTTATCTTCTGTAATAGTGATACTTTTTCTAGCATCCTAGCTACTTTATAAATGATTTGTCCAATTTAAGCTCACTCTCACTCTGTTGAGCTTTTGTTTCAGGGTAGGAGACTTTGGCCACTACTATTTGGAAGATTATTCTGTCTTAGAAATCAAAATATAGGATATTGGCTTCCTGTTCTTAGTTGTATTTGTCTTTCTGTTTATTTTGCAGGTCTTGTTTTTTTATATGGCTTATTCAGATGATAATCACAGCACCAGATCACGACAAAATATTGAATTACCGGGAATATCTGCTCGCAGTGTATCAATGACCATTCCTCTCAATGCATCCTACGAAAGGGAGGAAGCTTTTATGTCTCATACTGGCCCATTGTATAGTCACAAAACATCTCAGTTCTCACCAATGAGCGGTCCTTTACATGGGAGCCAAACGCCTGGACATACTTCTTTGTTTAAGTATGAAAGAAATAACAGCAAATCACATGCTGTTATGCCAGAAGAAATGCATGAGAGATACTGTTTAGATGGCCGCGATGCTCAAAGCAATGAGCATTTATGGATGTCAGGACCTTTGGCAGTGTGCAATAATGCTGACTGTATCGATTGTCCTGCAGCTTACAAAACCAGAAGGGGTTACTATAGAGCTTCTGGTTCACTTGAGACCAAGGTTTTTTGGTTCAATCGTTAGATTATTGTCATTTGCTTAAAGTTATCCAAAATATTTTGCCGGTTTCAAGAATTGATGGAACATTAGCTACCTTTTTTTTTTTCTGATTTTTCCCTTCATCATGTAGTTCTTTTCTAAACGACTTCCTGTTTTCCATTAGAACTTTTTTCATATTAGTCATTGAAATTATATCACTTTGCTTGCTATTGCTGTCCTACTGATGTGCAAGTGCGTTATTTGACTGGAGCTACTTTAGTTGTTAGTTACTTTGCGTTTTTTTTTCTATCTTAGAGAACACATCATGTAGTTCCTTTATTTTTTTGTAGCAGAAAAATAAAAATAAAAACAAATTTGCACATGCATGAGATTGTCTTTCTCAAGGAGTGATTACAGACCATCTTGTTGAAGGATGGAAATAATTATTGAGTCCCATTTAATCCTGATAGATCAATTTTCTTATTGTGCATTGGTGTAGAATCCCTCATCTTGTTTCAATTTTGTGTATGCGAAATTTTTTTTCAGTTAGTATAAGCATCAAATATTTCATGCATTAGTTAAGCTACAATTATTTGCTCTTTTTTCATTGTACTTGTATATGATCCAATACTCCAATCTATTATTGGGTCCTCCATTTGAGCTTCAATTTCACTTCTTTATTTTTCTTCTGCTCTTTTTCTTTACATAAAGTTGCCTTCTAATTTTTCGTTATTTTCTCTTTCTTTTTCTATATTGTATTGTTTTTCTTTACATAAAGTTGCTTTTTCATTTTTCTTTCTTTTCTCTTTCTTTTGCTTTATTGTATTTTTTTTGTTAATTTAATGACCTTTCTTTGTTAGATTTAGATGAGAATTTGACTATTAATATAACACAATGGAGAAAAAAAATTAATGTAGCCGACCCCACATAGTTGGATAAAGCCTTGTTGTTGTTGTTGTTGTTGAGGTATCAGCTGTTGTTATTGTCCATGGCTCTGACTTCTTTTGATTTTTCTGTGTAGCTTCATAACATCCTTTATGGGGATGCTGAAGGTTGGTCAAGGAGATCAATTGCATTTCTAAATTCGTATTTTCCAATTATGAATCCCCATACCAAGGTTGTCCAGCAGTGGAACAAATTTTTTGTTATATCGTGCTTGGTTGCAATATTTGTTGATCCATTATTTTTCTTCCTTTTATCAGCACGGCAGGTAACGCTTCATTTGTGTCTTGCCTTTCCAAGCTTCTATGGAGTATTTGAATTCCTTATTTTGAACTATGAAGTAGTTATTCTATTCATTTCTCATCTACTCTAGCATTATTCATAATCAAGTGGTTCCTTGATATCGGAAGATTCTTATAGAGGTAGATATATTTTGATGCTCATATATATATGCATTTTCAAATGTTCTAGATGAACTTTCATAGAAAGCTACACATGGGATTTATAGTTCATACCTTATAGTTGGAGTGGGTTTTGAACATTTTATGTACTTTTGATTGGTATGCTGTTTTGTTTTCATTTTTTATATTTGAAAACATATTGGCCTCTTGATTATAGATTGTTTATATCATAGAGCTAAGTCAATTGTGACATGTTAAGCGCAACACACTGGCATTGATCATTTATACATTGCAGGAGGAATTATTATGAGCGACTCACTATTTGGTTGTTTGTGAAAGCATTATATGATTATTTCGAAGATATAACTGTTTTCTTGGTTTGAGAACTGCAGATCAGTTATTTTGAAGGGTTTTTGTTTACCTTGACATGAACTTATTACATGTTTAGGAAGCCATAATAATTGTTGGGCATACTATCAACATTTCTCTTCAATATTTTCTCCATTCTTGTTTATCATTGCATTAAAGCAAGGTTCAATTCACTTCTATTGTTGGCCCAGCCATCTTCATCGTCACTTTCAGCACCACTGCAGTTACTGATCGGCCTCATCGTGACTTAAAGCAAGGTTCAACTAGTGAACGTAGAAGCTGCTGATCTTCATTTTGCAGTTACTGATCGACCTCATGTTCTCTGTCATTTTCAATTCACCTCAATTGATAAGCACTGCCAGATGATCGCTATCATTGCTTCTTTCTGTTACTCCCACCTCCACTAGTTAATGCTGAGTGGTTCCACTTCTATTGGTACACTGGCCTGCTGCTTCTATGTTTGCTGGTTGATGTTGCCACCTCAACTGTTAGAGACCATTACACTACTGGGTTGCTTTTGTTGCCACTGATCGCGTCCCTCTCACTGCGTACTTCTCCTAGCTGCTGTCTCTGCTGCTTGATTAGTCCTATTTTCTGTGGTATTTTCACCACAAAAGTACCACAAATCTCTGCTATGCAGCCATTTGTTGTTGTGATCAAGGCAGAACCAGCCTTTCATTTAAAGAGGGGAGGGGGGGGGGGGGGGGGGGGGGGGGGGGGGGGGGGGGATTTTTCATATAAATGAACTAATATTTTAAAATATAAAATAAAAACATAATTCAAAATAAAATATTTTATTTTATTATGATATATGAATTGAAAATTATTACAAGCTTATTAATCTGTTTTGTATTTTTTAATAATGTTGCATTACAACTTCATTGAGAATCAAATCGAACACATCTTTTTCAATATAAGGCACCAAACAATCATTGAGCCAATCATCACCCATCCTACTACGTAATTGATGTTTGATAATCTTCGATGCAGAAAATGCTCTCTCTACTGTAGTAGTAGCAACTGATAAAACTAATGATAAAGTAATAAGTTTGTAAACTAGAGGATACACACCATCCTTCTTGACCTAACAATTTGCTTTGCAAAATCAACAATACTGCTTAGATAGGAGAATTCATCATTGATATGCATATCACTTTTAAGATCAACAATACTGCTTAGAGAGGAGAAGTCATCACTGGTAAAGTTAATGCTAAAGTAATAAGTCTGTAAACTAGAGAATACACACCATCCTTCTTGACTTACAATTTTATTTGCAAGATCAACAATACTGTTTAGAGAGGAGAATTCATCACTTGCACACTATTTGAAAAGTGTGAAAATCACTTTTAAGTTCAAACTATCATCACAATGCATGTATGCAGGGTGAGAAGGTGAGTAATGCTCCTGTTTTTTAATAAAAAAAATGAAATGAAAAAAAAAGAAGATAGGGAAAAAATTAATAAAAATAAATAAAAAAAGAAAAAAAATGAAATTCAAATTGAATTTCCATTAAATTTTATGAGCATTCTTTGGCTATCTCTCACTCTTATTGAGGGAGACTACCCTCTTTTTTTTTTTCACTTGAAATTAGTGACGTGCTAAAACTCTTGAAATGAGGACAAGTGGTGAAAATATTGAGAAAGTTGTTAGATTCATTCTTATTTGATCCTTCACAAAATAAGGTTGTAGTTGGTAGAGTTGATGTCCTAATGATGGTTCAAATTATATAAGTTCTAAAAGAAATTTCATGTGGGTTATCCTGCCTATAGAGCAGGATGTAAGCCATTTTTGGAGCCCAATCATCCATATGCCAATGCCGGAGTTCGCAAAATTCATATCTTTAATAATTATCCATGTGATAATGAGTGATTATAAATTCTTTGCCTCTTGTCTAATCAAACAAATTCTTCTCATCATATATTGAAAATCAAATTCTCAATCACAAATCTTTTTATAATATTTTAGTTTACTTTTGTGTAAGACATTGAAGGCCTGTTTCTAGAAACATTTATGGAAACCCTCGAGGTTATTCTGCCTACTTACAACAACAACATCAAGTCTTTGTCCCACTACGTGGGGTCATATTCTGCCTACCTGTAGTCATAAATTCAATTTTTGAGATTCGACCATGTTTATGTTGGAGCAGAGTTGACAAGGTTTATAACATGATAAGTGCCAAAATATATTCAAATGCTGCACATATATAAATTCATGGACACGATCCCTTGCAAACAAGCATGGAAAAGTGACAAGATTCAAAACACCAAGGTCTATACATAAAATTAAAGATAAATGAACCTTTACCCTATGATGGATGCAATCATATTAAAAATCACATTAATAATTACAAAACAAATGATTCAAGCAATCTTCCCCATTGATGCTTGTGGTGACATCAAATTTCAACTAGAGGATATCTTCATCATAAAAATATCCTCAAATTCTAAGATAAGCTACTTTGAGCTTTCTTCCGAATAAATGCCATCTAAAGTAATATCATAACAGGAAGGAATTCCTTTTAAATCCATGCACGCTCACCTAAATTATATTAAACCAAAAAATGCTCCAACAATAAATGGCCACTTCATGCTTAGAGCAACCACCCATCCTTCCTTGGCATTAGTTTACAAAGGATGACAAAATGGACTTTGAACAAAACTTATAGAGTGTAAATATCATTTGAAGTGTATGCATATGATCTTAATAAAAATTCTTACATAATAAGGGCATTTTGTTTGCCCTCTAATCGGGTGGCCAACTTTATAATCACATTATTGTGTCAAGTTTATGTCTAAAGCTCAGATGCTTGCTAATGGTATAGTTTAAGGGTTTAAACTTGAAACGAATTGAGCCACCTTCGGCTTGTGCTTGAGCTTGATTAAATAATCGAGTTAAAGCTCGAGCTCAATTACAAGAATTTGATTCGACTCATAAGCAGACTGCCAGACTCATTATCATGAAAGAGAAAATGATTTTAATTCAAGTACCTTTTATAGTAAAATAAAAAAAGAGTGAAATTAGAGGAGAAATAATATAAATGAAAAAGAGAGAAATTTTCATTTAAATGAACTAATATTAGAAAATCTTAACTGAAGAGGATTATGTGTTTTAAAATGCCCTCAAATTTTAATGCATATCATTTTGGAGTCATATCCTAAGAAAAATATAATGATTAAAAAAATATGATAAATCATAAAAAATATTCTTGTGAAATTTATTCTCCAAAATTCAAGTTAAAAATTATCCTTTTTACGTAGTCGTTTGTAAAGGGTGATAAATTTAAGAATAATATCAGCTCTTAAAGAGTATATCTTGTCGAGTGTATCACTTTGTTCACTTTCAAATGATCTTTTGTTAGTAAGGAAGTATCACGTGTTTTTTAATCGGTGGTTTCACTATTAAATGTCACAACATGTAAGCTGTTATGATTGAGGTTCTCCAAGTGATGATTTCATAGAAAAATGACAACATTAAATTTTCGTCACGACAAGAACTCATAATTTCCTCAATGGCTTGTGAACTTTAGATTACACTTGATAAGATATAAAACTCTCTTTTAGCTTAGGTTGATTTTGATTTATCCCTTTAAACATATATTGTCACGACCCAACCCGTCTGGAACGAATCCCTTCGCGTTGGGCCGCGACAAAAATTTAAAATCCAGGATCTAGCTTTGGAATTTGCTTCAGACTTTCTTCCAAATAGCAAACATACATAAAACACAGCTACTATAAACATCCAAATATACAGAACAGTTCATCCATATTTTCTTCTTTCATCAAAAGAATCATGTACAATATAGTGCATGACTATAGACAGAAAGAACAGAACAGAAAAGCCATGACTGTACAAAAATCAAAAGTACAAAATACCTAATCTCAGATCAGACACAGAACTGCTAGTCCAAGTCCTCCTTCCCTTTCCCAGAACCTGAAAACCATGCAGATAACAAGAATGAGCTAATAGCTCAGCAAGACTACACCAGCCAATCAAAATCTCCAGAAATTCACGTCAGAAAATACATCAGAATAGTAACCGTACATAATTCAGATAATCACAGAAATCATATATAATCAAATGAAATACAAAATTCTGATACTTGATTAGAATCAAACAACTGAAACAGAAGAACTGAATTTATTTCGAATAGCAGAATATTTAAGTCATATTTCGCAGAACCAACGAAATCGTACAGAACAAACAGAATCATACAGAACAAACGGAATTGTACAGAACAGAATTCAAATCATAAAAGCACATTTCATATAACAGATATCAAATTCCCGGACCCTGACAGAATCTCAACGGATTCTGGCCCCTTATGCCTCCCTTCCCTGACACTGACAGAATTTCAACGGATTCTGGCCCCTTATGTCTTCCTTTGTGCTTAAAGCACCAGAACAGAACAAATATACAGAATTTTCAGAATAGAACTTGTTTTCAGATTTTTCGAACCCAGACAACGGAATCACAAAGGATTCCGGAAAGCACCAGAACAGAACAAATATACAGAATTTTCAGAATAGAACTTGTTTTCAGATTTTCCGAACCCAGACAACGGAATCACAAAGGATTCCGGCCCCTTATAACTCCCTTCTGATATCACAGCACATCAAAACATTCAAATCGGAAAAATCAAATACTTCAGAAAATTCATCAGCGGCATAACAGCAGCATACGGAATTTCCACAAAATTCAAAAATTCAGAGTTTTACCAAATTATCGCAGATAGTATAAAACATCATTGTAAGACTTTCATTATACTGAAGCAACATTTTTCAACATTCAGATAATTCGTAATTTGATTAAAACACCGCATAATTCAAAATACATGGTAAAAATCTTCCAAAAAATACTCAAAACGTGCAAAAACATCATCTCAGAAACATACCAAAAGTTAAGCGGTAAAAGTTTTACCGATGCAAAGTTATACCAGATTTTCGCTAACGGAATATGAATTTGAAACAGAAAATCCGTAAAAAATCATATTTCTGAAAATTGAGAAAGGCATAATGTGCCTTACCTCGAGTCGGTCAACTTTTCCAACTACGGTGACGGACGAAAACTGGTCGAAGTCGCTCAAAAATCCACTTTTCTTCCTCTTTCCATGATTTTCTCTCTCCTCGGCTTGCGTTCCCTTCAAAATTGACACTATTCAGATATTTATCAAGCAGGATCGTCCAGGACGATGTCCCGATCGTCCCGTGACAATCTCCTCTGGACTCCAATCGTTCAGATGAAAATTAATTCCAATTTTCTTCGTCCCTGGACGATGCTTTCTGTTCGGTTCGTCCCGGCGAACCCAGGTTCGTCCAGACGAACATGCATATTTTCTTTGTTTGTACTGGCAGTTCGTCCGTACTAACCATACAGATTTTCAACATTTCTTCAGTTCGTCCAGACGGTTCGTCCCGTACTAACA
This sequence comes from Dendrobium officinale, assembly GCA_019514585.1. Lineage (NCBI taxonomy): Eukaryota > Viridiplantae > Streptophyta > Magnoliopsida > Asparagales > Orchidaceae > Dendrobium > Dendrobium officinale. The sequence continues at coordinate 14,078,185 of CM033697.1, forward strand.
ACACAAATTTTTTTTTTTTTTTTTGAAAATTTAAGGGTTTCACATATATTAACTCCAAATCTATAAGATCTTGTGGACAATGCAACTCATGATTGCTGACAAGGATCTTTTTGTTAGGTTGTGTTGACTATCTTTTATGACTAGGTAGATTAGGGTCTTTGGAAATTTGATGACAAAATCATAAGATTTTGATTGAGTTCGTTATTATTCTTCCACCACTCGCTTTGAATTTAAGGCAGTAAAATTTCTCAATAAAGCCAAATTTTCTACTATTATACGTTGAGCACTTTGCATCTAACAACTAGTCTTAATCGAAAGTTATCTCTTGTCATTTAGAGGGTTAGTTAGCCATAGGGGCTTGCACCTATGAGAAACTTGAAATCAGATCATAAAGTCCTCACAAAATAAGGACAAAATATTTTGATTGTGTCTTATCTGTAGTTTAATTTGACTTGGAAAGCTAAAACTGTTTTAGTAGAATCGGGCATGAATTTTCGGAGCCGATATATTTAGCAAGTTTGATTTACAACATTAACAAGGAGCAAGTTTGCAAAATCAAATTAATAGGCAATATGCATCCTCTATAAAAAAAATGACAAGGAACGGTGCATGCTGTATGCTCAACAAATGTGACTAGAATATCAAGGAATCAATAAATGGTAATTTCTATAACAATGAACATCATCTAAATTTTTATATGCAACAAACGTTCCTCTGAACTAAGAATTGTGAAAGATACATTGCAACATAGTTCATGAACAACTTGCCAACGATGATGGAAAATTTTGTAATGACAAATCGAAAAACTTAAATCCACACTAGAGCTATATATAAAGGATGGTTTAATATCCTTAATAAAATTTTAATTCAAATGTATCACTTCGATATATATATATATATATATATATATATATATATATATATATATATATATATATATATATATATATATATATATATATATAATAATGTATGGCATTTTTTATAATTTCAGCATAGCCCTACATTTTTTGCATCCACCACTGCATACTTCCGTTAAATGGAAATTGCCCAGAAATGCTACAATGCATTAGAATGACTAGCAGATTAATTGTTATGAACAGTAATATTTACATAAACTTGATAATGCTAATGCTTTAATATATAATGTATGGCTAATGCTTTAATTAGAAAATTGATTGATATAAATTAATATACATATAATTACACATATTCATATATATATATATATATATATATATATATATATATATATATATATATATATATATATATATATATATATATCAGAAATAAGTCTGGCAGAATATAGAATTTAATAAAAATTTTATAAGTTTTTTGAGTTACGAAATTGGGTATAGAATTTTTAGGACTTTTTCAACTGTTTACCTTTATAATATTTTGATATTACACAAACTTTCACGTATAGATTCTTTTAATAAAAATACATATAACTTGTCAGGCTGGCATGATCCTTCGAGTTCATCTCGTAGTAAGGAGGATTTTGTAATTGTGCACCTGGGACAGGATTACAATTATATATTGAATGCCACCTAATTGGGGTAATTCATTGGGGTGCTAGATAGTGTACAATGTATGGCTGTATTGTCTGCTTTGTTCTTTATGGTTATTCCTTGGAGCAAGTTATGTACTCTCATTATTACCAACTCAGGATTCTCTGTTAATTCAATTTTTTCACCTTCCGCAGGAACAGAAGTGCATAGTTTTCAATTGGTCCTTAGCAAAAGCAATAACCGTTGTGAGAAGTGCTACTGATTTCATTTATTTTTTGCATATGCTCCTTCAGGTAAACTGCATTTTTGTCTATCAGCATCTATATTGGAAAAGCTCCTCTCAGGGCATGTGTAAATATTTGTCCAGTAGCTTGATTTTCTTTTACCTTTGTTTGAATCTTTTTATAGTGTATCAACTATTTCACCTTATTTTTTCTATTTTGTGCTTGTTTGAACGATACATGTCTTTCTGATTAAGTTGAGTATTGCTCAAAAACTGGTTTGATGGTCTATGAGTGAATGGGAGTTGTTGTTTTCATAGGAATACCTATTTGATAAATTTTAATTATCCAGCTATATTTTGTGGGATCGAAGGCTGGAGAGACCACAGGTTCATTAATGGAAAATATGCCTATATAAGATTCTTATTTATTGGTATGAGCGAAATATTGTAAAGAATAAGAGCTTTTTTGTCTTTCTCCTCCTTTCCGTTCATGTCTTGCAAAACAATATCAAATTAAGGCGCTTTTTGTTTATTTTTGTAATGTATTTTGTATTCTATAATTCTGTTAGTTATCGAGTTCTTGCTTATAGTTCTTAAAATTTATTTCAAATTTGCTTAATTTATGACAATTATTGCTTCAGAATCATGGAAAAGTATGTCCGGATGCATATATTATGTGTATATAATACTCATTTAATTATTAACATTAAATTTAATTGGCATTGAAGCTGCTTTAAACCAGCATTTGCTTTTCAACTAAGCATTTGTTAGTATTTCAATTGTCTTTCAGATGTTAAGAGTCAATAGTTTTGTTCTAAACGACAGAACACAAGTTAGCACCTATATTTGTTGGGTTTTGATTCATGACAAGCATTGATATTTAATCTTTTTTTGAGCTTGCAAATCTCTAGTTATTTCCCATGAGATATTTTGGTCCTTTTTTGTTCTTGTTTTCTTGTAATAGAACCTATGAAATGGAGAATTACTCATTTCTTTTATTTATCGTCCGAGGATCTATTTGTTTAAACTTACAGAATACTAATTGCAAAAAGCTTATATTTCTATAAGTTGCAAGCTTACGTTGAATCGTCTTCTGCAGTTTAGGCTGGCATATGTTGCCCCTGAATCAAGAGTGGTTGGTGCTGGGGATTTGGTTGATCAGCCAAAGAAAATTGTTATGCATTATCTGCGTGGCTATTTTCTGTTGGACTTATTTGTTGTTTTACCCCTTCCTCAGGTGAAATATTCAACCATATTTTTTACTACCGTTTGTTTGATAATCATCTGATGTAGAAAATAGTAGGGTGGATTTCAAAAGCTATGAAAATTTTCCCATTGAGCCATACATACTAATTTTATACAAGTTTTTCCACATAATTCTGGATGTATCTATGGAATCTTGATCTAAATTTTGTTTACTTACTTTCACTTTAAAGTGAGTATCCATTTTCTTCCTTCCTCAGCTATGATTGGGAATCTTGCATTTTACCTTGCTACGGGATGTGATTCTTCATTTTTCAAAATTGTTCATGATGAAAAAGAATTTTTTATCCATTGTTTTCATCTGTTTGATATTAGAATGCAATTTGTTTCAATGACTAATTGTGTTTGATATTTCATCTGATGCTTCATTTATTGGTTACAGGCAGCAAAGCTGCGTAAACCATAAAATTGAGTGTGGCGTAAGGAGAACAATTACATAAGGAAAGTGCGGCAGAAACATTCATTGAGGGAAAGCTTTTTGAGACTTGATAGAGAATTTTGGAATATAAAATGCGTGAAATATGGGGGAAGTAAATTGATTTGGAAGGGATAAGAAGGAAAAGTCTTTAAACACTTACTTGGATAGAACTTTGTTGTTCAGGAAGATTCAATGCAGCTCGAATAAAAAACAATTGCTGATTTAATTAGGAATAAGAAAGCAAGGGATTTTTCCTGCAAAATTGACTTAAGCTAATGATGATTGTGTCGGATGTTTGATTTTTGATACAATCAGTTGATCTAATTTATGTTTTATGTGATTAGAGACTGCAGGATGCTCATTTTCCTTTGCATTAACTCAGAATCAGATTGTTCATTTAGTTGTCAGTTTAATCATAGCAGTTGTTCTATAGTGATGTGAGAAAAATAACTATTGTACCTAAGCTTTATTTTCCTACTCATCTCTCCGATCTTCTGCACTGTAACTGATGGATGTCGGTATAATTTTATTGTCTTCATTGCAGGTTATGATATTGGTAGTTATACCAAAATATGTTGGAACATCATCTGCAAACTATGCAAAAAACCTTCTACGTTTTACAGTTCTTCTACAATATATACCTAGAATCATCAGGTTTCTTCCACTTCTCGCTGGTCAATCCGCAAGTGGTTTCATATTTGAGTCAGCTTGGGCCAATTTTGTTATTAATCTTCTCATGTTTGTATTGGCTGGACATGTTGTGGGTTCATGTTGGTACCTCTTTGGTTTACAGGTCAGTTTGGGCGTCTCAGTGTCTTTAACCTCTTTGTTATTCACTATACTTTTCATTGCATGAATCGATAATGAATGAAGCATAGTGAAGTTTTATTCACTATACTAGATTATTTTCTGAATGTGATGTTATTTGTACTTTTTTAATATATGGAAATTGCCTATAGTTTTGTAGTAGCTAGTGCCAAATAAATAAAACCTTTTTGTAATGCAAGCAATAAGATTTAGTCATTTAGATCATGGTAAATGCATTATAAGTGAAGTTAATCATTTCATAAAAAAAGTTGAAGAACTCAAAGAAATATGGAATTGCTCTGTTGAGTAATTATTAAATAAATAGTTTTAAGTAAAAAATCATTTTGCAAGAACTTGAACAAAAAAAAAAAAAAAGGTGCTGGAAATTGATTCAAAAAATTGATTTGAAATCATCTTATAATTCCGCTTAGAGGTAAAACTTTAGGTTAAAATGTGATACTTAAGATTTGTAGAGTTAAGTGATATTACAATGGTTTGAGCAATATATATTTTCAATAAAATTTAATAACTAACAAAATGTCAAATGATCGAAAATAAAGGTTTATTTGGTTCTAGCTTAATCTTTTTATGTGAGTATACTGTATAAGCTTAGTGTGATAAGATAAGGGATGAGCAAAGTAGACTTGAGCTATTTGGTTGCTTAAAAAGAGAAGATAACTTAAGCCCAAATGCTGTTTAGGATATTCTTAAGATTAAACTTTAGTGGCTTTATAAAGTTGAACCAAACAAATCTTGATAAAAAATTTGGTGAGCTAATTAATTTCATTGTCATTGATTTGGTCACTTTTTGGACTATTGATGCCAATGGCCATATGTCTGGGTCAGCAGTGTTGTATAGTGGATAGTTGTGCTGGTGGTGGTCGAATCACTTGTAGCTTTTGGTGCTCTAAAAATTCCCAACCAACTCATTTATTAAGTTTATGAGTGGTTCTGGATTATTTTCAGAATATTAGAGAAGACTCCACATAGATATTTTTCTTTATTTTTGTGAGGGCATTATTATCGAGTTCTAGATTTCTCATAAGTATAAACCCTTTAGTTAATTACTACTCTTACTCACAAGACGGAACTTTCGAGTAAGGCTATTGCTATAATCTAAATACTTGGGTAGAAAAGAAGAGAGTATATCATCATTAGGCATCATCTTTGAGTGTATGATGGGAAATAATGATCAACTAGATCAAGATATAATGTATTTTTTGTCCACAGGTTGTCATAACCATAGTAAATTTAGTCAGTGGGGGCAAAAAAAAAAAAAAAGGAAAAAAATGAATTTAGCTCTTGATCTCTAATTATTTAAATTATATTATAGTTAACACAAATATTTAATTGTTAATGAATAAAATAAGTAAAGAGATTGGCTAATTAAAGTATATAAAATTTTTAAAATAATTTTTATAATATTAAAAATGATATTTATTATTATAAATAAAATATAATTAATTTTATTTTTTGCTCATCATGATGAGGCATTTATTGGTAAACCACACACTCAATCAAATATTTATGCATCTAAATAAAACTACTAGACTATTCTCCTTTGCATCTTTGCATGTTCTTGCCTTTTTAATGGTCCATTTGGATCTCATTTTGAAGTTATAGAGTTCAAAGGAAGCTTAATGAATAAAATCATCATTACTATAGTCTAACTAATGCTTAAAATAACTTGTAGAATACTTAAAAAAAAATTTATTAGATGCCATCACTTGATGTTTTTTATTGTCAAATCATTGATGATCTTATCATAACCCAAATGATTAGTGCTTTCAAAGTGTCAAGCACAATGCGATGCATAAGGTGCCTTTATGCTTAAACACACAAAATGCAGAGCTAAGAGATGCTTTTATTAGCTAGAGCGTTCTTGACTTGTATTTCTATATACATATATTAAGTGAAAAAAATAGTCATTTAATCAGCTAAGCTTAAACCATATATGGTAATAATTTTCAACAAATATAATTAATGAATATTCAATAAAAATATAATCTCTAAAGGGAATCCTTATTTCTTTTGTTCTCATTTCGTATTTCTTGCAATATTAGAAAAAGAGGGAAGTTTTGATTTTTTTCTACTAGCACAAATTAGTAAGGTTGTGGAGCAAATATATAGATTTGTCAAATCATTTCTCCTTACTAGAGTAAGACAAACTCTATCGAGTATTTGAAGAATGACCATACTCGTCTTATTTCTTTTTTATTGTTCTTTTTTTTTTCAATTATTTGGAAGTTAAAAAAAAAGAATTAAAGATAAAATAATAAAGTGATGAAAGAAAAGTTAGAAATCAAGAATACGTAAGTGATTGAGAGACTAGATAGAGATCAAGTGGTGGAGGTAGTGTGAAGCCAGTGTGAAGATGAGGCACTAGGAAGCTTGTGAAGGATATATCGGGAAGCATTCCTGAGAAGATGTTTAAAACCAAAAAGCTCATGTTGCTAACAACATGAACTGGTGAGAAGAATATAAGAAAATCAATGATTTAAAGATAGGGTGCAAAGAATTACCCAGATGCGAATAGCTTTAGCGAGACAGAATGGAGAGCCAACAATTAACAATTCAACAACTATGAGAAATACTAAGGATAAGCGAATGCTTATTCCCTAGTTATTATGTCAGATGGAAAATAGAATCATGAAAGATGAACTAGGTTTTTGTTGAGTTGGAACAAAGCATGTAGGATTTTTTAAGTGCTTGCACTTTGCAAGCAAGCAATTGGCATGACTAGCTCATCACTTTGTTTCAAAATACAACATATCTTATACTTCAGGGATATTGGAGTCAAAATTTGTGGGTGGAGTGAAAAAGAAGGAAACAAGCATATGGTTTAAAAAGAAAACTAAAGAATACCCAAAAAAGCATACGGAACCAAATTACATCGAAGCTCTCCTTTGAAAACATCAAGATCCATTTGGCATCTACATGAATGCGGAGGAAAACTTAAAATCTTTATTTCATCATGGGAAAATTTAGGGATTACTTATAGATAAGAAGCCCTTAAAATAAAATAATTGATTAATGGAGGAATTCCCATTTTTATGTGAGAGTATGGTGGGATTATCTCATGCAAAACAACAAAAGCACACCATCAACAAAATTGGGGCAAATGAAGTTAATTTGAATTTATGCTAGGAAAAATAGTATGGAAGAAATTCTTTGTGCTAAGGTGATTAATGAAGATATATATAGAACCTGAAGTTTTTTTCATAAGTTTCTTATTGATCTTAAGAAGTCATATGATCAAGTTTGATAAAAAATAATTTTGCAAGCATTAAGAGAAAAAAATGTTGTATACTTGAGCGTTAAATTGCAGAAGTGATTGTTGAGTTAGCAAAGAATTCCTACTCATAGTTGGATTATGTCATGGATTTATGCTAAGTTGGTAACTTTTTTATTTGTAGTAGAGATGATCGGAAATGATATTTAAAGTTAGATATTATTTGTGCTATTTACAAATGACATTGTCTTTCTGGATATAATGGAAAGTTAGAATAATGATGAAAATGTTTATAGGATAAGGGGCTTGTCGCTTGAGATTAGTGGGACAAATATAGAGTATAAGATAAACAATTTAGTGGATTTGAAATAGTTAATTATGAGTCCAAGTAACCTAAGTTTAATGTATTCTTGTACTTTGATTTATTATGCAAAAAAATGCATATATGGATATGGATATCATTTTTAGAGTTAAGTTTTTGGAGTATTATGCGATAAGTGAATATAATAGATATTAGGAAATTTAATAAAATTTTAAATTGATTGGCTATGCTAATTAATAGAGAGGGAAAGAAGGATCTCCAGGCACATAACTTGAAGTGGTTCGCTTACATATCTTGGATCTTACATATAATTTGTATATTGTATTTATTGAATCATCAATTACCAATGTAGAATAAAAGCCTCCAAGGCCAAAGTACTTAAATAAAAAATTCATATATACTCTAATTTAAAATCAAATCTAATCATAACAAAACATTTAAATTCAATCCTTTGATAGCCAAAGAGGATAATTAAATCTAATAAGATAAATAAAATAAAAATCAAAATTCTGCCAAACATAAAAATGAGCATAAAAAGGAATGAAAAAGGACCTAGTTTAACCCTATTTGCTATTTAGTTTGCTCTTTGTAATTAGCCTATGATCAATAAGGTTTTCACAAGCTTATTTGACCTAATTGGTAAGATGCAGTGTAGCAATTATATGGATGATGGTGCTGGGTTGTAAAGAAGTCATTGATAGCTTGGTTGAATATGATAGAAGTGAGAATATTTGTTGACCTCAAACTATCGACCTAATCACCTCACAGATCCAACAACCTGAAAGTGCTCTGATGGCACTAGAAAGTTCGTTAGGGATGTTAAGCCCTATAGAACTGGCCCAAGGCTAAATAAAACGATAGAGAGGTGAATCAGTATTAAAAACAAACACAATCTTAAATCAAAAACAAGATTTACCACAATCAAAACCAACGATGCGGAAATTAAAAGCCGAAGCAAATAATAAGAAAGAACACACCGGATTTATAGTAGTTCGGTCAAACCTTGACCTACATCCACTCCTTGGAGGTACCCTCCAAGTATTGTACTAAAATAAGTGTCTCCTTTAGCCCCCACAGCTAGGCGGAGAAGCCTTTACAAAATCACTTCCACCTTCCCTGGTGCGGCGGAGTTGCCGGGTCCTTTGACACCAAAGTGAACTTCTTCTTTGGTGAACTTCCCTCGAGACAAGCCTTGAATCCGACGGTATTAAGGTGCAAGCTTGCCGAAGCAACCGTGTGGAATCCCCCTCCACACTCCCTTGAGTCCCCCTCACAGGATATTCTCCCTCTCTCAGACTTCACCCGTTCCTTACTCCCTTTCAAGCTTTCTCTTCAAGTTTCCCCCACAAGAACGAAGCTACAATGGCTGCCAAAGACACTTACAAAGTGTCATGTCATAGCTTAAATAGAAGAGCTAAAAACGAGCTCATTAATGCATGTTGCCGACTTTATCGTCCAGGACGATAGACATATCGTCCTGGCCGATTAGTTTAAATATGAGAAAAATCGTCCTGAATATCGCCCTGAAATGAAGCTGGCCGATGTCTAATCGGCCCGGATGATCTTGCGATCGGCCCGGACGAAATCACCATTAATTGCTTTCTAAAATTGCCAGAAAATTTTTGGAAAATTTTTCCTGGATCGTCCTGGCCGATATTTTATAGTTTAGGCCGATCCACCAGGCCGATATCCAAAAATAAGAATTTCCTAAGTAGATCTCGCGGCAGATTCTTTCTGAAAAGCCTATCGTCCTGGCCGATACAAAATCGTCTAGGACGATGTGTTTTGCATAAAGACGGCTGCTTTAATGAGGATGCCCTAATTAGGGTTTCTGCTTTTGAACAGATCGTCCCGGCCGATATAAATATCGTCAAGGACGATGTTACCAAAAACAGTAAACTCTAGGGAACAGTTAGAAACTCTTATACGTTACAAAGCATCAGGAGCCACAACAAATACAATAAACTCAAGAAAGAAAAAAATGTACAAACTGACTAAGACCTAGTCTACCCAATCTTGAGCTGGTTCCAAATTGCAGTCCGATCGTGTGAACCTGAAATGTCAGTGCATAAGGCAGTCGTAGAGAAATAAAAATGTTTGCTATCATCAAAATCATAAACCATTGATCCACAACACAACCAACCCCCACTCACCCACGATCCCATTACCCACATTCGCTCCTCACAGCACAAAATCTCCCTCACACGGCAATGACCAAAAGACACGGGCAATCGAACTTTAGACAATGGATTCTCTCGGATTGCGCCCTGCCGAACTCCCTTCGGTCTCGCGTGAACGACTCCACAGCCAAACGACTTTCGTCCGGTCCGCCTGCTCCAAGTAAGCCCGACCTTCCTACTGTCGCAAACTGAGCCTCTAAGCCCTCCTTCATTTAGCGAGCGAACAAGTCGCGTGAAGTTGCTTCCGCTGCACTCGGACCGACCTCAAACCAGAGCTAGTTTCTGTTTCTACCAGGCAGCCCAATCCATTTATCTCCCGACTTCCCTGTGCCACACACAAGAAGACGCATCCAACCCAACCCAACCCCTGTCAACATGATCCCGTCAGCCCGATCCAACAAGTCGTGAAACCCCGTTCGGCCCCGACCTTTCTCCTGCAAACCTTCCTCCTCAATCCTGATCCGAAGCCACATGGGTGGATCCTGATTGCTCTTTCTCTTCAATCCCATCCATTCGTTCCGGCGTTACCTGATATTTGCTATTTGAAATAGTGAGTTTTAGAGGATGGAAATGATTATATTATGTGTGTGTGTGTGTGTATATATATAAAGAAATAATAATAATAATGCGATCATTAAATCAGAGGCTACAATCGCCAATTAGAGGTACTAAAGACCAATTCCGGGACCAAATAACGTCTCAAAGTCCTCGGTCGTTGACTGTCTATCTGGCTTGGCGGACTTGAAAAAGCAAATGCCCTCCCCAACCTCCATTTGTGGGAAAGGGGCGCTGAAAGGATGCCAAATTTTCTTCAAAAAAATTGTCAAATTTGCTTTTGAAGGCCGTCAAAATTACACTGGAAGACTGTTAAATTGCGATACAAGAGTTTAAAATTGTCAAATTACAAATTTTAAATTTTAAAACAGTCAGCCTAATTAACTATTTAATCTAAAGCTTTATAATTAAAATTTAATTGATCAGTTAACCGAAATATAAATGAGTAAATCATTATATTAAAGAATTTAAATTTAATAACTCATTAAGCAATAAATCTTATGTTTTTTTTATCAAACTAAAAAAATAAACTAATTCAACTAATAAATCAATAATGCACCTCTTCAAAATCAAAATCAATTAAAACTCAAATTAAATTAACTCACATTTAATCAAAGTAACTATTAGTTTAAATTAAACCTTTAACATTCATTAAATTAATTGGGAAAATAAACGTAATTAATACTTTGATAAAATTCATTTAAAATTTAAAACATTAATTGACAAAAATGAGCAATAAAATTTAATTAATAACATAATTAAATTAAAAATAAGTAATTTTAAAATACATCTTTTTAAAATATTCAAATTAACGAGTTGAGCGTTTAATTTAAATATAAAGCTTAAATTAATCAAATTTAATTAGTTAAATTTAAAATTAAAATAAATCAAAAGAGCAAGAAATAAATGTTTTCCATTATCCAACCTAAGTACAAGCTATAAACTCTGAAGCAACAACTTTCTAATAACAACTCTCCAAACAGAACTCTATAAACAAACTCTCAATATTCTCTCAGTCTCAGTAGTAGCCTCAATTGTAGCTACCGTTGTTCTCTCCAAGTTACTACTAGTTGTGAACACCTGCAAACAAGTAGATGAAAGTTAGTGCGGGGTAAATAAAATTTAAAAAAAAAATATAGTGCTGGAAAGAACAAAACTAGTGCTAGTAGAACAAAACTGGTACTAGTAAAGATACTGCTAAAGTAAGAAGACTATGATTACTACTACGAGCAAAACCATAGTACACTACTGAGAGCTATGATAGAATGCACTAGGGTCAGGTGGTGTGGTGTGTAACTATTCTAAAATCTAGCCTAATAGGTAACTACTAGATAAAATAGGGTAAATCCGGCTAAATTAATGCACACGACTTCCGAAGGGGAGCTACAGACCTCCCTAGGGGAGTTATAAACTCTCTTAAGGGGAGCAACAAATAACCCCAAGGGGAATAATCAAATTCACTTGCTACTTCCAAAGGGAAGCAACAAATCCAAACATTTAGGCCACCTTTAATAAAGGTTGTAAGACCTGCCACTCAGGCTACTTCTAATAGAAGCCATAAGATCCACTTGTACCTAAAACCTCTGGGCTACTTCCAAGTGAAGCAGTAAGACCCGCTTTTAACCCACACTTGAGCAACCTCTAATAGAGGCCGTAAGACCTGCTATTTGGGCTAATTCTAAGCGAAGGCGTAAAACCCTCTACACGTGCTACTTTCAATGAAAGCCGTAAGCCCCGACTCAAATTTAAACTACAAGCAAGTCCTAAATGAGAACCTAACCTAAATTTAAACTACCGACAACTCTTAAACAGAACCATAAGTCCCAACCCAAACTATAATAAAATTAAAACCCACACCTAACCACTTCAGCTTACTCGGGATTTTTGAGAGGATGCAACCCATGACTGCTAATTAGATTCCCTAAACACTACAATCAATGCTTATTAGTATTGGTAGACTGAAATCTATGGTATACCTGGGACGATGGAACTATGGGATCTTGATTGGTGTACCTTCATCCCCCCATAATTAAGACTAAAATACTTGCACATTTCTACACTTCTTGCACAACTAAGCATACTTTAATCCTTAATAGAGAGTGCTCTTCTACGTGTAAGAAGGGGTAATTAACTATGAGGGCTTGTGCTCATGGGAAGTGGAACCTCAGAACTAAATAAACCCTGATGTCGTTCATCGGGGGAAATCTGGTTAATTTAAATTCCAATCTACCTCGGGGAAAAAAGGAACTTAACAGCTTGCGAAAGCGGGGTTCGTGCCATAGTATGACATTTTCACCTTTCCTGAGGGTGAATAATATTTGGAGGGATATTTGACAAGACTATGAAGTTTAAATTGAGAAATAATTATATGATTGAGGTTTAATTAGTAGAATCAATGGAAGATATGGTTGTGAAAATTAGACTTTGATCATGTCTAGTGCATAGGGATGTGTTCCGCAAATAAGATAGGGGGATAAACCTAATTTAGAAGGATTATGAAAGATTTTGATTGTGTAAAATAGATTGAACTTTAAGAAACCCTTGAATAGAATGATTGGATAATAAACAATACGAAGGAATGCCCAAATAGTTGGGATAAGTCTACTAATAATGATAATGACGCTGATGATAAAGATGATTATATAAGTGCTTAGTGATCTTCTCAAGGATTGTCTTTTCTTGATTCTCTCGAAGTTATGAACTTCTAACTTGAATTTTTCTTTTTAGCATGCCTTGATTGTTCTTTTCTAACTTTTATATTTGTGTTAAATTTCTTGTTGAAATTAAACTGTTTTATGGATAGTATTTTGTTGAAGGGTATTGATTCTTTTTTTGGACATGTATGCATATTTTTGCAACAACAAAAATTCTCTTTTAGTTTTCATGGGAGTAAAGAAGTATGAGTTATTTCATTAAATGCATTAGTAAATTTATTTGGATCTTCTTCATTCTTTTCAGAGAGTGAACCAGTGTTTAAAGAATGCATGTTCTGATTCAGAGAAATCTTCATGCTTTTCATTTATTGATTGTGGGAGCCGGCACTCTAATGAAAAATTTTATTCTAGTTCGGACTTGTCAGACTGGCAAACTAACCCAAATGCTACCGCCTGCTTCTCTAAGGATGGTCCTTTCCAGTATGGAATTTATGTACAGGCTGTTCATTTGATCACAGAAAATAGCGTGGTTACACGTTATTTGTATTCCTTGTTTTGGGGATTCCAGGTATTTCTCCTATTTTCAGCTTCATATGTTGAACCAATGTTTTTATATGCAAAAGTTAATTTCAATTAATGGGGCCTGAAAGTCAAATTTTAACATGAATTGTTGGTTTTCAATTTCTAAATCTGTAGGCAATGGCCACTTTCATAGTTACGTAGTTATTTTATCATTATTAATACATTAAAATTTCCACAATCTGACATTTGAATACGGAAATTGTATATATTAGGCCTATTATTTAATCTATTGAATTCTAATTGGTTTTCTGGTGGCTCTATAACCTTGAAAAACAAGCATAGTTTTGGCCTAAGAGAAAAAAAGGAGATAAGCTCTAATGATCTTATTAGATTTCAATTCAAATACAAGATTGATATGACAAGAGAATCGAAGTGTTAGAATGCGTTGAGGTCATCCGCTGATCTCTTATTTATAGGTTTAGGTAAAAGTTTAACGCCACAAGAATGAATGTATTCGATCAATGCAATTACATAGCAACTAGCAAGTCTTGGTAATGCTTGCCTTAAAAATTACTAGGTCTTGTTGGCTGATAGCTGGCCAAGTATTTGGGCAACTATTGATGAGTTCCAAGTTGTGGAAGAATCTCCACTAGTGTGTGACAACCGGTTCTTCCGGCCGGTTCAACCGAACCGGCCGCCCACCCTTTAAATACCGTGAACAGAAACAGTTCGCGGAACAGAGCAGTTCGCGCGAACAGAGAAACGGGCGGACGACCGAGGGTTTCGTGGGAGAGCGAGGTAAGTTTCGTTTTCCAATTTTAGTGAATAATCTTCTTCGATGATAAGAATCGATCATTCCTTTTCTTTCTCACAGTTAAAGAAGTGTTATTTTGGAAGAGATTGGAAGAACGAGAGAAACGGACGATAAGGATTAAGGGAAAGGTTTGTTGATTTATTTTTGGAATTTCTCGTATAAATTTTCTTCCTTTACTTCATTCAAAGTGAATAATATGTTTCTTGAAGGATAGGGAAGAGATTGTAGCGAAGAAAAAGGAAATTGGAAAAGAAGGGATTTTGAGAGTTTGAGAAATTCTCATTCGTAAGTGAAATTCTTTTTATATAAGTTTATTATGGGATTATAATTTTAAGTTTTACATGAAAGTTTTTGTTCGAATTTTAGGGTTTTAGAGAGTGAAAGATCAAGTTGTATGTGTTGATCCCGCGAGAATTCAACAGGAAGAAAGGAAATTGATTCAAGGTTATATCAAGCATCGACGATCTGAAGAGTTCAAAGTGGGTAAATTATATTATTTTATGTTTTATTGATGATTTCAATTTTCTAAATGATTGATTAAAAATCTTATATTATTAAATGTTGAAGGCAAACGTTTATGATTTTACCGTCTTAAGAAAGAATCTATATGTATTAAAGATTTAAAGGCTTATGGAAAAAGAAAAGAATTATTTATGAAAATGCATGTTAATTATGTTATATGAAATAGAAATAATAAAGATGAAAATGAAAAAAGAAAAGAAAACAAAAGAGAATAAAGGAAAAGGGTATTGAAATTAACAGGAGTCACCCCCTTATAGTACTGGCTGGGGACGCCGTACTCGTGCACGAAAAAGGAAAAGGAAATTTCTATGGAAATGGAAAAAGGAAATCATATGGAAAAGGTAGTACCTTTGGGTACTTTGAGACGGTGCTCCTGTGCAAATCATAAGGGAAAAGGAAATACAAATGAAAAATATCAAGAGAAGTATAAGTTAAGGAAATGAAAGAAGTACGGTTAAGAAATGATATAAAATATCTTAATTAATTAATTTTAATGATTAATTTACATAATTTCCCACTGAGTTTATTTAGTAAACTCAAACCACGAGTTTAAATGTTTCAGGTAATTCCTAAGAAAAGAAATGACAGAAAGAGAAGAACATGTTTACAGAAGACGAGGAGCAAATGATAACAGGTAAAATATATTTTGTGTTTTAGTGGCTCTTTATCATGAATGATGTAGTATTATGTTTAATGAATTTTATCGTCCGACTTTTCGTACCCGCCTCGTTAGATCGAGCTTCCGGGCCGGGTCGTGACATAGTGGATTCTCTAATGAGTTTTATTAGCGAGTTCATTTTGAGTGGGTGAGTAGCATTAGGCAACTTGGCCCAATTTGTTGTGGAGTTCTATGGATGAGTTTGTCCTTTATCTTGGAAACTTCAACATAAAAGTGAATTTTGGACCAACTTGATGAGAGTACTCCTATAGGGGAGATAGTGCTTTTGGTGAATTGGGCAACTAGATAAGTTATTGAACACCATTTAGCTTGATTGACTTGACCTAGGCTAGAGGTATAAGTGAGCCGAGCGGCTCGAGCTTGACTCATTTATGGGCCCCCGAGCCGAGCTTATCGAGCTCACAAGTTGAGCTTGAGCTCAAACACGAGCTCGTTTAGTAAACGAGCTTGAGCCTAGCTTGACTCGTGAGCTCGCGAGTCGGCTCGAATTTATTACATTTAAATATTAAAAAAAATTAATAATAAATGATGTATAAATCCCACTCCTGCCTATATTTTCAATTCCCACCTTCGTGTATTTCAAGAATTTTCAAAGTGTGATTTTGAAATCTGCTACTTTGCTGCTGCTCTCTCTCTCTCTATCTCACTTGAAGAATAAATGCTAATACCTCTTTGACAGTACCCAAATGAATTGCTCAATCCCTCTCTCTAAATGAGCTCGTTAATGAGGCTTAAAAGCTGCAGCCTTTTCAATTCCATCAATCCATCTACATTTATTACATTAGAGAAAGCTGTAGCTTTATTTTCTCCTAAATGAAAACGGGGCGGGAAATTAAAAACCGGGCGGGAAATTAAAAACCATGCAGAAAATTGAAAACGGACACAAAATTGAGCGGCTCGACAAGCCATCTCGAGCTCGTTTACAGTGGGACGAGCTCGAGTATGAGCTCGCCTTTTGAGCTTGACTCGAGCTCGAGTTCGAGCTTGGCTCGAGCTCGCTTTCCGACAAACGAGCTGAGCTCGATAGTGTTAAAACTCGACTCGACTCGTTTACACCCCTAGACCCAGGCGACTATGAATGGAAAGCATTCTGATTGGTTCCATCTAACATGCTCCATTCTACGTCTCGTAACCATGCCACAAGTTGGATTTCTATTTGGAATCTATTGCAAATGCCTGCCAGATTGAATATTCTTTTGTTGAAGTTACTTAAGTTTCAAAGGTAAGCTACTTCCATTTAATTTATAATTAAGGGCATAAAATAAATTGGCTAAAGCTATCGATGTTGTGAAGCTTTTTTTTTTTCTTGCATTGTTGTCAAAATCAAAGAGTTAAGTCGTATATTGGATCACTTTTTTCACTTATGATTTTATATGATGTATACTAAATTTGTAATTGTCATTTTGAGTACATTATATTTTTGCTTAGAATATCTTAGGTAATCTAAAAGGGAAAATTTTCTTATAATTGCTTGAGACTTTTCTATTACTTTATCCTTTTTATTACTTTTGGGAACAAAGTCCTATTGAGGCGTCAAAACCCTTTAGCCTGGCCTTGGTGATGAAAAATTCCAAGTTTATAGTTGTCTCAAGAAATTTCATTTCATTGTGTTGTATTTTATTTTACTTTTTAGAGATTTTTAGAAAGTGGTTGATTGTATTTTCTTTGTATTTTGGAAAATTTGAATGCTTTATGCTAACATATAGATTGAAGTAAAAGTGCCTAGTGTTGAGTTTACTTGAATGAATGATGTTTGGTTTATAAAACTCATTTTTTATGCCTTGTTCCACTGTAACATAAAATGCAACATATTTATTGAACAATGATGATTAAATAAATATGCTATCCCAGAGAATTATCTGATTGGAAGTTAATAATTTGTAAAGATTTTATCTTTATTATGTATATATTATCTTAATTAGGAATATTTGAATTATTATTCTATTATTTTTCTATTATTTGTATTTGCCTGTTTATATAGGCACAAATATTGCAATGAAATCGATTAAGTTATTTAAGTTTCCCGACATGGTATCATAGCCAGGTTAGGGACTTTATTCAATTTCTCTTGTTTTTTTTCCTCATGTCTGATCTATATGCTAACTCTCACCTGCACTATCTTTGCTTTGCTTTTTTATGTTGTGATCTGCTAATGTTACTTTTGCCTGCCGGCTCGGGTGATGAGATGCTTG
Organism: Dendrobium officinale; assembly: GCA_019514585.1. Lineage (NCBI taxonomy): Eukaryota > Viridiplantae > Streptophyta > Magnoliopsida > Asparagales > Orchidaceae > Dendrobium > Dendrobium officinale. The sequence continues at coordinate 14,096,082 of CM033697.1, forward strand.
TTTTTTCTTTTTTTTTTTGCCTACCTACATTGTTTTCGACAACCCGTACATGCACTGTACTGCACGCTTGTGTTGTGGCCCCTTGGCCCAGCCCTAAGTGTCTTTGGCCCCTACGTTGTGCCCCTTTCCCTTGTGATTTAGTCTTTTATGCAACATGCAATTGTGTCCTGTGACTCTCTCTGCTATAAGCTGTGACTATGTGTATGATTTTACCTAGTCTTGATGAGCCTCCAAAATCATACTCCTGTTGATAACCTCCTCTTACATGTAGGTACCCTGCCACTCACATATTACCATTTGGTGTATGTATCTGTTTGACAAATTTGTTCGATTGTGGGCCTTTACTCTTATGATTTTTGAAGTCCTTACTAGTTATCTTTTTTCTTCAAGGTTTTTCGTTGATGCCCTTTTTAACTCATCTCTCTGAAATGAAATACTCCATTAATATTTGTTCAACTGTCAAATTTATTATTAATATCTCTTATGGTCTCGAGATTTTTGTTTCCTCATTGGCTTTTATGAAAATATTTTTATCTAGATCGTCCCTTTCCAAATAAGCAAACAACATGAACTATAAAAAGTAACAATCTTTTGACTATTTTGTTCTTATGTAGATTCTCAATAGACTTGAACCAATGATTGCCTCCACTATCATATTTTAGGGAACCATCAAAGGGATGTGGAATTTTTTTCATTCCACGTACTTCCAAGGCAGTAATATTTCTGGGGTATGCACTCTCTACTTTGACATGTTTTCATTACAACTGGATGAAAACTATGTTTAAGCTTATTATAGTATTGTGAAGGTAAATGGATAGACTTATTCAATATAGGCCTTTCACCACTAATTCCATTACTTGGTAAAAATAAAATGGTAAGTTTCATATTGTTTAGTTTCTCTTTTATGTCTATTTATCTATCTAGTATGTTCAAACTCAGTCAGTGTCTAACTATCTGGTTCCCAATTTATCCATCGTTCTCTCTCCCGAACTCTCTCGATCATTGAGCTTACGGTTCCATCTTCATTTGTTCTTGTACATACCATTTTTTCTGCTAGGACTATAGGTGATCATATTTGTTGTGGTTGTGAATTGTGATGGTCATCGTTGGGGTGTAAGTGAGCAAAGCCGGCTCATGAGCTGGCTCAAACACTACTCGGTAATGAGCTGCCAAATCGAGCTTCGAGCACTAACTCGAGCTTGTATATTAAAATAGCTCGAGCTTGAACTTAACGAAACTCGGCTCGTCGGCTCATGAGCTCAACTCATTTAATCTGATATTTAAAAAAAAAATTCAAAAACTTGTATTATTTAAAAAAATCTTCCCTTGTTCTCGTCGAGTGATTGACATATCGCTGGGTATATCCTCATCATTTGCTTTCATTCTATTTGGTCAATTAACTGCCAGCTTGGGCCTTTTTACGGTATGTTTTGGATGATGAATATCACGTGTTAGTTTGGTTTTTTTGTGGCAAAAGATTAAAAAGAAATCTCTCATCAGCATGATAAGTTGTCTAGATTAAGAAGGTTGAGTGCTTGAGGCTTCTTGGCGTTAGGAACTGGCGAGGCTCTTTGTTTTTCCCAAATAAAGTGAATAGATGTTGACTAGCCTCTTTTAATTGATTAAGATGCTTAGGCAGAGCGCTCACTGTTCATGTCTTTAAGGTCCTAAAAGGGGGAAAAAATTGAGTGGAAATTGAATTGTTATTTGATTTTCTTAAAATTCCATTTACAGTCCACGTGTATTTGACGCAAACTCAAAGTTTACATTTATTGGAAATACAATCAGGTTGAAATATGAACTTCTACAAACTTAAATTTTGTTTTTTTTTTGGGAATTTTTGCGATAGTCATTTGGCTGGGTAACTGGGAGTTTTTATTTATGTGCCTTAATATGGTATCCTATTTTTGAAGTTACATTTTGGCTTGCAACTAATTCCTGTTGTTTCCTTTTCTATAGGAATTTGTCTTTATGTAGCTATTTATCTGGTGTTCTATTGGTTGTTCCTATTCTCACGGTTCTACTAGCAGCTTCTCCTTTGATTTCAATGTGATCGTAGCGAGTGAGCCTTTCTGATTTTGCTTTCTCGACTCAGTAAGGAGTCCGGACTGTAGTTGGAGTTGCTGACTGATTTTTCAGCAGGTCGTTTGGATTCAATTGTCTTCATTTTGGTTCAATGCATCTTTCTGATTGTTTAATTTGATCGTATTTTTTGATTATAAGAGGAATATCACACGTGAAGAAAACATTTTATGCTGCATAATTATTTTTTGGATGTGCAAAATCTTTCTCCTCTTTGAATTCAACTTCTTGATCACTTGTGCAAATCCTAGTTCCAGCACGAGGCTTGCTTTGATGATCTCTTCCTCTCTCTTCCTTATCCCCATCTTATAATAATCATTTTTTTTCCTGAGATTGATGTGGGCTTTGAAAATTCGCGCCTCGTCTATCTGCAGTCCCCTTTTCTTCATTTTTTCTTTTGGGTCATCGAGGAGAGTTTTAACAAGTATGTTACGGGGTAAATTTTCAAGAGGAAAATTAAGTTTGAAATAAGACACTATTCAGAGATTTCACCCTCATTTTGCGAGGACTTTTTGATTTGATTTGTGGTTTCCTATAGGCCCAAGCCCCTATAGTTAATTATCCTTCTCGATAACGCGAGAATTTTCAATTAAGGCTAATCGTCAAAATGGATATGTGGTATCTGGCGTATAATACCATCAAAGTTTAGGTATTTGAGAATTTAAGATTTAAAATTAAAAATTTCACCATCTTGCACTTAAAGCGGATGGTGGGGGGAATGATGATGAGCCCGATCAAGATCCCATGGTTCTGTTGTCCCGTGCCATCGTATCCCTAGTCTACTGAGGTAGAGGAGCTAGTTGACCCAACCTGACAGAAGGATCCTTGTCGGCAGTCATGAGTTGCTTTGTCCAAGGGTACCTTGTAGATATGGGGTTAATATTTGTCTAATGGGACAAAAATTGAAATCCACTTAGCTAACATAGGGCTTCGTGCCTTATCAATTATATCCTATTGATTCATTGCTCAATGATTTAATACCATTGAGGAACATACGGGCTCTGATCATGATCGTAATTTAGTGGTGTCATTTTGTGACAAAATCACCGGGTCAGACGGTCCCAGTCATAACCGTTTATGTATGGTGTCATTTAGAGGCGAAATCATCGGTGTGGTGCAATTTGGCCGAGAAACCACCAGTTATAGGACACATGCCACATCCTTACTGGCAGGAGATGGATTGAGAATGAATCCTAGTGATATTCTCAGCTAGACATTTAGCTCTTTGTGAGTTGAAGTAGTTTTTAAATTCTCCATCTCGGCAAATTTTTATGGGGAGTGGATGAGTATTTTTGCTTTATGTGTTTGTTGATTTATTTCATTTTAAATATCTTGATTTTGGGTGATTATTTTTAGAATTTTAAATTTTATGAGCATTTGGTATGCATTTAAAATGTTTATGGTCTCCTTCGGTTGAGATTTTTTGTCAACACGGCCATCATCGAGGTAATTTTGTTGTCACTTTATAAGGTTTGTATTTTGTTGAAGCTTGAAAAGATTAGAAAGCATGGGATCCCCTCCGGTTGAGATAAACATTCAACACGACTATCATTAGAGTTTTTGAGTTGTTACATTTTCGTTGATTAAACCTTGTCTACTCTATCAATTTACTGATAGAGGATCAGATTCATATCTAAATTTATTTTTTAACGCACGCAGCATCCATAGACGTCACATGTGTACTTACAACATGCTCGTTGGGGCCCATGTGAGTATATGCTGTTGAGTGCATTTTGCACGATGCATTTATATGATTATTGCATGTATGCATGATATTACTGGAATGAAGCCCATTGCAAATGCATACGGGAGGATACTTTGAAGTGTAATTGCAATGCCAAATGACATGTTTAAAGGAAACCCTCTGCATCCTATCAATACATGCAAGATGTCATTTTAAAATATAGTTGTAATGTCATATGACACACTTGAATGATAACCTATGCATCCTACAAATGCAAGCATGAGATCATTTTGAATAGTGATTGCAATGTCAACTGACATGCTAGAATGAAACCCTCTACACATTGCCAATGCAGGCATACTATGGAATGCACATCAATGAGTATATTTATACATGAGAGGGGTGTTTTGCATGAATTATTATGTTTGCTATAATGCATATAGGAGGATATTTTAAAATATTTGGCACTAATCAATTGTGCGGGCAATTATCATTTGAAGGAACACAATGTTATATTTAGAAGCTTGTAGATACATTATGTCTGTTTGTACGAGTGTTGCAGATCCGGTGGCATATTTGCATAAATTATTATGCCTATTGCAATACATGTATAGGGGCATTTCGAAACATTTGGCGCTAATTAATTGTGCGGGCAACCATCATTTGAGTGTGTGCAACGTTTCGTTTAGAAGCTTATAGACGCTTTTTGTCTGCTTATACGAGTGTTGCAGATCCGATGGTGCGACATTGCGCTTTAGTGACCCATGATTTTTACTACTGCTTCCTTGCTTTTTCTTACAAGTGAATCATAGGTTTCATCCATAATAGCCATGAGATACTTCATTGTTATGATGCAAGCTCCATCTTCTTTTCCTTCAAGATATCAGAGCCACGAATCATTCAATTTTTTGCTTAGACCAGACGAGGACATCCACGTTTCATGAGGTCATTTTGTGATAAATGAGGTATCATAATTTGATGAGACCGAAGGCTCGGTTGATGCACTGTTGGCTCTCCTGTCTTCAATTCATTTTAAGGTATTTCTCTCGAAGCATGAATAGAACAAGCCGTTTAGTATCTGATACATGTACGAGACGTGGAAGTTTCTCCCATAGTCTTTGACATGGAAACCAAGAGTAGCTTTCTTCAATCTACAGCTGCAACATTTAATGGTGCACGTGTAGGACATTAGATTGTGAAGTTTGATCTCCTGGTATTTGTCCTTTATTCAAATAATACGGTATTTCTTCAGAAGCCTCAGTATTTTTGAAGAGATGATAGAATGAGATATTTTTTTCTTTAACTGCTCATTCTTTGATTCTACAGAATCGTTTTTGGAGTCATTCAACCTTGCACGCTTAGTGCCATAGTTAGGGCCTTCATTCGGTGACATATTAGCGGGATTTCTCTGTATATCAGGTTGTCTTTATACCCAACTATCACTGTCAGGGTCTTTGAAATTATCAATTGGAGGACTTAGTTGTACTTGATCAACAAAACTTTCAGCTCTGATATGAAGTGAATGCACTTCTCATCAGCGTGACTATCAGCTACAGGGGTTCCATGGTACTTATTGCATGTTGCTGATTGCCATTGTTGCACATTTGTGATAGTTCTTTCGTCATTATCAGCAAATGCTTGCATTCATTGCACGTCTTTGGTCTATGCTTGTCAGCAACTCATTGTACATGCATCTATGCTTGCAAGGGATCTACCATACTTACAACATGTCTATCATAACTGTTTATAGGTGTTTGTAGGGGAAGTTGCTTATTGAAGGTTTGATTGTTGCTACCTTTATGAATTCCCTGATATTCATTGCAAGCTTCCTGTACCTGTTTGTAGGTAGTGCTATCATTTGCAAGTGTTGATACAGATTACTTGCCACTTTTCGCAAGCAAAATGTTGCGTAAACCTTAGGTTTTTCAATGCTGCATGTAGGTACTTGCATTTACTATAACTCTTATATTTTGCCCGTATATTTTGCCCGTTCCCAATAACTCATTTTTTTCATTTTTCTGCAGTTTTGAGAAAGCTTTTTATATATGCTTATCCGTTAAAAAACTTCATTTTCTGAACTAATGTTTTTTAAAACTGTCTTTTCAAAAAGCACAAAAAAAAAAAAAAAAACAAACGAAGCCTCATTTGCATGTTGAAATTGGTTGTCAAAACTTGATTGCTTTTGTCATTAGATTCTTCTTGCAGAGGTGTACATGTGGGCTGCATTTAATGCAACTCTTTCAGACATACTTGCAGAGGGGGCCATTATGTCTTTTGTCAGCATTTGTAGAGATTTAAATGCGTATATTTGCATATTAATTGTATGAAAGCTACACTTGCTTTGAGTTATGCAAACACATCTTGATTGGCCACCCATTGCATGATCAATTATTACTGTCTGCATGGCTGAGTATGCTTGTAGGGCATTGTTGATGTCGAATGCTTGGCCACCCTAATGTATGTTGCATGCCACATGTACACGTCTGCAGGTAACATCGTCACTTTTCAAGCATGTTCTATATGTTCATTTGCATGTAAATGACGTGGGCAACCAGTTGAACTACATTCATCTGTCGCAAGTAGGGGTGTAAACGAGTCGAGTCGAGTCGAGTTTTGACACTATCGAGCTGAGCTCGTCAGTCGGAATTCGAGCTCGAACTCGAGCTCGAGCTCGAGTCGAGCTTGAAAGACGAGCTCGAACTCGAGCTCGTCCCAATGTTAACGAGTTCGAGCCGGCTCGCGAGCCTGGGCGGTCCGGTCAGCCTTCGAGCGTGAGTCTTCCTAGTCTGCTTGGAGCTCGATCCCATCGGAGAAGAATTTGAGCGTTGAAATAAAATAGCATTTTTATCAGTTGCAGCTTTTCACTTCTCCCAAAAATAATATTAAAATAAGCTGGTAAGCTGCAGCTTTTCACTTCTCCAAAAAAAAAAAGCAGCTGTAATTAGCTTTTATTGGTTATATATATATATATATATATATATATCATTTGTTTGAATTACAGCTTCCGGTTTTTGGAATTCCCGCCAATTCAAGCTTCCGGTTTTTGGAATTCCCGCCCATGTCTCCGCCTTTTTCATTTGGAATTGCTGCTGTTTTTTTTTTTTAATTAAAATAATCAATCGAGCTCGGCTCACGAGCTTGCGAGCCGAGCTCTTATTGAGCTCGAACTCGAGCTAACGAGCTCGAGTTTAAGCTCGAGCTCGAGCTCGAAGCTCTATAGGCTCGGCTCGCGAGCTCGTTATCGAGTCGAGTTTGAGCCGGCTCGCGAGCATCGCAGTGAGTTCCCTCCCACAAGCGCACATTAGTGGTTGCTCAGTGCGCTGCAAGCGCTAAGGACAAGATTTGGGTTATACCTTTACGTTCGGGTGCCAGTGGCGACGTCGTGACGACGGTGATGAAGATCGAGAATATATATATATATATATATATATTATAATTTACTATAATTAAAAATGATTAATCATAATTAATTGCAATTGATGATAATTAATTATAACTAATGATGATTAATCATAATTAATTATAATTAATCATTACAATTACTATTAATTAACAATAAATAATTATTATGAATGATAATTAATTGCGATTAATCATAATTAACCACAATTAATTATAATGAATATAAATTAATTAGCTCTTTTGTTCTTTCCTTTTATCGATTGAGAGTGGAATACGGTGCATGACGGAGATCGTGCACGTCGTGGGAGCCTCGTCGTCGAGCTCATGCGTAACATGCCGTCAGACTTCCGGATTGCGAGATTTACGGGATTTTGTGTGAAGAACATGCGGCATGACGTGTAGCCGAACAGCGTTGAACATGTATGAGATGTTTTGAAGGATTTTTTTTATTTTTGCATTCGGTTATAGGTCAAAAAGTGAGTTTTATCTGATTCACTAAAACGTGGATCTTTTTTATTGCATGAGATTTCAATTTTGTGCATTGTTTTTGTGATCCTTAATTTCATAATTTTTAGTATCCGGTAGAATGCGATCAATCTTTCATATGATTTGGATTTTTTTTTTTTGGGGTTTACATTAAGGTAGTAAATATTTACTTTAGATTTAATAGCTTGTGTTGAGCAAAATTTATGATCTTCTATATCATATGCTAGATCCCTAAATGCCAATAAGTGTAAACCTTCTCAACATTGATTAATAAAAAAAAATCGAAAGATTAGAAGTAAAGAAATGAAGGTGTGAAGAAAGAAACAGAAAAATACAGCAGTAAATTAACTTGAATTAAATGAGCATAAAGCCCGTACCAAATTGTATAGCCAAGATGCAAATTTCTGTTAGAAAGGAATAGGAAGGATAAGATGAAATTAAGGCAGTGAATGTAATAGCAGAAAATATTGGTTGGGACCACATGGTTTCATTATCAATAAGAAGCCCTACATCAGTAAAGTCAAAATCATATGGAATTTCATGTCATATTCCTTCATATTTTTCAGAGTGCATTAGCATCCTTATCTAAACTTCAGGAGCACTGTAAATTTGCACATTTTCTAATGGATAACGCATCAGTTTGTTTCTCTGGCAGTCTGATTTGGAGAACCAGAGGATTTTAAAGTGTACCATGATTTTTTTTTGTGGAATTTCAATTCCTAGAGCTAATGGGCCCTTCTTTTTTTCTCATCTTTTTTTCATCCTTCTTGTTTTAATCCTTTTTACTCGTGTGCTATTTTGATTAGATATCTGCGTTGTGCTATGAAGCACATCCTTCTTTATGTTAATGCCTAGTTGTGATATCAATTTATTTGGTAAGTAGCTGTGCGTGCAGAGATAAAATGCAGATAAAATTGTACTCTCATTCCTTTTGTAGTACTTTTGTTTTTTCTATAACCATCACAAACAGAAAAAACAAGAAGCTTTAAGTTTTTGTTTTTGGCCATTCATAACATTGTAGGAAATTTTCCTAGAATAACTACAGAAGCACTCGAATGAGCTTGTTCAATAATGCTCGGCCATTGGTGCTATTTGATCTGCACTTATTAGAGGAAATTGAGGGCATGTATTTTGCACCAAAGTTTATGCTTTCCACAGCAATCCTGTTCATAGATTGGCCACATATTTCATGCTAATGGTAGTCAAGATAGAACATCATAATTTTATCATTGAAATACAAGTGGAATAAATCATTTGCTAGTTCATGAGCAGTTATATTATTGAAACAGCCGTTTAATCACATAGCTGCACATATATTATTATTACTATTACTATTATTTTCATTAAGCTTTATTCATATTCAAACAATGTAACTTTCCATACTGTGCTTATTACATATTCATTTCTTTGATGGTTGACAATGTGAGATTCATTCTTTCTTCTTTAACTTTCTTATTTCGAAAACTATCTTTATTCCTTGATTATGATATTAATTTAGTTTCCTTCCTCTTCAAAAATTTTCTCATAGCAAATCAGTACTTTAGCCGGTAACCAAACCCCGAGTTATTTTAAGTGGGAAGTTCTATTTACCATGGCCATCGGTGGATTGGGGCTGTTACTTTTTGCGTTGCTTATTGGAAATATGCAGAACTTCCTCCTAGCGCTTGGAAGAAGGTACATCAATCAAATAATTGATTTCATTTTTGAGTTTATATTCTTGTTGCTGGAGAACTAGGAATAATTTTACATTTAACATTTAGAAAACGGGAATATAGTGTGCATACCTGCATATTTATGATGAGGCTTTTCAAATAAGAGTTTTAACATAAGGTAGCAATCATATGATTCTCAATCCTCAATGATATCCTCTGCGTCACCCTAATCTGAATCTGAAAGAGAGAGCTTGTAAAGCCCTATTGGCTTTATTCACTAGGCCTGATCAATTAAAATGTCAGGAGAGATCAATTCAGACAATTTTAAGATGTGTTTGATAGGAAATACTTGAGTTCTAAAAGACAAGCTTGATGTATCTCGTGGATCGCTGAAGTATGAAGTATTTGGCTGTGATGTAGAATTCTCTTGGCTTGCGCAGAACATGCTGCCCATTCCAAATCAGAAGATTCATTGGCGATCTCTAGAAGGTCTATCCAATAGAGAGTACATTATTATTTCCTTGAAGGGAAAACTTTGGATGATTGATGATTTTTGCTTTGGAATAGCAGAGGGGATTATGCCAACATATGATGCCAATGAAATAGTGAATTTGATTTGACTAAATTCTGCCTTAAAACAAAACAGCTTTTGCCTTTCGCCAGATGTAGATGGGAATTTGATTTTTCTTTATATCACTGTATTTTTCCATGGCAGTTTATGTGGATATAAGTGATTCTGAAATGCAGTTAGAAATATTATGTATGTGTTACATATTTAAGTTCCATCTAGCTGGAATAATTCTATTCAGATTCTGTAGAAGCGCTGTTAATCTTATAATGGTGCGTCTTTTTTCATCAGCTTGCGCCGCTGCATGCATCTTACCTCAAATATTTGTTTCTTGAAGGAGGCTGGAAATGCAACTTAGACGACGGGATGTAGAGCAGTGGATGAGCCATCGACGTCTACCTGAAGAATTAAGGAGGTTTGTTGCCATCTATATTTTCTAAAATATTTCTAACAATAAGTGTAATAGTGGTTGATTCTTTCAGTATGTGACTTTTTTTTGCTAGTTAAATTAATTTAGTTCAGTTGTTTAAGATTGCATTAAATTTTCTTCTGTTGGACGAGACCTTTTCTTACCTGATGTTACATTATCCAGAGCTAGCTCAAGCCATAGTACTTCTTAACATAGGATTGATAGATGACTTAAGTTGTTGGTTGCTGAGGCCTCTCTATTTATAGTCCTGCTTTTCAGCATTATTTTGATCATGAAAGACTTCCACTTTGTTTGGGACGGTTTTTTTACTGCTTCTTAAAACAGTTTTTAAGTATAAAAATTTTAATTTTTAAACTAGAAAGCTGTTTTAAGAAGCAATAAAGAAGCCGTCTCAAAGGAAGCCTTAATAGGGATTTAGAACGCTTTCCCAGGACTATCTAGTTCAACTTTCAGGTAAATCGTGCACCCACTATGCTTTTATTAAGACCATGTAATATAAAAAGTAGTTAGTTAAGGTAGACCCAGGCATATCGTTTGGGACTTAAAATTGTGGCTCAAAAAATTATAGAGAAATGTATTATGAAAATACATGGACATACAACTAATATTAGAGAACCTGATTGAGATCTTCTAATGCCTCTAATAAATGCCTAAGCGCTTTAATCATGCCACCATGATTTGCATATTTGTGGGCCATACAAAACTAATAATGCATTAATTACTAGTTCAACGAGAAAACAAAGATGTCATGCCCTGTACTTGATCTATCAGACACCATAATAACCAGTAGCAACTTATTTTCTAACAAAGTTAAGGCAGTCCACCTCTTTAGGCCCGAAGCCAATCCTATAGGCTTCAAAGAATGCAAACCTATAAACCTTTTATCTCAGCAAGGTTTGTTAAAAGCAAAGCCTTAGCCATGGGAATAGCATTGAAAATGGTTTCCTATTATTAAATTATTTTTCAAAATTCATGCCGAGTATTCGTAGTTTAAGGAATTAATATATTCAAACAAGCATAACCATCAAGGAAATGAAAAATTTTAGCTCTTGTGTGAAAGTATAACAAGTGGTGCTAAGACCGTGTAAGTCCTTTTTTATTACCAAACTAATCATTCTTTCTTATTTTGTACTAAGAATTTTTGTAACCATAATTTAACTGCTCTAGTTTGATGGGCTATTCTTTCCTATGATAGTTCTACAAATTTCAGAATACAGTTAGCTCTTTCACTCTGCTATTTCATTCACATGTTAATGTTTAGGTATTTATAATTAACTTTATTTTGTTCAAGTGAGTAATATAATGTTTTTGATTTCTGTATTTCCTTATCAAGGTATTATGCTGTATGTTTTGATAAATTATGTTGAATAACAGGAAAGTGAGGCAAGCAGAGCGATTTTGTTGGGCCGCCACCAGAGGTGTAAATGAAGAAGAACTGTTAGAGAAGTTACCAGAGGATCTGCAGCGAGATATACGACGCCATTTTTTCAGTTTCCTTAAGAAAGTGAGTTTGATTCTCACGTTTGTGTTCCTTTTCTTATATTCATTTTTATTTTTATCAGGCGCAAGGCAATCTATTAAATATTACTAAAATGCTTTATGCTTCAAAATTTGTGCATGCTTTATCGATATTTAGAAAGTCAAAATTGTGCTTTTCATGCTTGAAATACATAATATTGTTTTCAAATCTCTGCGTCTTATTGCTATGCACTCCATCTTTTAGTTCTTATAATCTCCAAAAAATTTAGCTTGTAAAATATGTTGCACAAGTTACTAAAAATAAGATTGGTAAGCTGGCTAGTGTTGGGCTTTTCGCTTTAATATGTTCTGACATTATCATTGAATGAATCTTTAGACTTTGTTCCAATCATTTAGAAGTAAATCAATTTCAAATAGACAGTCATTGAAAAGCTTTTTCTTCAAACTTCAAGCATAAAAAATAAAACATGGAGATGGTATGCTATCTTAAAAGCTTGTTAAACTATGGTATTTTGAATCTTATGACCCATTGAGTCATCACCAAGTACCTTGAGAACCTTCTGCATATAATTGTATGAAATGGGTAAATTGTTTAGACCATGACACTACAAAATCTACCAAAAAACAAACTATGTTTATTTTAAAATATTTTACTCATTTGATAAGAAAGCAACCATTCGATAATACAGAGATTGGTGCAAGATGATTCATCTATGGTGCTGACCGAACCACAAATATTTGTCGGAATTGCCCCACAATCATTTTTGGACTAAATAAATTGCAATCGCTCCAAAAATTTCTGAATACAATGGTTTTGATTGATTCTGAAAAGCATGATTTAAAAATTGCTCTTGGTTCTTTTAGTTCCATTAGAATTTGCTTATGATTTAAATGTGTTTACTAGTATCTCTTGAGTTTCAAAATTAGTAGCATGCTAGTTTCTTTCAGGAATCAATAACAAGAGTTGATGTTCTTCAGCCATATATAATCTGATATCATAAAATTCTGACGAATAAGTGCAATTTAAAGCCTGTGAGATGCATAATTTGCTTTGCCAACCCAACAGGTCATGTATTGTTTACACTGTTTGCATAAATATGATATGTTACAGATGTTACTTAGGCGCTGTTACCATGGTCAATTAAGAAATCTGAGGGTATTGAGTTAAATTTAGTTTTTGAGAGGCCATGCTTGCATATTTTGGAGCTTTTGTTTTTCATTCACTTGAGAATCTGATTTATGCTATATATTTTATTTACAGGTTCGAATTTTCTCTTTGATGGATGAACCTGTCCTTGATGCTGTGTTTGAGAAATTGGGGCAGACATTATATATTGGAGGAAGCGATATCCTTTATCAAGGAGGCCCCATAGATAAAATGGTCTTTATTGTCAGGGGTAAAATGGAGAGCATAGGAGCAGATGGAAATGTGGCTCCCCTATCAGAAGGGGATGTTTGTGGGGAGGAGCTTCTGACATGGTGTCTGGAGCACTCCTCGGCGAATAAAGGTACAATCATGCTAAACCTTTATTTATAATTGGAAGGCATTGGTGAGCTGCTTCATAAATTTGATCAACTATAGACAAATGCAACAGCACTAAGATAATTTAAGCAACCAGTAGTTCTATTTGCTTTATGTGTACATGACTGGCATTCTTGTTGGAATCTGATGAGAATTTGACCATTTAGTAGAGCTGCATACATTAAAATAGTTTTTTAACGAAAAATTTGGATTATATTCAATAATTTGGATATATGTGGGCTTTTGTTTAATTTAAATAATGGGGGATAAAAACCTTCGTTAATCTCACCAAAGGTACTTATTTTTTCTTTTCTAAATTGTTTCTGATTATTTACTTTCTAACTGTAATGTTTTGGTCTCGTGGATTGGTTCAACTGCAAGACTTGCATGATTAAAAGACTACTCTTACAATATCTGGTATCTAGTTATATTAAGTGGACCAATCTTTTTGAATGTTGGTTGTGTAGTGAATGACTAATTTTTGTGAAGAAAAAAACTTATGCTAACTTTGATTTCATCATGCAGCTGTGGGGAGAGTTCGTTTCTCTGGACAAAGGTTGTTTTCCAACCGAACCGTTAGGTGTTTGACTAATGTTGAAGCATTTGCTCTCCGAGCTGCTGATTTAGAGGAAGTGACTATAATATTTTCAAGGTTCTTGCGAAACCCTCGTGTTCAAGGGGCTATCAGGTTAATGCTGTTTTTTTTTTTCTCTTGATCTCTATTTGTGCAATGCCTCATAATACCCTTAACAGTATAGGGAGTATTACTAACATAAACATAACATTTTCTTAAATCAATCACAACATTTTCTTAACAGACGAGACCTTGAAAGCTGCTTTTTCGAAAATTTTAATGAAAAGATCCAATAGTTTTCATTCATCACATTACTGGAAGTACCTAATAACTTTAAACTTCAACAAAATATACTTACATAGTAACTATAGAAATCCAAAGTAATATATCACTAGAAAGTTTACATATCTCAATTTTAGAATTCATAGATAAAGATAAATACTAACATTAAATATGAAATAACTTGCAAAATTAATCTGCAATGATCTTCACCTTTCCCTTTCTTGTAACAACAACCAGTAAGAAAAATGCTAGTGAGCTATGAGGCTCAGTAAGCTATGTGATAGGAAACACTTGGATTTCCACGTGTTTCATACCAATACCAAATTTGATAGGAAACACTTGGATTTCCACGTGTTTCACACCAATACCAAGTGGATCCAAGGGAAAACTGCTGTCCACAGCAGAAAAACAGCCAAAATACAAGAAACTCTGAGAGGAAAAACGTAGAAGAGCACGTAGGAAATGATGCAAACACTTTTATTTCGTTAACGGATGAAAAGCACTTGCAAGATACAACTTTCCTTCAATTCGAGAGGAAGGAAAAACTCTCCGACAATCTCCGGCAAAGCCAAGAGCCCAAACACACCAAACCCTAGATCTCAAGATAATTCAAATTCAAGATAATCTAAATCCCTCCCAAAACACCTAATTAAAGACAAAGGAATATTACAAATTACCTAAACACCCCTTAGTTCAAAATATTTCCCTCCTAATCTTGCATTGAGCCCATAATGGGCTCCACAAAGTTTCCGCCCAGTCTCTGGCTTCCGCTGGGTCTATTCCGTCGCCTGGAATAGACCCGGACCGGTCCCTCCTGGACCGGTCCAGCCGGCCCCTCCTGGGCCGACATAACACTATGCAAATTAAATAACAATTGAAATGCAATGTTATAATAAATTGCAACAATGAAATCATCATTGGATCAACTTACCATTAATAGTAAAAGATCATACAATCTTATTTGACATCATCCTATTTCATTTGACGTAGACACCGAATATTAATTTTAGTCTTTAAAATTTTGGCTATACTTTCATAAACATATTCAATGGATAACAAGTAAATCCGACATTATCACCATTAAATAACATAGAGGTCCATTTTTTCTCTTTAGGGGTCCCTTTTGTCCCACCTGCTATGCAAGTTTAAAACTCTCTAGGGTCCCTTTTACCCCATCTACAATATAAGTTTAATATTTGGGTTCATTTTGCCCACTTGATATTACATATATCATATCATAGAATAGCCAATCTTTATCAATTAAATATTCAATAAAATTCATATATTCATAATTCATAAATGTATAATACGGTTATAGCCATTCCATATACTTCCCATATTCATAATTTATACATGATTTGCTATATACAAAATTCAATAAGAATTTGTATGTTCTGTATCTTACACTAATATCATACTAGAATGCCTTGTCAATATAAACTATGAAAACATTCAACTCATCATTGTACAGCTTATTTTCAACATCAATAATACATGTATGCAAGTGATCAATCATATCGAAAAACTTTGAAATATACTAATTATCATTATTAGAATATTCATGAAGCATTTATTTTTCTGGCCAATTCAAATAGCATTATAAACATATGTAGAATCAATAATTATGGCGTTTGTAAACTAAATCTACACAACTTAACTTCTTGACAAGTGGTCTCTTACTAACCTATACCATGTAACCTTCTTCTTTGATATGCTATCCCAAAACCTTTTTTCTGCATAAATATACGAATAATCCTACCATACGAATAGGATATCATCTTTAAGAAATATTACTAAATTTAGGTAGCATAAAAGATAACGATAAATAGTATACTTCTTATCTTCTTCTTCCTTTAAATTTCCTAGACTTCCTGCACCATGTCATCAATTCATACTCATTCTTATATCAAACTATAGTTTATCACAAAATTTCATATTAACCACATCTAAATCTTGATTACAACTTTTCACTAATTTCTATTTCACTAATTTGATAATACCTGCACTAAATCCTTACTGCACTGTGCCGAACTTCCCAATCAATGTGCCGAACTTCTCCACAGGAATGCCTGCTGCCGCTACCAAGCAACATCCGCCTCTTGCTACAGTACTGGGAACACTATGCCGATCAATGCTACAGTCCCGTAGGCAACACTGTGCCGAATTTCCTACAGTTTTCTGGACACTGTGCCGACGGGTGAACAGGGATTTCTGGATACTTTACCGAAATCTTCAGCAGTGCACTGTGCCCATAGGTTGTCTATTATGGAGTGAACCCCACATTGCTCTAACTGATCTATCTTCTTATCCAACCCAAAGGAAGCATCTATTCAAATAGAAATTTAATATTTTGCATTAAATTTCTATTGATTTTTATTTAATAGTATTTAACTATTAGTAAATTTAAATTATATTACTATGAAGTATTAATTAAGCTTATTTAATTTTAAAAATAATGGTTTGGATTTCTATTACCTGAAGATTCTGGTTGTTACAATTTGTAGGATATTGTTGGCAGGCATTAAAGTAACTTGTTATTTAGGAATGTGGAATCCTTTTCCTAGCAAGAGTTTGGACCACAATTCTTCTTTGATCAATCGAATAAATCGTGTATAGCCTTCCAGAAGTTGTCAAAACATCAAAAAAGAAATCTGAATAAAGTTTTAAGAAGATGCGGACAAACATTGTAGTTCTAAACTTTTTTGCGCGGATGATGGGGTTTTGCAAGGAAAATGACATTTTAAATTGCTTCTTCATGTAATTTTTTTCTCTTCCATCCTTCAGCAGCTCTCCTTAGAAGGGAAGCAAACAAAATAGATATTACTTCATAAATATTGTGCTCAAGGAGATTTGGAGTTAAAAATTGAAGTTCTTTTCAGTCCAATTGCATCATAAAGAAGGTAGTGCCAAAAATCCCAAATTGGCAGCTGCTTTGTGTTGAAATGTTTAATTTTGATGAAGAGAAAGCAGATTGTTAGCTACTGTGAAACATCTAATGTACATTTGAGAAGGGAAACATAACTTCTATTTGCAGAAATAATGGAAAATAAGAAATGAAAGATTGTTTCTATGTCTGCATTTTTTAGATTCAAGAATTTGATGATCTTATTCACTGATTATAGACGCTTGTTTAGAGCGGAGAATTTGATGATCTTATTTAGTCAGCAAAGATGCTTGTTTAGAGATTTCTCAATTGAGATCATTGTAGAGGAAGGCATTTTCAACATCTATTTGCAGTAAGGACTATCCGTGATTTATGAAAATTACAATTTTGACGATGTTGAGTTTGACACTTGGAGAGAATGTAACGAAATAATGTGACCCATAGGGTTAAGTAAAAATTTTGGCCGCTAGTTGTTCTTTATATTGTTTGATGGAGCCATCAAAATAAAACTTGAGAGTGAAACCCCATCTATAGGTGATTGGCTTGACCGAAGTGGGAGGGGAAACCAATTCCCATATATGTCAATTATGAAGGGCATTCATCTCAACATCTATGGATTCTTTCCATAGATGATGTGTTGTGCTTCTAGATATGTTTTAGGAATAGAAACAATACATAAGGATATGACAACACTACAATATGATGAGGATAAATAATTGAAGTTCATGAATGATTTAATAAAATGACAAGTAATTGACCTTAACCTTAGTGCATTTAGAAGATGTAGATATGAAGGCTATCTTAGGGGATATATATATTTGAACTAGATGGGGTGATAAGGGGGAGGTTGCGGTCGAGAACATCTTGGGTACATTTGTAGAGTAGAGGTCGGGAGCGAGACAACAAGAGGATGAACAAATGGTGATGGGCCAATAGTAGTTGCGAGAAAGAGAGTATCTCATGAAATGCAATATCAACCAGCATGCATAGATATTATGTAAGAGAATCATAACATCTATATGTTTTTTGAGTATAGTAGTACCTAAAGAATATTCAGTGAAATCACATGAGGAGATATTTTATGATGTGCCTGAAAAATATGATCAAAACATGGAAAACCAAACACTTTATTGGGAAGAAAAATAGGTAGGTTGAGAGAAAGAGTGGTGATAAGCAATTGATTGTGGAGAAGTGTCAATTGTATACAATTAATAAGATAACATACATTTAGGGCCACATCTCCACAAAACTTTTGGGAGATTTTTATGTAAAATATGGGTGTCCAGGTGATATCGATGCTGAATTTTATGTTATGTTACATTTTGCTAAGAGATATATGTATATAAGGTTTGGTGACAATGCATTTTTAATACAAAAAATTTTAATTGGGGTTTAATGTTTTCTAAAGCATTATCAGTTCAAAACACTTTGAGTGAAGTATAAAAAATTAAACATTTATTTCGGGATAAAAATTGTGGAACACAAGTACTTTTGGCTGACATTTTAACAAATATACTAGTTACTCTAGAATTATCATCAATAAGAATAACAAAACAATATAATCGTAACTGAGTCAAATCAGGACTTGGCCTTAAAATATTCAAAGGAACTAACTCAAAAGAAAGAAGATAATAATGACCAGTGGATGATAGGAATGTCACATGATGGTTACTCAATTCTTCAAAATTTTGACAGAAGTGATAAATTCCTGAAGTATGACGATATTGACCCAAGGAGCAATGCTATTAATAAGGAATACTAGTGGAGGAAAGGGTAGATGAGGTTATAGTAAAATTTATTCAACACCTCCACTAATCATCTTGTTGAAGTTGGGATCCTAAAAAACATAATAAGCTCAGTAATGGTTATGGAGATATTTTAAGGTTCTAGTAAATTTTATTGAAATTTTGGGAGCGATAACACATCGAGAAAATAAGGTTTCAAGAAGGGTGAACAATACTTTTTCCAGTCAGAGGATGGGAAATCATTGGTGATAAAGCTTGGGGTAAATTTGTGTAATGAATAAAATAATTATGAATTCTCTATCATATGGAGGATGCACCTGAATATAAAACATGGGACATGCAAATAGAGACGGAAGTTGCAGAACTTGGGAAAGAGATGACTTGAGAAACTTAGTGAGACGCTTTTTGATTATTTAAGCAGTGTATTGTATTCATCCAAAGGGATAGTAGCCAAGCTAAAACTGTATGAAGATTGTAACCCATAGCTATGTGGATTCATGATGTGTGGTTGAAGGATAATCATATTTTTCCCAACATTGTTATCACTATTGGAAAATGATCTAAACCGGTGGCATTTCCGGCGGTTAGAAAACCGGCGGAAATTTTGACAGTTAAGCCAGCAGATTGACCGCTGGTAATAGCCTATTTTTGTCGGAAATGGATGATTTTCCTGTAGTATAAGTAGGATGATTAATATGGTTGCAAGGAGGAAATAGACAAAAAATTCTTTTATGGTAAAAAAGGATTTATGAATAAGCAAGTTTTGAGCAAATGATCTAGTTGATAAATATACAAGATTTGGTTGTTTCACAGAAAATTTTCCTAGTTAGACTAAGGCTAATATGATGATGAGGATGATGATGAAGGTGAAAGGCTAGCATTCGGACTCGAATATGCAAAAACAATTGATGCATCAAATGATTTCAAAAACAAAACTTCAGCTAATATTTACCTGATTTGATTAGTGCTTTCATTTTTCTCAGACCCTTATACTTTTAGACCTAGCTAGTCTCATCCGATTTTAAGTTTCCTCGTTTTTAAGGGCTCGTTTGATTAATTTTTTTTCCTCCTTTCTCCGTTTGGATACGCCAAAATCAGTTACTTCGAACTGTTTGGAAACAAAATTTAATCGTAATTACTTGTCAATAAACATCGGTTTTTTGGCAGTTACAAAATTTTTTCTTTGTCTGCTTATTCATGCCCAAAACACCGTTTTAGATGCAAAATGTCCAAATTAACCCTAAGTGTACCAATAAAACGAACAAGCACATTTATAGAGTATTGCTTATTATATTTCAAACCTTTTATGTTGACAAAACAGACTTTTAGCCGGAAATCTTGATAAATATGATGGATTTAGTAGATATTGAGATGTTGCATTGACAATTATTTATTTTTTCTGAACCAACAGATACGAGTCACCATACTGGAGATATGTTGCTGCCACCCGTATTCAGGTGGCATGGAGATACCGGCAATGGCGTTTGAAGAGAGCTAATAAATTCAGCAAAGGACCTTCTCATTCCAGTCATCTCATCTCAAGATAAATCTGTCACGACCCGGCGTGGCGGCTCGTTAATTTGATTTAGAAAATGAGATTATGATTTTACCATCCGACCGCCTGTTCTCGCATCAAAGCCTAACACTCACCTTGAAATTGTAACTACAATTTTTTTTTCTTTTCAATTTTTCTTAATTTAGCTTATCTCAAGAAAACAGATGTATCTGGTAGAGAGGAGGTTCCAGGAAACTTTTATGATGCTATGTGTGGGCTGCTTGAAAAATGCTTGTTCAAGTTACCCTTGCAAGAATTGCATGTTCATTAGAAAAAATATCAAAAACCTGTTTAGGAGAAAAGAAAAAAGAAATATAATGAGAGTGTACTGACAAAAATGATTGGGAAATAAAAAGAAGTTGAGAGAGAATTTAGAGTGAGAAATCTTTGATATTTTATACGATTGTCGAAAAGTGTAAAGACTTAAGCAAAGAGTGATCAAGATTTTGTTTGGGACTATTTTATACGATTAGCTTACTAATATGCTCATTCAATTAATTATTATTATTAAAATATATTTTTTGTAAATTGAAGGAGTTAATAAACTTTATGTTTCCAACTTGCATAATTCTTCATCATCCTTATTCTTGAAAGTTGATTGCATAAATATTGAGGTGCCACATACCGCTGTGATGATCACAAAATTTTGGATTATTAGAAGAATAAGTCACATGTAGGAGATATTTGATGGACTTGCACAAATATGTAGACTTTTGCCCCTAAATCTATTTAGTAAAATTATTCTGTGTGGATACGGATGTCGTTCGGAGGCAAATCAAAACGAGCCATGTCACTTTTTTGCTATATATCGCGGCTGTGTACTATGGGATGTAGCTAGGGGTGTAAACGAGTCGAGTCGAGTCGAGTCGAGTTTTAGCCCTTATCGAGCTCGGCTCGTTAGATAGAAAGCGAGCTCGAACTCGAGCTCGTGTCACTGTTAACGAGCTCGAGCCGGCTCGCCAGCCATGGGCGGGAATTTTTAAATTCAGGCGGGATTTTTAAAAAATTTTAAAATTAGGCGGGATTTTTAAAATGACAATTCATTAATGAGCCACATATTAATATATATTATAATATAATTTATATATTATTTTAATAAAATTTACTGTACTAGCTTTCCAATATATATTATAATATATTTTAATGTTATTTTGAATAACATAGATAATCATTAACATATATTTTAATATATTATAATACATATTATATATTTTTTTACTTAATAAATAATTAACGAGCAGGCTCGCAAGCTCACGAGCCGAACCGGCTCAAGCTCGAACTCGAGCTCGTTAACCATTCGAGCTCGATTATAGGCTCGAGCTCGAGCTCGAAGCTTGATAAGCTCGGCTCGCGAGCTCGTTAACAAGTCGAGTTCGAGCCGGCTCGGCTCACTTATACCCCTAGATGTAACGCGTTCCGATTCGCCTTTGTATGCATAGAATAACTTTTCCTCAATTTGAGGACTCAAACTTTGCAACGTTTAATTTGTAATTTTATATTCTGATTATTATTTTCTTTATTGGAATAACCTTTTCTTGGCTATTCATGGCTTGTTTTGGAATTGAACAGTGCATTAAAGGTAACATTGGGAACCCTCCATAAGTTGTTTGGCCACCTCTCCCCTCTGATTTTTTCCTCTAAAATGCTTTGTATTGAGGTAGCCAAAGAGACATAATTACCTACAAACATAGATTTTATGTAATAAAAATTTCTCAAGTTTTGAATGATAAAATTATTTTGTAGAATTACAGTGTTAATGCTTGGTGACAAAGCTTGATCTTTTCTTGGTGAAAATGGTATTTATCAATGTGGTTCCATTTTACTCATTTTAACACCTGCTTTTGCCTCTCTGACATCTCCCTCATTTTAACGTTGTGTGGGTTCGAGTCTTATTTAAGGCAAACTAACACACACAACATATACACAAAGACTCGAATCCAAAGCCTCTAAGTTGGAAGCCTAAGCTTTCAACCAACATGCTAAAGTGAGTTGTGTAAGAGACTACCCATCCAGCACTTAAGTGTCATGATCCAACCCAAGTATTTGGAACACTAAGGCTGTGTTTGAGACGGCTTTCTTACTGCTTCTTAAAGCACCTTTCTAGTACAAAAATTAAAATTTTTGTACTAGAAAGCTATTTTAAGAAGCAATAAGAAAGCCGTCCCAAACAAAGCATAAGTAAGGAATAATAGTGGGACGTAATTTAGTTCTTTCAGCATTAACTAAATAATCAAATAAATAACATCTAAATATTGGAAAGAGATATTAATCATCATAATTCAGTTGGAACAAATATAATATCATTCTTATCCATCTTGATTTGAACCTCTTCTTTTGTACATGAAGCTTTCTCGATCAGTAAATTACTTGCGGGTTTACCTAAAATATTTAATTAAGCGGGTTGAGTTTTCTGTCATTAAAATTTAGTGGTTAATTACAATTGTATAAGATAGAAAATTAAAAAAAATGGTGCATGAATTGTGATGATTTATTCTTTAACTTTATAATTAAAAATAAATATAAACATAGGTACTACAAGTTTTTATTTGTCATGAATATTCTTTAATATAAAGATTTCTATTTTTTTTCTTTTTCGTAAATCATCTATTTCGGGAGCATCATTTAAAATTTCGTATCATTGAAGATACAATCATTTTTATTTTAATTTCCTATCTTTTTCATTTTTTGTGCTCGGATAAGCTGCATCCCCAGTCAATATTCTTGTGTTCGGCATAGTGCTAAGATTGAAGAGTAAGACATAGTGAGTTGAAGGAGAGATCAACATAGTGTTGGCAGTGCTCGGTAGTACAAATAACGACGACTATTAGAGTCATTGAGTAATTATTGTGTCCGGACACTGAATGCATCCAGAAACCAATAACAAAACACCACGTCACTAAAGTGCTCGGTACCTTGCTCGGTACAGCACTCGGTATACTCGATATGCTCGATATTCTGTTCGGATGTAATAATTTTTCCCGTGAAGGGAATGACTGCGTGAGAGAGAAATTGCAGTGTGAATACAATTGATGTGAGAATACAATTACTGTGACTGAGTCATTGCTTTGAGGGAACAGTGATTGTGTGGCAGTAATAAACAGTGAAGGAACAATAAGAAGAAAAGTTTAGGGAATAAAGAAAAGGAAAGAGGCAAGCAATTTGTTTGTATGTCAATGTTTATAGATGTCTTTTAGATTTACAAAAAGATGATGCAAGTTTCTAAGGAAATTATTCCTAATTATAATTTAGGATTCATTGGGTATATGCAAAATGGAGGTTTTGAGATAAATTTTTACGTTAAATATAAGTTGATGTTATTAGGGGTGTCAATATTTGACACGACACGAAAATCCAACCGGACCCGACCTGGAAAATTCATGTTGGATCCGACCAGATTTCAAAACGGGTCGGGTTCGAGTTCCAGAAATTGACCCGTTTAAAAAACGGGTCGGGTTCGGGTTGACCCGACGGCTTGCCGGGTCAACCCGCGAACCCGTTTAATTCAAAAATTTCGAATCCCGCCGCTGCCTGCTGCCTGCCCGCGCGTCCGCTGCCTAGGCCCCAGCGCGCCTGAGCCTGCAGCTGCGCTGCCTAGCGCGCGTCCCGCGCCCGCCCGCGCTGCTGCCCCACTCGCGCCCGCACTTCGCCGTTCCGGCGCCGATAGATGTGATGCCCCAGATATCAATAGTGAAAGGATTCGTCTGACATTCTGATCGAACTCCATTCCAGTTGCCTTGCTCGGACCTGAAAATTTTATCCACATATAATGAGCTTACAAAGCCCAGCAGGTCACCAAAGCCTACAACTGAAATCAAAGCACGACGATGCTATCAATATGCAGGTCAATCAAATCAAGTCAATCAATGTTCAATGAGTCTATGCAATGCAGAAATCCATAGTCAATGAAATCAAGTCTGTACAACGGAAATCAAATCAGTAAGTGCTTCCAGTCAATATCCATCCATCGTAGCAGTGTATATCAATCAATACTATCAGTTCAATCAATCGTGTCGTCTAGTCAATTCATTGAATCTATATTATCTGTCCAATCAATAGAATATTCGTGTCAACTAATAGCAATCAATAGCATCAATTAATTCAATAAGGGACTCGTGTCAGAACGTACTCTTGCAAATCAGTCAATCCAATTATTCAATACGATTTACTCGATATCAATATACAATATTCAATGACACTACGGCAGCGAGAACGATTCAATAATGACGACGTACAATGCTACAATAGGGAAATCATCTCAATCAATAGAGCACTTTCCAGTCAATTATATCTAGCAGCAGGGAAATCCATAGAACAATCGAATCAACTCAATAAATCAACCTAGCAATTGAAAACAAATCCGATGAAATCATCATGTCAATTGAAATCAATACAATCAGCTCCATAAAGAAATCTATTCTACGATAAATCAAATCCATACGGCAATAATCCATTCAATCAATCAATTGATAATCGGCACGATGAATCAATGTATCAGTGTATCAATAGCATGTCAGAATCTGTCGTATCAATAGTATCCATATGTCAATATCATAATCCATATGTCAATATCATAATCCATATGTCAATATCATATCCATATCAATGTCGATGTCGGTATCTATCAATCGCTACAATCTATATCAATATCGGTGTCAACATCTATGAATCAATACGCAGAATCCATATCAATATTGGTGCCGGTATCTATGAATCAATACAATCCATATCCATAATCCATAGTCATATCAATAGTCCATAATCCATAAATCAAGTCGATAAAATCAATCGGAAAAGCAATACGATAAATCAATTGTAGCAAGTCAAATCTATGCAAAATCAATAGTATCAATGAGTCTATACCGTATCAATAAATCTATGCTGTCCATGTCCATATCAATGTCAATAATCAATAATCAATAGTATCCATGCTCAATGATCAATCAATGAAATCGTACGATACAGTAAATCCATAAATTCGTTCAATAATAAATCAATTCAATAAATCCATCAAGATCAATAAATCAATTCAATAAATCCATCAAGATCAATAAATCAATCAGAAATCAATAAATCAATGCATATCAGGAAATCCATATTATGCAATATCGTATACATGCAATTCCATACAATGGTCTTACTCGACAAGCACAAACACTAGCTATGATCAATAGTGCTGTTGTAGAAATCCATAGTGCTGTTGTAGAATCCATATTGCTGTTGTAGATATCCATACGTTGGTTTCAATCAATAAGAGTCGTCACTCTTTTCGCCCGTCGGCCGCCCGTCGGCATATAAAACTCCTTATGACTCTCAATCGTTATATCGATGATCTATGGTTTAAAGGAAAGCCCGTCGGCCCACCATCCTGTACAGATCAATATCAATCTCCAACCAACGTTCAACCAGGTTCCCACTTGTCTTTCAGTATCAATCAATTCAATCAATTGTCAATGCAATAATCGATGCAATAAGCAATATTAAAGAAATCTAGAACAATCATATCAATAGTCATACGCATATCAATTCAACCTATCAATTTCGGAAAAATCAGAAATCATACGAAAATCGGACAGAGTAACGACAGTCTGTCAAATTTACACAAAAATCCTGCAAAAAGGCACAAATTCCAAATTTCTCTAAATTACAGTAGAATATCCACGACATCAATACAAGACTATTGTTCTATAGAATCCAAATCAAATCAAGTCCTGATATTTTTCTATTCAATAAAAATCGCGTAGAATCAATTCCGACCGGTAAAATCGTCGTAGGAAATACTCAAATCGTGTACAATTGTCATATCTATAACATACCAAAAGTTGTGCGGTGAAAGTTGTGTCAAATCGAAATCATGTCCAAAATTCGACTACGAAAACACAAAACAGTGTACAACTCGGTCAAAACTTAATATCTCTGAAAACAGAAATAGGATTTGGTGTCCTTCCCACGAGATCTTCACTTTCTCCAACAGCGGCGTCGGACGAAAAGCGCTCCGCGGCCTCCGAAACCAAGCTTTTCCTCTTTTCCCTTTCTCTTTCTCTCTCCTCAAATCAGATATTTTGTTAAAAAATGATTTTCTCTCTCCTCAAAACGAGCTGATTTTCTTATATCATAAAGCTGATCAGCCCGGCCGATCGCCAGATCGTCCCGGGACGATCAGACCAAAATCATCGGCCTGGACGGTTCCCAGAACTATTCTCAGGACGATATTTTGAACAGTACAGATCGGCCTGGACGATCTCAATATCGTCCCAGACGATCCTGGGAGGAAAATCCAAGTCAGAGAGAAACAGTAAGGGAACGAGGTCTCACAATAGAACCCAAAACCGGGTCGGGTCGGGTCAACCCGGCAACCCGCCGGGTCGGGTTCGGATTTCTGACCCGTTTGTCTACCCAGGTCGGGTTAGGGTCGACTCGTTTGAACCTGGGTCAGTTCCAGATTCGACCCGAACCCGACCCTTGACCCGAAATTTACACCCCTAGATGTTATACATTTCATTAAATTATGGAATTTATAAAATTTGAAAGAGGTGATTGTAAGTGATTTGCAAACACAGAGGAATAAGCGGTGGAGGATCGGAGGAGACAACTCATCAGAAAAGTAAGTTATGTAAATTCTAATTTTCAAAAAAAAAAAAATAATTACAATGTCATTTGACTTATTTGAAGAGATAAATGCATTAAAAGGATTTCAATTAGTGAATATGAGCATACATTCAAGTATTCAACAAGTAACTACACATCCATATGAATAATTGAAGCTTGAAATAAGATCAAGTATGGTTGTTTTAATTTTTTTCTTATGTTCAATGAAGCATAGATACACCTGACATGATCATTATTGAACTACATAGATATCCCTTTTGCCTTTTTAGGGGTCATTTTTGTCCCACATACTATGCATGTATCATATCCTGAGTCCCTTTTGCCCCACCTACAAGGCAGGTATCATATCATTTTATAGTCAACCTTTTCTAATTTGATATTAAGTAGAGTTCAATTATTCATAATTCATACGTGCTTTATATTATTGCATACTTCCATAAAATCTCTCTGTTATACTGTTTGCAGAAAAAGAATGTGTTTACAATAGATAAAGAATTAAACTTCTTTTCATGATATTACCAACTACGAAAAGTTTTAAACAATTATACTTGATCTTATTTCAATATGGAATTATTCATATGGATATGCAGTTGCTTGTACATGAATATATGAATGTATGCTCATATTCACTAATTGGAATCATTTTAATGCATTTCTCTCTTCAAATAAGTTAGGTGACATTGTATTTATATAGAATTAATAATTCTTGCTTTTGTAATTTAGAATTTACATAACTTATCTTCCTAATGAGTTGTCTCCTCCAATCTTCCACCTCTTGCTCTTTTGTGTTTGTAAGTAACCTATAATCACCTCTTTCAAATTCTATAAATTCCACAATCTATTACTCAAGTAAATTACATAACATCAACTTATATTTACATAATAATTTACCTCAAAATCTCCCTACTTCATATACCTAATAAATCATAAAGCACAATTAGGTATAATAGCTTTAGATTCTTTTACCAACATTTTGAAAATCTAAAAGATAACAATAAAGTTGGGTATGATAAAGCCTTTATCAATCAATTCTGTCAACCAACAATTTAATTCTTGTAATTTCTTAGTTACTATTATATAAGGTGCTTTTATAATTGGATTTGTTCAAGGTTGTATATTAATTTAAAATTCTAGCTCTATTTCTAGAGGCAAATTATTTCATTCTTCCAAGAAAATATCTACAGATTCATTCACTACATGAATGAAATTTATATCATCACTCATCCCTGAGTAGCTTCTAAATTTGCCAAAAAAATAATTCACCCGCTCTTGTACTTTTTATATACTTGACTAGAAACAATGAATGAAGAAATTAATTCTTTTTCACATTAAATATAAAATATCTCTTCTCCTGACAGATTAAATCTTATTTTTTTCTTCCAACATTCAATGGTGGCAAAGTATTTGACTAATCAACCCATTCTTAAAATGATTTCAAACTCTACTAATGAAATTATTATCAATTCTGATTGAAATTCTCTACTAACTATCATAATATTAACTAAACATGATACACTAACGGTTAAAGAATTACCCACATGTAATCGGATATAACCAGGATTAAAAATAATTGGCTTTAATTGTAGTTTTTTTTTTTTGCGTAGAATATCTCATGCATAAGAGAATGAGATGCACAATAATTAAAAGAACTCTAATAGGTAAATCTAAAATATTTATAGTACATGTCACCACTTCAAAAGATTTCTATACTTCTTTAGAAGTTAAAGCAAACACAAGAGCTGATGTTGATCTCACTGCTTCCTCTAAGGCTTCACCTTTTATCTCAAAAGCTGGTTGATTCATTTGTGGCTTAGCACCTCTATAATGATTTTTCCATTGAATGCCTTTTAATTCTTTGACTCGTTAAGTATTTTTTGGACAATTTCTCATGATATTTCCTAATTCCCTACACAATATTTTTTTGAGTTCATTAGGCATCTTCATGGATGAGATTTCCCATAATTTACACATGCTGGTATTACACAAAACCTTATAGGCTGCTACTGTTGACCCTGATGAAATTTTTATCATTTTGATTGACCACTCCGATGATCAATTGGCCTCTTTTACTATCTACTTTATATTTCTGTTTAATCATATACATATCATGCTCCAACATTTTAACACATCCAAATAATTCAACAAATTTTTTTATGCAAAGAGGAATTAAAGGTTGTCTCAATGAATTTCTGAGGCCCTTCCAAAATCTATAACACGTTTCAATAGGAGCACTGATAAGCTTTGGGGCATACCTCAATAAAAATGTAAATTCTGCTTCATATTGAATAAAAGTCTTAGCTTTTTTCTTTAGGTTGACAAAACTTTTCTGCATCGCTTGCCTTGCTGATGGAGAAAAATACAACTCCCTAAAAACTTATTTGAATTCCTCCCAAGTAATTAAATCCTTTGCTCAACCATTAAATTTTTCCAGATGTTGTCCGCTCCATCATCATTCTGCCCAACCTTCTAACGTAGAGATTGCAAGGGATACACGTCTATTCTCAGGACATCTCATTCCATTCAAAAAATTTTCAATCCTTATAATCTAATCCTCAACATTTCAGACATATACATCTCCTTTAAATAAAATGTAGGTTTGAACTTTGGAAGAGTTTTAAATGCTTATTACTTTCATATTAACATAAGCACCTACCTCTGTAATTGTAATACTACTAGGAGTTATAGGAGTAACTAGAATAGTTGCAAGTAGAACACTAGGTGTTGCAGATCCTACGAGAGACTGCATCTTTTCCATCAACTACATTATCATATTTATCATCTGCATTTGCATCATATTTGCTGACATTATACTGGTTGGGTTGCTTTAATTATAAACATAAGGAGAATGGATAAGAGGGCTTACGCTGTAACTACTATCATACTCTTACATCCCAAAGGAAGCATCTATTTAGAAAACTAATTTTATGTTTTTACCTAAAACTTTTTTAGTATTACATTTTCAGGCTATGTCAAATTTTTAGAATATTTTTTATGCGTATTTAATGTTGTGTTTGGTTGGATGTTGATTCCTCAAATGACATGTAAGTACGATAACTAATTTTTAGGACAATTCATCTCCTTGCAATGGCATGAGATATTGTTTATTTATTTTTGATGATTTTTTTCTTATTCTTTTCTTTTGTAAAATACATTATTTATTTTAACAACCATTTCTTATTTCATTGAAATATGTTTCTAAATTATGAAGTGAATTTCAATTGGATTTTTAGTGATTTTTCATTTCTCTTTTTATTTAATCACTTGTTAAATCAAACTTTTTCTTATTTTTTTCAATTTATATTTTAAGACAAGAATTAATATTGACTTTATGAAAAAGTAGATAAAAACAATATTGAAAATATTTTTCTATTTCAAAATCATTGCCTTTATATTAGTTCCCATCACTTGAAATTAAATTTAAATTTGTGGCATTAAAAATAAAGTTCTTAATTTCTTTAGTGAGGAAAAAATTAAAAAGAAAGCACCGTTTGGAGGCTCTAACAGCTACAGTTCCTTCTTTGCGTCGCAGTTTTTTCAAATCATATGAACGTTACGGAAAAATTCAAGAATCAAGACTTCAAACTCTTCGTTTCCCCTTCGCCCTTTTTTCAAATCACATAACGTTGCCCTAAAATTCAAATTTTCAACCCTTCGCTTCCACTTCGCACTTCTCCTTCTCCCTTCTCCCCACTCTCTCTCTCTCTCTCACTCATATTTTCTAACGTACGTCCATTCTTCTCCAAAGCTAGTAAGAATCTCCCTCTCTTTCAAATTCTCATTTCAAGTTCTTGTTCCCTCAATCCCTCAAAAGATGAACAATCTCATGACGAAATCCTTCCTCAACTACGCGGACCTAAAAAAACAAGCCCTCAAAGATGACCTAGAGATTGGTCGCCACACAGGTGCCGAGGAAGACAACCTATCCCTCTTCTTCCAAGAAGTAACAAACATCACAACAGAAATGGAATCCATCTCCAATCTCCTACTCGACCTCCACCGCCTCAATCAAGATTCCAAGTCCATACACAGCCCCAAACTCCTCCGCGGTATGGCCGACCAAATGGATTCCGACATGGTGAACATCCTCCGCAAAGCTAACATCATCAATCTCCAACTCAAAGTCCTCGATGAATCCAACACAGCCAACCGCCAAATCTCCCCTGCTTTTGCCGAAGGCAGTGCAGTCGATCGAACCAGAATCTTTGTCACTGGAGCCGTGAGGAATAAACTAAGGGGAATGATGAATGAGTTCCAAGAACTAAGGGAGAAAGTTGTGGCTGATCATCGAGAAGGATTGAAGAGGAGGTACTTTGCTGCAACAGGGGAATTGCCTAACGAGGAAGTGATTGATGGAATGATATATGGAAATGAAGGAGAAAAGCTGGTTTTGGTTGG
Source organism: Dendrobium officinale (assembly GCA_019514585.1). Lineage (NCBI taxonomy): Eukaryota > Viridiplantae > Streptophyta > Magnoliopsida > Asparagales > Orchidaceae > Dendrobium > Dendrobium officinale. The sequence continues at coordinate 14,127,428 of CM033697.1, forward strand.
GAAGAAGAGTGAGTTGGGTTTGGAAGCAGAGGAGAGGAGGAGAGCTGTGGAGGAGATACGAAGGAGCTTAAATAAATTGCAGATGATATTTTTGGACATGGCTGTGTTGGTGGAGAAACAGGGAGAGGAATTAAATGATATTGAAGGGCATATGGCCTGTGCTAAGAGCTTTGTGAACGAGGGAACGGGGCAACTCGCGGAGGCTTTGCATGAGAGGAAGAAAAAGAGGAAAAGACAAGGTTTGCTCTGTTTTTGTGCGGTTGCTGCGGCAGTGCTGCTTGTTTTACTGCTACTTAGTTTTGTTGAATGAGTAGTTCTGTTTTTAATTTGAATTTTTCTTGCAAATATTTCAGACCTTAAGACTTTTTTTGTTCTGGATAATTGGATAGAGAAATGCTTCGTCTGCTTACCGAATTATTAGTTTTTTCTACCTGTGCATCTGCTTATTTTTTTGAACATATGAGACGATATGTGTACAAGTCTACTACTAATGCCACAAGCCTTCTCACTTACAATCTAGACTCTTCCAGAATTTATGACAATCTTCCGAATTAATTACAAAAAATAAATTTATTTGCATATCCAATTCATTTTAGACTTCATTTGGGATGACTTTCTTACTGCTTCTTAAAACAACTTTTTAGTAGAAAAATTAACTACTAAAAATATGCTTTAAGAAGCGTTAAGAATGCCATCCCAAATGAAGCCTTAGTCTATTGACTGAGAGCTTGTGTTTTCAAAAATCCGATTTTGAGTACCTGACCTTGTAAATGCATCTGTGAGGAACTTGAGAAGCCTTATAGTCTTATTCCATTAGAACAACTTTTTAAACATGTAAGCACAAATGATGCATCAAAAATAAGCTGAGGGGGTGGAGTAGGCCAAATTGGGGATAATATTGAAGGTGTAACGGTACTCTCCAAACCCCTCTTTTTTGAACTGAAAGAAGATTCTGTGTCGAACTCTGGAAATAAGGAGTTTGCACTGTCCTTTGTTGTTAGGGATGATGATTTTTTTTTTCTTTTTTCTTCTGAAGATCTATGAGCAAGTTAGAAGGATTCTTCGATGATTGTGTTGATTGAGTGTCTCTAATCTTCGATGATTGTGTTGATTGAAAATCTATCAGCAATTTATGATCTGTAGCAACTAATTTCTATTGTCGATCGGATAAAATTCACAAAATTCATTGCAAGGAATGCTTCATTATCTTTTAGTTTTTAGAAGGATAACTACAATGCATGATGTTATAGGCGATTCACTGACTATGTTGTACCGATACACCTATTTATGAAGGCGTGTTATATCCTATAGCTTATAAACAATTTATGTTTATGCTTTTCTTGTTGTACTAGACATTCAATGCTTACTTTTATTTTGATATTATAAGCTACAAGGCTTCAAATGATATTGCTTTCATTTTTTTTGGTAGTTTCAAATATTATGTTTGGATAGCTTTTTTAATTTTTATGTATGATTTATAAATTATAATATCGTGTCCGCGTCATACCTGTATCCCATATTTTTAAGAATTGACGTGTCCCGTATCTGTATTGTGTCGTATTCGTGTTGCCATATTTGTATCGGTGCAATATAGTTCACAGATCTCCATATATTATACTCATTACAATGACAATTCAATAATAAAAAACTCATAAAAATTTCTATGTATAATTTCTTATTGAGAATTTATCTTTCTTTGCACTAAAATTGTCTTTTTTTATTCTTATTTTATTGGATCACTAAATTTGTGCGCAATAGGCTCTAACATAGCAATACATAGTCTTTATTTAGCACCGTTGAAGTAATCCAATCAAACTAATGTAAGAGAAATAGGTAACAACAGCAACAAAAAGTTTTTATCCTACTGTATGGTGTTAGTTAATCTTAAAAGTTGTAATAGTCCAGACTCTCAATTATCGAGTTATTGTCTGGTTTGTCGTATTAGTCTCACTTTTTTATCTCCTTAGTATAATTTTTCAGGAGGTCACCTATCCTTGAAGTGCTCCAATATAAATATGCTTAGCTTTAGACTTTCTACTGAAAGTCCAATCGTTACAATAAAGAGAACGTCTCAATGTTTAAGAGTTTAAAGAGTTTAATTTTATTTTTTTAAGAGATTTTACAAATCTATGCTTGAATCAAAGTAATTTCCATGCTTCAAAAGAGCTAAGATTTATGCTTCAATTGCTTCTTTTTTTATTTTAATCTTTTTTTTTTAAATCATAAAATTAGGTTATTAGTCAATGTTGCTGTTGTCAAGATATTTTATGTCATGATGGATTAACTAATAGTTTTATTTGAGTGATAATGATACTTCTTTGTCTTTGGGCATCATAACAGTCAGAAGTTTATGATTATCTTTCATCATCCGCACTAAATCAATAAGATTTTATATTTCTCCCATGCCTATCTTTCGAGCACCTGCTACAATTTATAATTGACAGACAGAGAAGATAGTTAATTTCCTTTGATCACACGCAAGCAATATCTAATTGTTTATGTTATTTGGTTGATAATTCCACTAAAAAGGAGCATTGCTTAGCCCTCAGTGTTGAATTATCTTCGTCGATGGAGTATTCTTACAGAACCCATCTCCTTTAGGTTACCTGTAATTTCCTATTTCACTGACTTACTGTTATTGTTACAGTAAATGCATAGCTGCTTCATTAGTCAGTTGACGTCTTCACAGTTTCATTTATTAGCTAAAACCACTGTAATTTTAACGATGAGAAAGAGTTGAGCTTTGTGAATTTTATGGTTGAGTCGAACTTGAGCCAACTCTGACTTGAACTTTTGCTTGATTAATTAATAAACTTTGAGCTTCTTATTTTTATTAAAATAAAGTTTGAGCTTGAACTCTAGTTTAAATCTATGAGTTTGAGCCGGCAAGTTTATTATGAAATATAAAAAATGCCTATGATTCAGTAATTATTATAATAAAATGTTAAAAGAAATGAGAAATTAAAAGAAAAAATAATAAAGAATAACTCAATATAATAAATTGAGATATATTTTAATTTTTTTTTAATAATTTTGTACTTAAAAATCTAAATGTGAATACGTTTTAAGTGCATCTTATATTAATATTTTTTAAACGAGCCGACTCGAGAGCTAACTAGTCGAGTGAGGATTGACTTAAGCTTCCTCATTAGCTCACTAAATTCGGCTCACGAGTCAATTTTACGCCCCTAGCTGAGATTAGTATTTATTTGTTCTAAATGTATTGGCTTTCTAGGTGGTACAAGCACTGTTCTTATTTTTTTTTTTTTAAAAAAGCATGTCATATTTAAGGTTATGATACAAGTGAGATATTGAGGCCAAAATAATTTTTTATATAAATCAAGTGTAGAATAAGGCTTCGTTTGGAAAGACATTCTTACTACTTGTTATGTACTAAAAAATTCATTTAAGAAGCACTAAGAAAGTCATCTCAAATAAAGCCTAAAGGCTTCGTCTAGGACACTTTTTGATAACTATTCTTTTTAGTACTTTCAAAAAAATTTTATACTAAAAAATTATTTTACAAAGTAATAAAAATTATCTCAACTAAAACTTGAGTGATGTAACAAATATTTCTCTTTAAAAAAGAAAACAAGATTCAATCACTTCAACCTAGGGCTGCAAATGAACCGAACCGAGCCGAGTATAGGAGTGTTCATGTTTGTGTTCGTTTATTATTAGCTTGTTCAAGTTCAGTTCGTGTTTGATTCGATCTTTATTGTTTGTACGTGTTCATGTTTGGTTCATTTAAATTAATGGTGTTCATGTTTGGTTCATGTTCAGTTCATGTTCGTTTCGTTTAGTGCTTGTCGAGCTTTAAACAAACAACCTTAACGAGCTCTATTCGTAAACATATTTAGCGAATTTTTTTAAACTATCAAACAAGCATGTTCCTAAACAAATCTAACGAGTATTCTTGAGCTATCAAATGAGCAAGATCTTATGATGTAATATAATAAATTAGCAATTGTAAGGAAATTAAAACAACAACTATTTTATAATATTTAATTGTTTTAAATTTTATTAATTAAAATAATGTATCATTATACTATAATAAATTAAAATATTATAGTATAAATTTCCTCAGTCATATTGCATCATAGTCCATAAATTGGCCGAAAGAACTGAGGACTGCTTATTTGAATTGAAAGGAGAGTGCCCATATATCTAATCAGATTTTCTTCCAACCACGCACGATATTTATAAAGAGGTTGGGAGTCTATAAATTAACTACTACTTTATATAATACGCTTCCCAAAGCATGCATCATTTTCAGATGACATATACTCTCTTCCTATCCAGCAATAGATATTCAGCACATATGATATCTCTACATATTTTTTTGTCATATATATATATATATATATATATATATATATATATATATATATATATATATATATATATTGCATAACTAATTTTTAGAACATATATACCAAGACTGATTGTGGCTCTTCCAAGCTTTTGTACATTTGGACTTCGTTTTGAACGGCTTTTTTACTGTTTTTTAAGGCAACTTTTTAGTATACTAGAAATATGTCTTAAGAAGTAGTAAGAAGCCGTCCTAAATGAAGCCTTAAATCTTTTTTGGGATAACTTTCTTACTACTTTCTAAACAGGTTTTTAGTATAAATAATTTTTGAATTTGAAATTTTTACACTAAGAAGCTGCTTTAGAAAGCACTAAAAAATTATTTCAAATGAAATATTAGTTATAAAGAAAATGAGAGCTTCATTATTTATTCTTGGAATTCCAAGGTTGATCTTGGAATTCCAAGGTGACTTAGGTTTTGTTTGGGATGACTTTCTTATCACTTCTTAAAACAACTTTTTAGTATAAAAATTTTAATTTTTTTACTACAAAACTGCTTTAAAAAGCAATAAAAAAGTTGTGCCAAACAAAACGTTAATTTGAATAAGATTCAAACTCATTTGAATTAGTTTAGAAGGACTTACGATTCCAATGAACAAATTATGAATATAAAGGTTATTTTTGTTTAGAGAATGTTTTAGATGATATTTTTACTAATTAATATTTTAGTTAAAAAAAATTAAGAGAACATAATCAAATAATAAGTTTACTCTAGTGAAATAATAATAAAAAAATAACCAAAGAAATAAAAATATTATTGAAAAAATTATAAACAATAAGAATAAAATATATTCTTAATTTGCACTTCCCAAATTAATAAAAAATATCAAGAAATAATTAAAGAAAATTAATAAGCTGTCACCACGTAAATTTACTAGTCATCAAAATACAAAGAATTTTGTTTATAAAATTTTAAATAAATAAAAATAAACTAATATTTATATTTTAGCTATTTTAAATTTTATAAGTTAAAAAATCATGATGGATGATGAAACATGTATACTACGGAAGATTATGAAATAAAGTTATTTTCCAAACACTTTAATTTATATCCATTAAAAATTTATGATTCTTTGGAATATTTAGGCCAATTAAGCTAAATTCATACACACATGATCATTACGTTAGCTTCAAATTTAAGACCTTTTGGTCTGATTGCTATATATGAAAAATATGCGAAGATAACTGATTAGTCTAATTGCTATATATAGTTATCACTAAAAAGAATTTACACTGGGAAATTTGCTTGCTCGGCCTTTTTCTTTTGCTTTTTTGGTTAATCATGTGGACTAATGTGCTTGAATCATTTGATGTGTTATATCATCTTTTTTGGGATCAATTAAGGCTTCGTTTGGGATGGCTGTTTTTTATTTGCTTCTTAAAATTGCTTTTTAGTTTAAAAATTAAAATTTTTATACTAGAAAGCTGCTTTATGAAGCATCAAGAAAGTCGTCCCAAACAAAGCCTAAATTATGCTTTGTGAAGTTAAAATTTTATGTAGACTTCTACAACAAGTGGTTTATTCCTCTAATAAATCAAAAATTTATGTTCAACAACTGGATCAAATGGGTGATTCCTGAGTAATGATATACTAAACTTTCATGATTTAGGGATATTATACATAAAGAACTATGTCTCTTGCTAGAAAGATTAATTAAATTAGAAAGATCAGCGGCTGAAAATGTGACTGTAATCCAGATTATTTGACAGCTTAATAAGAATATGATGGGTATCCAAGAGAGTAATAAAAAATTTATCAAATAGCTTGAGTTGAAAGAGAAAACTCATGATTGAATAAGCTTAGGTCTATGGAGAGTAAATTTGCCGATCAAAGTGAATCTAAAAGGGTCAGCCAAGGCCTCAATCTCTTCCTCTGATATCCATAATGTTGTCATGCCACAATGAGTTGTGGCTTTTAGATCTAGAAAGGGAGTGGAGGATGAGGAACCAGAAAGCAGGTCATTGAAGGATCTAGCTAGATTTTTTTTTTTGCCTATAAGAAAGAAAGACTTAAGTGTAGCCTGTGTAAATTGGTGTGGGTTGCATGCTAGGTCAACTGGGATTTTCACTGGCCGAAGGATAATGCTTCTTCGTCACAAAAAAAAAAAAAAAAAACATAATGTGATTGCCTGCCATATGATCAGTCATCAGAGCAAGACCTTACCAAAGGGGGAAACATAGAAAAAAAACACAAAAATCAGAAACACAAGATAAACAGCCAAGTCCCAACTGGTCGAAAGAGATCCAAAGAAACAAAATACCATTAAAGTGGTTAAAGATGAGAGCAAGAGATTATTTGAGGAGTTCTCATCGACATCATGAGTAGGGCTGTCAATATTTGACACGACACGAAAATCCGATCCGGAAAATCCGTGTTGGACCCGACCTGGAATATCCGGGTTGGACCCGACCCGATTTCAAAACGGGTCGGGTTCGGGTTCCAGGATTCGACCCGTTTGAAAAATGGGTCGGGTTCTGGTTGACCCGGCGGGTTGCCGGGTCAACCAAAGAACCCGTTTAATTTAAAAAATTCGGATTCCTGCCCGCTGTGTGCTGCCCCAGCCCGCACTGCCCGCTGCCCCTGCCCGCGCCACGCGTTGTTGCCCCTCGTCCGCTGCTGCTGCCCCACGTGCTGGCGCACTGCTGCCCCGCCCGCTGCCCGTTGCCCGCTGTGCCCACGGCGCCATGCGGCCACGCCCGCTATGCCCACGGCGCCATGCGGCCACGCCCGAGCCCGCATGTGGCCACGTGCTGGCGCACTGCTGCCCGCTGTACCCACGGCGCCTGCATGCGGCCCCGCCCCGCCCGCACAAGCCCTCGCTTCTACCCCCTCGCCCGCCATCCGCCCCCTCGCGTCCGTTGGCCGCCGGCAGAACCCAAATCTGGGTCGGGTCTGGTCAACCCGGCAACTCGCCAGGTCGGGTCTGAGTTTAGATTTCCGACCCGTTTTTTTACCCGGGTCGGGTTAGGATCGACCCGTTTTTCTACCCGGGTCAGTTCTGAGTTCGATCCAAACCCGACCCGTGACTCAAAATTGACACCCCATTCATGAGCCATAGGATGGAGAGAGATGAGAGTCAATGGCAGGGGTGAAATTCTTCTTTATGTGTTTTTGTAAGATTCTAATGGTTGACCCAAATATTAATTTTGTGAAGGTGATTTTATATGGACTTAAAGTCTTATAATGCAAGGAAAATCTTATACATAAAACAAATTATGAATATTTTTATGCAATGCATGATGAATGATTAGAGTGCTAACAAAATTTTATTTAAAGTAATTTGATATTATGTTATGATAATTGTTGCGTCCTGGAGTATTCGCGGCGGTAGGGAAATATAGTTTAATGTCTTAGCATTGTACGAATATCCAGCACACAATCAGATAAGTGAGAGGGGGTAGCATTCATAAGAGACAACAGAGTTTTTTATGTGGAAAACCCCTGAAAAGGGGGAAAAACCACGGGGCCTGGCCCAGTTTAAATGAATCCACTAGTATTTGTAGTCGATTACAAATGAGACCCTTCCTTGGGAGAAGGCCTTGGATTGATGTAGCAAATGTACATCATATAGATTGCATTACATAGTAAGAGTTACATATATAGGTTTGTTTGGCATGAAGGACCATAGTCGGCAGGAGATCGTAGTCGGCAGGAGACTGGGGTCTGAAAGACCGTTGTCTGGTGATGGAGGTCGGAGTGACCATAGTAGGCGACGGAGGTCGGGAGGACCGTAGTCGGCAGAAGACCGGGGTCAAAAAGATCGTCGTAGTAGGGCGGTACTTTGGTAGAACTCTGGACGTCAGGCAGTGGCTCAGCAGAAGTCCAAGCCTCAGGTGGTGTTCCGACAAAGCAACGGCGTCAGGTGCTAGTCCGGCGGAGGAAAGGGCCTTTGGCGAAGGTGAGGGCCTCTGGCGAGGGTGAAGGCCTCTCGAGAAGGTGAGGGCCTTAGATGAAGACGTTATGCCTGAAAGTCGGGCCTTGAGCAGAACGTTGGGCCTGAATGTCAGGCCTTCAGTAGCACGTCGGGCCTTGAAATGGTGGTGAGGCGAAACTCCGACGGTGGTCCGGCAAGGCTCCGACGGTGGTCCGACAAGGCTACGGCGGTGATCCGGCGAGGCTCTGACGATGGTTCGGCGAGGCTCCTGCAGTGGTCCGGCGAGGTTCCGGCGGTGGTCGAGGAGGAGCTTCTTCCTTCTCTTCCTTCTCCTTTTCCTTCTCTTCTTGCTTGAGTCCCCCTCTTGTGAAGAATGAGGGCTCTATTTATAGATTTTCTGGAGTGGCATGGCCCGTAAATAGGAGTGAGATCAAGGGCGAATAGGGAGTGGTTCGAATGGACGGTCGATAGTGAACCCTTAGATCGTGCACCGTTCATTGGACATTTGGAGGCCTTAATGATGTCGGAATTCAGCGATCTTGGGCCCGTTGGATTCGTCTCGTCGATCCGTTCGATTCGAGTATAAGCTCGTCAAAATCGGAGACCGTTTGGTAACTCAAATTGTGGCTTGAACCTTCCAACAGCGCTCCGTGTCCTTGATTTGGACCCATTTGGGCTCGGATTGGGTTGAATTTGGTGTCGTTGGGTTTGTATTTCCGAGACGCTCAATTCGACTATAAGCTTGCTGAAATCGGAGTTCGGGTGCTCTCGGAATTAATTTTTGAAGTTTCCAACTAGCTTTTGCCTCGAGATTCGTGCCCGATCAAACTATTTTTGTGATGACGTATCAATAATTATGAAATTATTCAAAATTAAGAACCTCAAAATTTTATAAAATAACATTTAAGTGTCACCATAACATTTTATTGCGACATATAAACTTAAAACAAGATTTTTTTTTTAAGACACTAACCATTGTATTTTTAATGAAAACATTGCAAGTTAAATTTTGTTATTTGAACTTATGATATTTTTTATGTAATTATATGTCATATTAGTTGTAAATTTTATCATTTGAAATGATTGTTTTATTAACTTTGATTAAGACAATTAAGTATATAGTTTTATCATATTATGATATTCACCTACGTGACATAAATGCTTCTTTTCTCTTCAGTTGTAATAGATTCTTATTTCGGCGCATTTATGTGCATTTACAAATCATTTTTTAAATAGTTAAAGAATCTATTCAATTAGCTATTAATTAGTTCAACTTAATTTTTTACCTTGATATATATATATATATATATATATATATATATATATATATATATATATATATATATATATATATATATATATATATATATATATATATTATTTTTAATAAAAATGAGTGCAATAGTGACCTATACTTACCTAATTAATTACCACTACATGAGAAAATCGAATGTTATTAGCGGACAAATTCCGTCGGTAAAAGCGGGTTTCTGACAAATTTCCGGCGAAAAGTTGATTGATGTTAATTCACGCGTCAGAAATTTTATTATGTCGAAACAAATCCACTATAAATATGTCGAGCAAATTTACCGACGGAAACTTTTCGCAATAAATGCCAGCTAGGTGATTATTAACCTGCTGGTTTCGCCGGACATTTACCGACGGAAACCTCCAGCGGATTATTTGCAGGTAACAGGCTGGTGGAAAATCCGTCGGAAACTTCGCTGGTAACGGGCCGGCGGAAAATCCGTCGTTACGTTACCAACAAAATATATGCCGGTTGGTTCGCCGCTATTACTGGCGTATTTACATTCGCCGAAAAGTCCGATGATAATACAGGATTTTCTTAATTGTAGTGTACTACCCTATATATGCTATATGTTATTAGTTTATGAGAGAAATATTTATGTATTTCCAAATGTTTAGGCTAACAAAAAAGTTAATCAATTCATGATGACGGACACATATAAAGAAAATGAATAAGTTGGTTGAGATTTATATGCTACGTACCATGCAGTTTAAATTTGAATGTAGCTCACCAGCTCTCACTATGTACAAAATTTGCACTACCTCTTATGTGTATCAAAGACATATTTAATATATGATGATGAGGTGGACTAGATAACTTTCTTAATTGCATATAGCATAAAAAATGTCAAAAAAATATTGACTTTACCGAATTTATGCAGAAAATTTCTTCTCAATAGTGCCATATTTGAGCAAAGGAGTATAGGTGGAAGGTGCGGCTCAAGCAGATGAAGGTTAGAAACGTGGGAAGATGTTGAAAGTTGAACTGATTTTGTCCCATCAAGCAACCTCTCCACTTCTATCTCTCTATCTCCACTTACAATAGACAACCATTTGTTAGGCAAAATGTACCATCAACCACTAATGACTTCACCTCTAACGGAAGAATCCTCTTTCCCATTCTCTTCTCTCTTTATATGTCTCTACATTTATCTTCTTCTTCTTCTTCTTCTTCTCTAACTGAAGATATTAATTCTGGTTTCCTTCGGCCAATAATAAACCTTTTAATTCTCTTTTATCTCTTAGAGGCTTCTGCTTCTCTAATCTATTCTTCATTAGAAACTTTCTTTATGAAATGTGCACCAGAGGCCATTGGATGCCAGAGGAGGACGAGAAGCTCAAGGAACTGGTCACAAGGCACGGCCCTCACAACTGGAATGCTATTGCTGAGAAGCTGAAAGGGAGATCAGGTGCAAACTAGTATTACATATTTAACTATACGCAAATATTTTTATAAATTTTGACATGTTACCAGCTGCTTTATTAAACAGGAAAGAGCTGTAGGTTAAGATGGTTCAATCAGCTGGATCCAAGAATATTACGAAGCCCATTCACAAAAGAAGAGGAAGAGAGGCTTATAACTTCTCATAGAATTCATGGAAATCGGTGGTCTGTCATCGCACGTTTCTTTCCAGGCAGAACAGATAACGCTGTGAAGAATCACTGGCATGTAATCATGGCTCGAAGGTCAAGAGAAACATCTAAAGTATTAAAGCTAGAAGAGTATGCACCATCTGAAGAGAAGCAAAGAAGAGAGGAGCTGAAGCTTAAATTCTATAGTGATTTTTTCTCTTCTAACTTAATCGTAGGAGGAGACGAAGGAATTAGTTATGGCTATAACTCAACTTCTCAAAGCCTTCTATTCTTTAGCTATTAACAGTAACTATATATATTTATTTAGTTTCGGGTCTATTGATTCATATTGAGAAAGGAGCAGAAAATCATTCGTAATTATTATTGTTCTAACTAAATATTTGTAATAATGGCAGATGGAAATACAAGTAGAGAGAGTTCGATCGAGTTCTATGATTTCCTGCAAGTAAACAGTACTAGCGATTCTAATGGCACAGGAGAGAGGATGGAGGAAGAGGAGCAAGAAGAGATTGACAAGAAGCAATTAGAGAGTGAGGCCGGCGTTCCTTTCATAGATTTCTTGGCTGTGTGAAGTTGATTCTTCACCCGAGTGGAGGACATAGTTAGGAGGATCAGATGGTAAAATATGCGAACAAAAATCCTATTACTCATTATAGAATTTGCTAGCTAGATAAAGAATTCTAAATTATCTTCCTTTTGATTTTGAGAATTATAAAATTTATGGGGATCTGTATAATATAAGTTAATATATATATACCATCAAATGGATGGAATTTTTATAAGAAATTTTTAATAGCTAGGATTTTTGCTCTATAATATTTATCAGATTTTCATAGAGGCTAACATGCTAGGGTACGTGCGTACATGCATGCAAGAATGAGATTCTAACATAGATGATTCTCAAATATAATTGAGAATATTTTCTTCAGAGAACAAAGTTTTATTTAATGAAACTTTGATAAATTGTTAGCTCATGCATTGAAATCATGAAATGATTTTTTTTTTCTGAAATATTTTAGCTCATCATTGTTTCAATATCTTGTAATCGATCGATTTTCCAGATCAGAAGATATACATCAGTAATAGATAATCCGTCATTCTACTGCTTGGATTTTACAGCTAATAAAAGTAGTTAACATGTCTGTTCTTTCTTACAGTGGAGATTTCGTCCAAAGTTTTTGAGTTGAGCTTCATTTGTATTAAGATATGGAAGAGTATTGGTTTTCACATATTCGATGGTTTCAAAAAAAATTATGTTAGCATAGTAAAACTAATTGTGGCTGATCTTCCATATGCTCTTAAGTTTTTAAGTAAAATTAGACTTAGATTTTATTTGGGATAATTTTTTTACTGCTTCTTAAAGCAGCTTTTTAGTACAAAAATTCCTAGAAAATTTTTTTACAAGAAAGCTGCTTTAAGAAGTAGTAAGAAAGATGTTCCAAATAAAACCTTGTCATCGTTGTGCAACCCACCCTTGATCCGCATTTTTTGATAGTTTAACTAGTGATATTAGAGTCAGTCGGCTATGAATGGGTGATTTGTATGAACGGTGGCTCGTATGAATTTATGGTACCTTTTATGATGAACAAATTTAAATAAGGCAACCTGGTATGAGCTGAGTTCTCATATAAGAGAAAATTGTTAAGAAATATGAGAGTATTAGGTTCAATCTCATAATGTATGATTACAAAATATAATAAATAGTGTGTATCGGATTATCAACTTGTTGATCTTCTCACATACAAATTTTTACTTGAAAAATAGCCTGATCATGTGTGTATCATGCCTAAATTTTGTTTCCCATGCATTGCACACTTCTCATTTTCTCCATCTAGTTTATATTGACTCTTTTTAGATAATATATTTATTTTTCAATCATCTTATTTTCAATATATTTTACTCAAATGTTATTGTGGCTATTGTGTTGTAGCATTTTGTTACTAAGATTAAATATGATTATTACATGATCTATTGAATTCTCTTACTTTGTGTATTGAAAAATATAATATATAAGATCCACACTAATAATCTTAGATGAATTTCTTCTATCTGAAAAATGTAGCTAATTAGTTTTAATCAGACTCTCAATAAACTTTAGATTAAAAACAAAACTTTTAGTCACATTTTATCTTATAATTAGGCTTTGTGAATAAGTATGACTATTAATAGTGTGACTAAATATTTAATCATATTTTTCTTATTAATTATGTACAATAGTGAGGGTGATAATCCATGATCCCCAAATCTCTATATAAGAGTGACTTTTTTTTAGGATTTTGCCTTCAGAGGAGAGTAATCGCTTCATATAATTTTGAAAATAATATAAGTTTTTTCAGTTTTGTTGAAGTGATAAAAATTTAAAGCATAGAAGATAGTACTTTAAGATGGTAGCTAGAGGATATTTCACCTTTGATGAAATAGAATAGATTTGGTCCTAATATGATGGATTTGGTGGTTTTTAAATATTCTTTAGTATCTTATGCATTTGTATCACTCAAATGATAATAAACTATTGTATAAAATTTTATTCAGGGGGGTGCTAAATTAAAATGGTTTTGTTTGTCATATCATCTGAAATATTAGAATACATTACAATAGTTTGATTATCCGTCTTTTTATCGGAGTCAAGAGGAGCTGTAAGATCAAATTTAAGAATGCAAATAACATGATAAGAGAGGAGCGAAAGGGAAAACGAAAGTCGTGCTTGAGGTCGTGAGTCGCAAGAGAGGATCAAAAGAGAAAACAAAGCAGGCCGTTTGGGTTTAGGGAAAGCAAGCCATTTGGGGTCAATCTCGTTTGGGCATGTATTATGATATTATAGCCAAATACAAATTTCTTTAAAAAAGTTATTGTGAAAATTAGTAAGAAAACTATTCCGAACAAAGCTTTAAGCATATTCTTACATGTTAAATCATGGATTTGTTAGGTTTTATTTTTAATAAAAATAATATTAATTTTTTTATGTAAACTGATTCTTCACACTTGAATTTGCTTTAAGATTAGTGTAATACATAAAAAATTCAATTAAAGTGTATATTACACATATCTCAAAATAAATACAACACTTTTTAAGATCCATCTTGACAAAAAAAAAATTGATCAATAAATTATGTAACTATTTTTTAATGAATATATTACTTTAAAAAACTTTTTATTATTATTATTTTGAAAAAAAAAAATGATCAATAAATTAACACTTTTAAGAAAATTTTATATATCTCTTTTCCTTTGAATCTATATGTTACGGAGTCTATTTGGAGAAATTTGAATAATTAAAAATTTATTTATTGTTGTTCTCTTTGGGCTTGCAGCCGATCCAACAAAGTAGGATAAAGGCTTCTTATTGTTGTTCTCTTTGGCGACTTTTAAATAAAAATATATGCTTATATTGCATCACCTTGGAGACTTTTGAATAAGGATAAGTCTTTGTGGCATTTTATGATCTTTTAATAAAGATAATTTTATTTATCATTGTGCCTTCTTGGGACTTTTATATGCATGAAGAACATGCTTACTATTAACCCTCACTATGGAATCTGATTAGCAGCTATGGGTTACCTCTTTTCAGGGATCCTGTGTAGAATGAAGTGGTTAAATGTGAGTTTTAATTTTGTTAATTAGGTGTTTTGGGGTTTACATCTATTAGAATATCCAGATATTTATTTAGTTTGAGATTTATGACTTTGTTTAGAAGTAACCCATGAATTTGGTTTGGAGCGGATCTTATGGCTTATTTAGGAAGTAACCAAAGTATTTAAATTTTGGTTGGGACTTACGGTTTTTGTAGAAAGTTGCCTGGGGATTTAATTTGTAATGGGGCTTACTGCTCTATTTATGAATTGCCCAAAGATGGGCCTTACAACCTAACTCTACAACGAGGCTGCCCGGAGGTTTTAAATTTGATTGCGTAGGTCTTACGACTTCCCTTACGAGGCAGCCTAAAGTCGGGTCTTATAACTTAATCCTTTAGACTAAGATGCCCAAAAGTTTAAATTTGGTTTTTTTAGTTGGATTTTGATTAGGTCTTAGTATTTTCATAGAAGTTGCCTAATGATAGGTCTTACGACATAACACTTTAAGCTAAGTGGCCTGAGTTATAGGTATGACAACCTAGTCCTTTTAGACTAGGATGCCCGAGTTAGGGGTTTAGGGCTATATTACCAGCTAAATATTTTCCCTATAGGTCAGACTTATGACTTATATTAGAAGTAGCCAGTGTTTTAATTAGGGGTTGGCATTAGGTTAATTTTTTATCTAAAACTTTATCCTAAGATTAGGCTTATGACTTTCCTAAGAAAATTGTCAGGTAGTGGGTCTTACAACCAAGTTCTTATAAACAAGGTTGTCCAATGGTTTGATTTTTTTTTTTTTAGATTTGTTCTGTACTTGTTTGAGTTGGTTGAGTTTGTGATTTTTTACACTTAGGGGTTTTGACACTGGGTTGGTATTTTAGTTGTTCTGTGCTTGTAGTCTTTTCCACTACAGTAGTCCACTATTCTACCTGCTTTTTCAGCACTATTATTAAACTAGCTTTTTCGTACTTAGCTTTTTTTGCTTTCCAGTATTTTGTTATACCTGTACTAGCTTAGATTTACTAATTTTTTAGGAATGATTTAATTTATTTATGATGTACTAACTCTTCATTTGTTTGTTTGTAGGTGTTCATAGCTAGTAGTTGTGATAGCCGAGGCTTACAGTTGTAGAGGATAGAGCTCAAAAGTAGCTGTAGGAGCTCATACAGGGGATCTTTGGAGAGCATATAGAGGAGTTCATTTTGAGTTGGTAGAGTTGAGTTATTATTGGAAAATGTGGGAGTTTGAATTTGAATTATTGTTGGAGAGTGTATGATTTGTGAGGATTTGTGAATTGGAGAGTTGTTGTTGTATATATTAATTAGTTGAATTTCTCGCCCCCTCAGCTTTAATTTATTACACTTTTTTTAATTGCTCAAATTAATCAAAATCAATTTTCTCAAAAGAATAACAACACCTTGATTTAAATTTTACTCTCGGATTTGAAAAAATGCTATCTGATTTTTTTATTAAATCAATTTTGCTAATCAAATTTAATTATTTTGACTTAATTTATCTCGATTAATTAATTTAAATGATTCAATTAATCAATTTTAGTTGTAATTCATTACTTAAATTTGATTTTCCCTAATTGTTCCAAAAAGAAAAGTTTTATAATTTTCTCAGGAAATTTCAAAAGCCTCCCGGCTTCTCCTCCCCACCAAGGGAGAAATCAGGACGGCACTGCCGTAATTTCTTCCTATCCAGACCTTAGGTCGACGGCGTAGGATCTTTGAGTTTAAACCATCCCTCAAGAATCTAAGATCAATTGCATGGGGTCTTCGAATTTTGCTTTATTCTTCCCAGATCTAAGATCAATGGCACAAGGGCTTCGAATTTAAAATCATCTGCCCGGATTTAAGATCACGCCGCGGGTCTTTGAATTGTAAAACCATCTGCCCATATCTAAGATCAATGGTTCGGGTCTTCAATTTCAAGCCATCCCGCCCGGACCTAAGGTACGACGGCCCGTGGTCTTCAACACAATTCAATCTTCTCTTCTTTTATATTTTATATAAATATATTTTTAAATATAATATCATATTATTTTTAAATTATATTTATATAATAATTATATATTATATATTATAATATAATATATAATAATTATATTATTATATAATATAAGAGAGAAAGAGAGAGGAGCACTGTTGGACAACCACTAAGGAGCCGACGGAGCAACTCGTGCAATCTATATTCCTCCTATGAAGGAGAAGTCAGACAGGAACAAGGAGCCAAGGAAGCGACACACGTAATCCCTATTTTCTGCAAAGCAACGAAGTCGGGCAGGGACAAAGGAGCCGAGGAAGCGACTCATGCAATCTCTGCACCTCCTGCGAAGAGCGAAGTTGGACAGCCACGGGGAGAGCCGAGGTCGAACAGCCCGATGGAATCAAAGGGGAGAATGTGAGAGGATGGTGATAGAGTGAGATAGAGGGGCTGGCCGGGTACCTTAGGTCCGGGCGGTTATAATTTTTATCCAGAATATGGTTTGAATTAATTGTTGTTTGCACTTATTGGGATCACCAAGTCATGTTTAGGAGAGAAGTCTCATATTTGTTTCAGAGATTATTTGGTTTGCTAAGAAGGAATGCATTATAAAGAAATATTTTTGAGTTATTTGGATGAACGTAAAATAAATGTAAGTGAATGATTTTTTTTAAAGTAATAAATGTAGTGTAAGTCCAAAATGACGATGTGTAAAAGATGGCAACCAAGCGAACTTCGTTGTGGTTTAAACGGTTCTCGTTTAAAATTGGTTGAGTTTGGTTACTTCAAAAATACCTTAAAATGATTTACACTACATTTATTTTATTTTGCTCCACTTTGTACTACAGCCAAACATCAAAATTTTCAAAACTCCTGTATTTAAAATACTTTCACATCACTTGTATTTCAACAAAATAGCCCAGTCTCCTATTTACATCTCATAGTGATTGGATTGCTTGAGGGCTTTCCTTAGCTTTTAGGTATGCTTGAATTATGGTTATTATTTATGTTTTGTTAGGCTTTGGAATATTATATGCTTCTTTATACTCATATTTACGAATGCCCTAATTTGCTTATTTCCCATAGGTTTTTCTGGTGGTTAGCAGGCATTTTCATTCTGACTGATTTGGGTAAGCTGTGGAGGTTTTTCCAGAAGCTGAGTTCTGAGATTTTCTGTATGAGGAATGGTAATTTTGCTACTTGTTTCTTTCCTTTTCCTTTTGTTTTTCTTTTGTTGTTTTTGCAGGTTTGCTTCCACCTTGAGGGAGTTTTTGGCAAGATAGTCTGGGCTGATTGAAGATCTTTAGAGCTTTCTTATTTTTGGGCACTTCTTTTGTGCCGCCTTAGAGTGTATTTAGGCAATTTTGTATAGATGGGGATAATCGGCCCTTAGGTTTTTTTTAACTTTTGGATTGATTGTAGCTCTTCGAGCAGTAGCGGGCTGATTGTCTCCTTAAGGACTTGTAATTTTTACTTATATTAACGCGTAGGCTCCTCTGTGGGTTTAATCTATATATATATATACCCTTTTAATCAACTTAATATATAATTATATTATTGCATTTTTTAACTGGTAGTAGTTATTTGTGTTTCCTTGATATCAACTCAATTCTAAGAAAAACATAAATTGCTGAACTAATGAAAAGTTATTCTATCCAAGCATTATGATATATTTTGTATTAGGATGAGATTAATTTTAATATATTAACTTGATTTAATATTTTATATATTCTCTCTTAATACAACTAATTTATTAGATAATATAACTAAATTGTTATATATTTATATTCATTTTCGATGATGATTATACTCGTGAATTTATAATAGTTTAACATATCTGTCCAATAATTCAGTTATATTATCTAATAATTTAATTATATTAAGTAATAACTGTAAAATTAAGAACAATTTATAAAAGTAATTTCATTGCGATAGAAAATATATAACATCTTGATATTATATCTTAAAAATATCATTGCATTAGATATATTTTCAAGAAATTAAGGCTTCGTTTAAAATATGGTAGTTTTTTAATTATTTAAAAAAAATTAGAATGAAATTTTTAGTTCAAAAAATATTTATATAAATTTTTAATACTAAAAAATTATTTTAGAAAGAGAAAAAAAAGTTGCCACAAAGGAGGTCAAGAGTTTTATAAAGAAAATAAAATTTTGAAGTATTTTTAGAAAGTAAAAATTTTAATTGTGAAAAAATAATTATCAAATAAAAATTATAATTATTAAAAAATAAAATAATTATCAAATAAAAAAATAATTATCAAATAAAAATTATAATTTACCCAAGCAAAAAAAATCCTCGGCACATCAGCACGAAATACTTTGATTTTTAATAATAATAAACCATATTCCCTTGAAATAAAAGCTCAAGAGCCAAGACTCGACTAACACAGCCGGTTCCTGTAGAACCACGAACAGTCGAATCCTCATGTACCCTACGCCAAGCAGATGCCCTACCTCCTATCGTCCATCAAGTTCACCGCCCAGTTAGACTCGCTTCTCTACCGGTCTGCTGATCTATTCCTCTTTCGTCTCTGCACCTTTTCCACTGCTGCCTCTCCATGGTTTCCCCTCCTCCGTGGCGCCGCCGCCTCCGGCGACCTCCATCTCCTTCTTCGCTCTCACGCTACCATCGTCACCTCCGGTGCCGGGTCCGACCGGTTCCTTACAAACAATCTAATCACAGCTTACTCGCAATGCGGCTCCCTCTCCATCGCCCGCCAACTGTTCGACAAAATGCTGTACCGGGATTCCGTCACCTGGAATTCCCTCATCTCCGCTTACGCCCTCCATGGTCTCACCTCCGATGGTATAGCTCTCTTCAATCTAATGCTTTGCTCGGCTGAGCCCCCTACTCATCTAACATTCACTCCTCTCCTTAAGCTTTGCTCGGGTTCACTAGACCTCCTTCCGACATTGCAGTCCATTCATGGTTATTCTGCTAGGATTGGTTTGGACTCGGATGCGCTTGTATCAAGCGCTTTGGTCGGTGCTTACTCGAAAGTTGGGATTTTGGATGATGCCCGTTATCTATTCGATAGAATGGCTGACAGAGACGTTGTGCTTTGGAATGTAATGATTAAGGGGTATTCTCAAATGGGATTGGCGAAAGATTCATTTTTGTTGTTTTCCGAGCTACATCAGAGCGGTGATCTTCGTCCAGATGCTATCAGTGTCCACTGCACCCTGATGTGTACAGAGTCTGGTGAAAGATTTGACCAAGTGCAGGCTTATGGGATTAAATCCTCCTTTTTTGATGAAAAATGTGACATAATAACATGGAATAAGACCATGTCTGATCATGCCAAGGCCGGCAATGATGGTGCACTGAGTTGCTTTTTAGAGATGAAGAAGCGTGATGTGGAAAACGACCATGTAACGCTTGTAATTGTTCTAAGCGCCATTACAGGTCAAAGATCTTCTGATGTTGGTAGACAGATTCATGCTTTGGCCACAAAGGCTGGATTTTGTTTGGATGTTTCTGTTATGAATAGTCTTGTTAATATGTACTCGAAGATGGGAAATTATTTCTTTGCAATGAAAGTGTTTGATGAGATGGAAAATTTAGATTTAATCTCATGGAATTCATTGATCTCTGGTGCCTTACAGAATGGTTATTCAGAAGTATCAGTTCAGATCTTCATGGACATGTCTAAGCGTGGCATTCTTCCTGATCAGTTTACATTGGCAAGTATCCTACAGGCATGCTCAGCATTAACCAAAATCTCATCTTTACATGAACAGGTTCATGCTCATGCAATCAGAATGTGTTTGCTTGATGATATATTTGTGTTGACAGCTTTAATTGATGTTTTATGCGAAGAAGGGGTTCACGGTAGAGGCAGAGTCCCTTTTCAAAGACATGGACTGCTTTGATTTAACTTGTTTCAATGCTCTTCTTACTGGTTATATAACAAACAATGCCAGTTACAAGGCGTTGAATCTTCTTGCATCTTTACATGAAAGTGGTGAGAGATCCAATCATTTTACTTTAGCTTCCATTCTCAAAGCCTGCAGCAATTTAGTTTCTATAGAGTGCGGCAAGCAAGTTCATTCCCATGCCATAAAGCTTGGTTTCGACTCCGACTTATGTGTAAGTAGTGGATTAGTGGATATGTATATCAAGTGTGGTAATGTAAAAGATGCTTCTTCCGCTTTTGAAGAAATATCTGGACCAGATGATGTTGCTTGGACAGCAATAATTTCTGGATGTGTGGAGAATGGTGATGAGGACCATGCCCTCGGGCTTTATCGTCAGATGAAGGAGTCTGGAGCACTGCCTGATGAATTCACCATAGCTTCGTTACTCAAAGCTTGTTCTTGCTTGTCTGTATCGGGTCTAGGCAAACAAATCCACTCAGATGCAATCAAATTAAACTGTGCATTTGATGCTTTTGTTAGCACTTCAATCATGGACATGTATGCCAAATGTGGGAATATCGATGACTCTTTTCTTTTATTTAACAGGATGAACTCGAAGAGTATAGCTTCATGGAATGCCATGATATTAGGCTTTGCTCAGCATGGAAATGGAATTGTTGCCCTTAACCTCTTCAAACAGATGGAGTTAGATGGAATAAAACCTGATAAAATAACCTTCATTGGAGTCATTTCTGCTTGCAGCCATGCTGGGCTGGTATTCGATGCTTACAACTATTTCAACTCCATGAGCCGAGATTATGCGATCGAGCCAGAAGTAGAGCACTATTCTTGCTTAGTAGATGTCCTCGGGCGAGCCGGACTTCTCATTGAAGCAGAAGAAGTCATCAAGAAGATGCCTTTTGAACCTTCAGCATCTATGCTCAGGGCTTTGCTTGGTGCCTGCAGAATCAACGGTAACAAAGAAATAGGACAGCGTGTGGCCACTACATTACTGGAATTTGGACCCAACTGACTCCTCTGCTTATGTTCTTCTCTCCAATTTGTATGCTTCTACAAGCCAATGGGAAGAAGTAAATGCTGCGAGGAAAAACATGAAGAGAAGAAATGTGAAGAAGGATCCTGGATATAGTTGGATTGAACAGAAAGACAAAGTTCACTTATTCGTTGTTGATGATAGCTCCCACCCTGAAGCAGCTGCAATACATGATGAACTTGAGGATTTAATGCAAAGGATCAAGAAAGAGGGCTATGTTCCTGATACTGACTTTGTGCTTCTGGATGTTGAAGAAGAGGAAAAAGAACGGTCTCTTTATTATCACAGTGAGAAGTTGGCAATTGCTTATGGTCTCATCAGCACTCCACCACCACTGGCAATTCGAGTGATTAAGAATCTCAGGGTCTGCGGTGACTGCCATAATGCCATCAAGTATATATCAAAGGTTGCTGGGCGGGAGATTGTGCTGAGGGATGCTAGTCGCTTCCATTGTTTTAGAGATGGGGTGTGCACATGTGGTGATTATTGGTAATCTGAAAACATTCTTTTCTTTGTGGAAGTATACATGATTTACTCGGGGGCTCTCGGTTGCAAGTTTTTTGAATCAAGAAGCATTTGAAAATCTACCGGGTTTAGTTGAGTTGGTGGGTGAGCGTGGTTGGGAACCTCTTAAGTCTCAACTCATGTTTGATTCCTCTCTTATGCGGTGCGACTCCTTAAACGAGGAGAAAATAACTGTGTAGCACTGCACTTGTGGGGTTGGTTGCTGGTAGGCTGATCGAGAGATTAGTTACGTCACCATGTGCCTCCTTTGGGGTGGCAGGGGTAGATACCTCCATTAAAAAAAACTATTTTTTTATATTTAAGGCTAATGATAATGCTGATATAAATATTTGAAATATAATGTAAGATAAATTTTATATATTTATAATGCTCATAGTTATTTGGTTGATTATGAAAGAAATTGAAGAGCCTTTTTTTTTTTTTTTTTGGAATAATAAGAGCAACAATATTAATTTTTTATCCAGCTATATGGGATCGGCCACTTGAGTCATTTTTCTCCATTGTATTCTATTCAAAGTCAAATTCTTATTTAAATTTAATTAAAAAATTCATTTGTAATACTTTCTAATTAAGCCTTTTTAAGTTTACCTCTAACTTTCTTAATATAGGTCTTAACTAGCATATATACTTTCCTAAATTGGTCATTGGCCTTTTTATGTGATCAAATCATTTAAGATGACTTTCTCTCATCTTAGTTGTTGGTTGAGCTACTTCAACCTTATCACGTATATACTAATTTCACATTATATATTTGAGTGTCAGAGGAGGTTGAGTTGGCATGGACGTCTCACAAGTTCGAATAGGGATTGAGATTGGCTTGGTTGCGCTGGCATGGAGAAGGATGGAGGTGTCACGTAGTACCGTGAAGGTCTCATGTGTATCTTGATCAAGCGCTGAGCGGTTACTCAGGTAGCGGAGAGCAATGATAGAGAAAGTGACGAGTGGTGATGGAGCTAGTGAGCGAGCAGCAGGTACAATGTTCATCAAAGCCCTACATGGGGTCCTGGTTGGGTAACCATGCTTTACTCAGACGGGCTTCACCCACCCACGCCCACCCATGGTAACTTTCGGAATGTCATACTCACATATACCCACCTGCTTTCCATGCTTTTTGAATGCAGTCTGTCATGGACTGATGGCCTTAAGGCTTGTTGTCCTTTGCTCTAATTGCAAACTTTCAAACCGCATATCATAATTTACTGTAGTCGCAGCATGGTTAAGTGCTACACACTACGTAGTGAAGATTGCAGCAATATAAAATATAAGGTGATTAGTAATGTAAATCGATTTATCCTCCAATGTTGAGTATCCACCCATACCCACCCAGAAGGCTATGGGTGTACCCATACCCATACCCATATCCATTGGTTATGGGTGTGTACCTGGGTGGTTGTGGGTATGGATACCCAATGCAAGGCTCTAATGTTCATGCGAAGCTGTTTATTTAGAATACATCGAAATTGAACTAAGGAGGAATTTCTTTTTCTTTTTCTTTTTCTTCCGTTGAATCTGATCGTTTTGGGAAATATGTTTTTGTTTATATTCCATTACAGAGCTTTTAGACCATATTAATTGTAGTTTTGCATGTGAAAAAAAAAATAAAAATCAAGTGAGGTTATTTTGACTCAATTTTCATCGGGATCATATTTATAAGTTATAAAGTGCCAATTTTTCTATCATTTTTAGAGTTGATTATACAAAATACCTTAATATTTAGCTATTGAGTCATGCATTTTACTAGAAATTTTTTTCATTATTTTTGAATATATCTACCCATCTGAATATCAAAATCACATAATTTTATATCATTTAAATGTAATGAAAATATCACTATTAATATCTAATTTTATTGGGATCAAAATTGGGTCAGAGTATCTTGACCTAAAATAGCATTGCTTATTGGCTGTCCCACCGCCAGACATTGCTATCACTACCTACAACTCGATGTCAGTCACTGAACACCATCATTGTTGGGGTTTATATTGCATTCATTTTACTTCAAGTTTAAAAAAAAAAAAAAAAAAAAAAAAACTTGACTCATCTTAATAAGTCCAAACATTACGAATACTCTGCATTCCTTCTTAACTACATTTTATTTTTTCTATTTCTTTTTTTATTCAACCAAACAACCACTTAATGCTAGTCTTATAATTTAAAGGAGATATTTTTGATGACTTATTCGTTAGCCCTCCATTTTAGATGTTGACCTAGTGTTTGGGGATCGAAGTTAAGGAATAGGGTTTGGTAACCCATATCGGGCAACGGTGGCCGGAGAACCGTAATTAGGCAATGGTTATCAAAGGATCATAATTGAGCAATATTGGTCAAAGGACTGTAGTCAAGCAATAAAGGTCGAAGGACCATAATGAGGAATTGGTTGTACCTGGAAAGTTAGTGTACAGCTCAACACGTTCTGACAAGGCCATATTTAAGGTAATTCATTAAATTTCTTCATTTGAATCCTTCTGCATGTGTTTGAGAATATCCTCTGCGAATGTGAGATTATATGAAATGAGTTTTCGGGGGTCAATTGATATGTTCGGAAAAGTCTAAATTTTTTTCCCTAGGATGTTGTATCGTTGGGATTAGTAGTGCCCTGACGCTAAGCTCTCTGGAATTTTAGAAAAAATTTCAACACGTTAGCATTGGGGTGGCGCCGAGGCGTTGTGGGCTCCCAAAGAGGGAGCACCGTAGTGGGTGATCTTGGGTGCCTCAACGCCCGACTTGAATTCTTTATTTAAACATCAATTTCTACTAGGGCTACCGGCTAGTGTGTGTGTGTATGAGAGAGAGAGAGAGAGAGAGAGAGAGAGAGAGAGAGAGAGAGAGAGAGAGAGAGAGAGAGAGAGAGAGAGAGAGAGAGACGAATTTGGGCATCTTTGGGACTTTTTCAGCTAACAGACTAGTTCTAAAAGTTGTTTAGACCGAGATATGTGACATTTTGCTTATTTCAATTTTCAAAAGTATAAAGAATTTTAGAAATTTCTAATTTAATTTATATTTTTGTAGTCTAAAATGAGGAAAATTTTACAATTGCAAAACTTTCATTGTGTAATTTTATGTATGTTATAGAGACATATTTTAAACATTTTGATATTTTTCAAAAAATTTATATTGGGGATTTTAAGAATGACACTATTTTAATTGATTACAAAATAATCTTGACTCTCTAAAAACAATATTGTAGTATAATTAAATCCTTTAAATAGCATTCTGAATAATCACTTATAATTTGATTACATTCTAAAATAGTAGAATTCCTGCACAATTATATATTATGTTGTATACCATTAAGTCAAATTGGTATTTTTTAAATGATTTTATTTACATTGATATTACTATAATGCAATGAATTATGTTCTTATCTGATTGAAGTGTTTGATTTTGAGGAGGTATGGGGTGCATGAAGGAAGTTTTATTCAGGTGCAAAATTCACATTTTGGTGCCAATATCATATTCTAATATTATATGCACGCTCTATTTTGTTGTTGGGCATTAGGAGTCATAATTCCATATATTTTATGAATTTTGTTTGTTGTGAGTCATAAATGCCATAATTATTTGAATTTCCTCTGATAGGAGGCATAATGGTCAAAATTCTTTGATTTATGTTTAATATGAAGCGATTGTTTATTTATTTTTTAAATATTGTTATTTGAATTTTCGATAACTAAAATTACTATTTTACTCAATACAGTGATTTATTATATTGCTTTCAATCATTATTTTGAAAACCGGACCGGACCGGCCGGTTCAACCGTGAACCGGTCTTACAGCCGGTTCGGTCCTATCTAAGAACCGGCCTAACAACGAACCGGCCAAAACCGGCTTGAACCGCCGGTTGAACCGGTCCATTTTTTAAGAACCGGCCGGTTCAACTAATAATATATTTAAATATTTTATTTTTATATAAAATGTTTAATTAATATTAAATTAATTTAAATATCATATAACTTATTTAATAATATGTTCAAAAATTTTATTATATTATATAGTAAATTAAATATAAATAACCAAGCTAATGATGCCATAATACCATGAAAACTCTTAAAGCACAAGTACAAGGAAAGGTATATAAACAACACAACTTAGAATTCCTAAGTGATGTGGGACTAAAGAACTAGTTGTTTTTGTTTCAACATTCAACAATGTGCATTAGATTTGTTTGAATGAGAAATTGTTGGAAATTTTTTTTGTAGAATATTCAAATAAAAATAATCATAATAATTTTTAAACTTTTTAAATTTATTATTAATTATATTTTTATAATTATTTAAATAAAAATAGTTATTTATCATTTTTAAAGTTCTAAAATATTTTCTAAATGCGAAATTAAATGATAGAAAAATAAAAATCTTAAAAAATAATATTGTATGACTTTATAAATATAGTTTTATAATGTAAAATTTATATATAATTTATATATGTAAATTATGCATAAATATATAACATAAAGCAATCATTTATATCAAATAAATATATTTATATATAAACTATTTTTTTATTAAATATAAATTAAAATAAAAAATTGAATATATTTATATTTAAATTTAAAATTAGTAATTATTTATATTTAAATATATAGCATACATATAATAATTATTTATATTTAATTTTAAAATTATGTAATATATTATATATGTATGAATTTTATTTATTTTTTAGTCTAAAAATTCTTAGAATTATAAAATTTTTATGAATAAATTGTCATTATTATTATGTTAATTTTATTACTTTTAATTATATTATTATTTATTACGTCATCCGGTTCGACCCCGGTTCAACCGGTCGAACCGGTCGAATCATGAACCTCTCATTCTTCCGGTTCGTTGTCCGGTCCGATTTTCACAACCTTGCTTTCAATACTTAATTAGAGGCTTACTACAAGTAAATGCTTAGTAATAGATTTAATTAAAATTTAGATTTATAAATGTGATATGCTGAACTATGTTAGCTAATCATTGTTCTGCCTTTTATTTTTCAGGGTCCACAAAAGGGAAAGAGCTTCCAGTTGATTAATAATTTCAAGATCTGACTTGAATCTGTATAAACTTTTTTTTTTCCTAGAATTTTTTGTAGCCAATACTAATTTTTAATCTGTTATATTCTATATTTCATTATGTATCCACGTATTGTAATGTAATTTTTATATATTTATTTTGATGATGAAATAAAAAGAGAATTTTTGTGGATGAGTTTATTTTTAATACACTAGATGTTATTATTAACTCTATGATTGTTGTTTGTTTTAAAGTTAAAATTGGATGAAATTTTCAAAAAAAAAAAATTCAAAATTTAGACTATGGGGTTGGTTTGTTACAAACCAACATGATAGGACATATTTCCTTTGTGGGTCTTATTGGATTGAGTTATAACAGGTGGTCAGAGGTTAAAAGATTGTAGGCAAGGGATAGTGGTTAGAGGATTGCTAGGCACCTAATATAAGAGGATCATCATCATCTGGTAATGGTGGTCAGAGGGCCTTAGTTGTCAAATGATGGGTGGAGAACACTAATTGGGCAATGGTGTCTTAAGGACCGTAGTTCGATAATAGTTTTTAGAGGACGGTAGTCGAGCGACGTGGTCAAAAGATCGTAGTTGGGTGACGATAGTTTGATGATGGTGATCAGGTTGTGTGACAGTATTTGTTGGGTGGTTGGGTTCGTCGATTTTTATCAGATGGTAGTATGATAGTGCTTATTATAAGGCAGTCGGGCAGTGTTCGGGTGGTGGTTCATTGTCGATGGTTGGGTGGTTTTTATATGGCAACAATTAGGTAGTGGTTAATTGGCGGTGGTCAATTAGTGGTCCAATGGTGGTTGTCAGTGGTGTTATGACAACATCGATCATGCGTTGGTCCAACGATGGTTGAAAATGATGGTGCGGCTGTGATGCTTAGAATGGTCATTTATATAACATCATAAAGTTTTCAATTATATTTAACATTGGATTGGAATTTTTGTCTGATTAGACTTATCTCGTCAAGTCTTCTAATTCGACCTCAAATTAGTTCAAATCATAGTTCGAATGATCTTTAAATTTAATTTTGTAAATTCCTTATTCAAATATGCATCAACATTCATATGATTACATGTCAGAAATAATCATAAATATTTTTATAATAATAATTTAAAATTTTGCGCTTCGTTTTTTGTTGAGGCTTGCATCCTTCTTTGTCTCATTTTAATTTAATTATGATCAAATGGAAAATAATAATATAACCGTCTCCAATCTGCAGTTATAAAATCAAACAAAGCATCCTGGTTGGCGTCGCTTCACCGCATTTAAAAAAGTAGAGTTGGAGCACGCAAATATACCGTTTGTTAACCGCCGATTCGATGCTAACTCCCTCCACTTCTCCCTCGCCGCCATCACCACCTCCTCCTCCTTCTCCACAGGCGACGAAACTGAAGCCTCCGTCGCCGCCGATAAAATCGCCGCAACGAAAGCAGTGGATGCGGAAAAGAACTCACTCCCGATACGTTCCAAAACGTGGATTAGTTCTGAAGAGTGTCTTGCGGCTCTTGCTGTGTTCACTTCCTTGCTCTCCAACTGCAGTCAAGGTCCAACCCACTTCTTCCTGATGAACCGTTCTGTGCTACATCGAGATCTTCACCGTGCATTTTTTTTGAGGCTGTGATCCTCCGTCTCAGACGAGAAGAAACATACTGTGAAGCGTTGGGTCTGTTTTTTTACAATTTTTTTCATTTTTAACTTCTCTTTGCTTCTCAATGGTCTTTTTTTTTTTTCTTAAGGGAATTTAATTACAAATTAATAGACAGACAATCAAAATCATCCTTGACATAAGGACTTCATTAAGGCTTTGTTTGGGACGCTTTCTTACAGCTTTTAAAATAATTTTTTTAGTAAAAAATTAATTTTTGTACTAAAAAAGTTAGAAGCAGCTTAAAATAAAACCTAAATCAATATTTAAAGAAAAGAACTATTGAATTGTCAGTTGGAATTTTAGTTAAAGAAAATTAATTTTGTTTAAAAATTAGGATAAACCTAGTAAGGGTTTGTTTAAAAAGAAATTTAATGTAAAATAAATGTGGTGTAAAAGGAATAATTTGGAAATATTTGGATGAGTGAAAAAGGAATGCAGGGCTTTACTTATTTTTCTATGAAGTAAAATAAATGCTATGTAAATTATAAAAAAGTTATGACTATGATAGGCGGCGACGGGGTGGTAGCAGGTGAGCATCAACAAGCGGTAGGGCGGGGTTGCGGTTTGCGGCTGGTAGCGAGTGACAGCTACAACATTGGTGGGGGCTGTCGGCGGATGGTGGTGGCTGCAAGCAGGCATCAGGTGGCCGTGAAGCGTTGGCCACCATAGATAGTCAACGAAGCACTTAAGAGTATAAAGCATTATTCTTGCTCAAATTGGGCGAGGACACTTAATCCAAAAATGAATTAAAATAAAATACACTGCATTTACTTTTATTTTACCTTGGATTTATTTTCATCCAACATAATTCCAGAAAATGAAAAAGAAATACATTTATTTTACTTTGCATTCACTTTTTTTTCGAACAAAACAACCCCTAAGATAAGATTAATATTATCAATGGTGGCGTCTCTCAACTCACAGTAGCATTTATGTTTTTTGGTTGCTTTGTTAACTTATGATGTAGACATTATGATGTCCATAACTTCCTATGATATTAACATTTTATGGAAGGTGGCTTGTTCATAAAATTTATAAGAAAATAAGATATTAATACTATAAAAATATGCTTTCGTAGAATCACCATATTCGTTGTTCGTTGTAAAGGGCTTTCATAGCCTGGTTTTGCCGCTATAATTTTTCATAATAGCAATGGTTTAAACTATTGCTTCTTTTAGTGGTTTAAATCACTATTCATGCACAAAATTAACAAAAGTTTAAAACCCATTAAAAACCACTGCCAAGTAGTGTTTTTATTTTTGCATTGCTTTGGTAGTGTAAACAATAAGAAAATGAAATAATGCAATCACATATTAGTTGGATCAAATGCAACAAATTTCAAAATGTTAAGCAAAATAAGGTTCAAGGTGAGATCTAGAATTGATATGTCATCAAAAATAGTCTTGATCAAGCATGAATCTCGATGTAAATATGAAATTGAGGCTTCAAAAAATTAAAATGGGGACTATATGATCTCCAATTTCAGCAAGATTATAGTAAAATTGAACATCTCGGTGAGACGAACCCAACGACATTAAAATCAATCCAATCCGAACCAAAATGAACCCAAATCAAAGGTCTGAAGCATACTTGGATGTTTCAAAGCATTAATTGGATGACTAAATGATTGTGAAATATGACATGTTTATAATCGAATCAAGCGGATTGACGAGACAAAACCAACGAGCCCAAGATCACTCAATTCTGATATCATTTGAGCACTCAAATGCTTGATAAATGCTTTACAATCAAGGGGATTAATATGAGCTGTCTATTGAAACACTCCCAACACACCCTTGATGTTCTTTATAATTACGGGGCATGCCACTCTAAAAAAACTATAAAAATACCCCCATTCTTAACATGTGGGAGGAGGAAAGAAGAAGGAAGAGAAGGTAAGAATTTGGGAGCTTCTTCGCCGCTAGCCACCGTCGGAGTTCCTTCTGACCAACATCGGACTTCTGCCCGTTCGTCGACCTTTCCTGGAGTTCTTCCCGACCACCGTTGGAGTTCTTCCTGACTGCCGTCAGACTTCCACCTGTTCTTTGATCACCAATGGACTTCCACATATTCATCAACCGTCACCGTGAATTTTACTGGATGGAACTTTTTGGTGCTGTATGTGGGAATGTCATTTTAAACTGGGGGACAACTTTTTCTCTCATCTCAAAAGGTCGTTTATTTTAACATCCTTACATCATCCATTGCTACATGAATTTCATGGGATTAGAATTGGATTGGGGGGCAACCTTGACTGCAACCGTGGCAAAAAAAAAAAAAAAAAAAAAAAAAAAATCATGCAAATCTTCCAACATCCAAGATAATATCCTAAGAAACTATTTGTCATAAAGCTTCTACCAAATGCAAGGATTCTTCCAAGAAATTTCAAGCTCTATGCAATCCCGAACTAGACATATATTTTTAGGTGTGGACCTCCGAAAAGAACACCGCGCGAACGGGTCGATTGGAAGGGCAGATTGGATCATGTATACGACTAACCATTGAGGATAGGGGCTGTCGCCAACACACCTCGATGGGTAGTAATATACACGACCTAGTCACGGGTTTTCCCCATCCGAAAAAAAGTTCGAATGGGGTTTAGTAGATTGTGGGGACCAAGTTTCCCACGGGCGCAAGCCCCCGTGGTTAATTATATTCCAGACTGAAGCCCGAGAAAACTCTCGATTAAGGATTATACATTATCCTCTCCTAAAGTGGGATCGGCACGAAGGGGTAGACTAGGAAATCCTACTCAAAGGGAAGAAAGGTCCGAAGAGGCTGAATCAACATGCGTGGCTCAAACTAGCATTCGGAGGCTCTAGGGTACTAAACAGAAACTGGAGAAATTTAAAGTCAGGCTTTCGATCACATGCGTGAGAGAGGATGGAGGTGGCGTCATCCTGTGACACAGATAAGTAGGATTTAGGATCCCTGAAAAGAAGGGACATACCTGCTATTTAAGGCATACTACGAGACCGAATGTAGTTGCCTCAAATCTTAAATCTAGTTTGGACTTAGTGTTCGACACACACTGAGACCAGTGTCCTAGCTAATGCTATGCAAAACCTGGACTTACCCCAGCCTGGATTGGGGAGCCAGCTAACCACCTAATCACTTTAAAACCATGCTATCCAGTCAATTATGAAAGATGGATGGGTGGTACAGTTTTTTTTGGAAATATGACCGACATCTAGAGAATTTCCTAAGTAGTCCTAGACTTATGTAGGTTAGATGCTCCTAGCTAATGCAATTAAATTTTAATTAGTTGGTTACTAATGCAATGCATGCTAGTTGAAATGTCAGCTCATGAATGCTATAGAATTTTAAAAATAGGCTTATAGAAAATAATTTTTTTGAAAAGACTGGGTCTCCCTAGGTCCGGCACTTCATCCTCATAGGCCAGATTATCCGGACTCTACCCGCAGGCAGGGAGATGTCTTATAGCAAGGAGAGAAGAATGCAGTAATATGCATGCGACCCCGGACGATTCCGGCAGTTCCCTAAGTTCGTTAAGTTTCTATGTTATTTAAAATTACATTTTTAGAAATTAGTTATGAATATAAAACATTTTTATAGTCTTTAGAAGAGCCTAATAAAATCCAGGCGAAAACAAAAGCGGCATGCAAGAGAAGAAACCTAAGAAAAGCAGGTAATTTCTACTGCGCAATCAGGTAAACACATCAATATAAATCCAAAATTAATCAACTAAATGGCCATAGGTAAATTGCCCTTATTACAACCCAGATATGCAGAAAGTAAAGTGGCCGGGCACCACTGCCAACAACCCGGATTTCTAAGCCTATGACAGACGCAAATGACTTTGAGTGGGATATTGGTCTTCAGTCTTCTTTGGATCACTCCTTGGAACTCTCCTCCTTGGACTCCTTGGCAATCTCCTCCCTGGACTCCTTGGATCTTTCCTCTTCGGACTCCTTGGATCCGTCGTGACTTGAATATCCAAACGAAGAGACAATCCTCCCTTGGTAGGGGGCATTGCCTTCTCTTTGGATATCTAAAGCCATCCCACTCGATTCCCCAAATGGAAGAAGACTCTCCCCTATGAGGATGCCTTCTTCTTTTGGGATTCAAGTGGGATAAGAATATCCACACTCAAGGGTCATTTTCACAACTCTTAACAAATTTATTACAAACAAATTACATTAATTGAAAGCAGTAAATCTAAGAATCCCTGCAAGGTTATCCTAATAAAAATCATCCCAAGCAATTTATATGAAAATGAAAGTGCTAACACCATTGACCCTGTGCCAAGCCATGCTCTTAATTTTGAGGGCTAAGCAGCTCCATCTGTGCAGTTATAATTATTAATTTTAGCCCTTATTTCTATTTAGGGGGAAGCTGAGCAAGCACCTGCATAAAATATTATTAGAAATCATGATAATGCTCCCCCTTCTTATTAGCATTGAGCATGACCACCTGCACGGAAGAACAGTATATATATAGCGCTCCTAACCTATGGGTAAGTCTAACGCTCATAACATCATAG
This sequence comes from Dendrobium officinale, assembly GCA_019514585.1. Lineage (NCBI taxonomy): Eukaryota > Viridiplantae > Streptophyta > Magnoliopsida > Asparagales > Orchidaceae > Dendrobium > Dendrobium officinale. The sequence goes on from CM033697.1 coordinate 14,160,764, forward strand.
AGTACAGAAAAAGTAAGCAAACACACCAACAATTTCAAATAGCATGCAATGAGAACCACGGAAAGCTCCGGCACACAGCAGAAAAATAAAACCCAGCGGTCTAACCTAGATCTAGAAGTGGTGCCCTAGCAAACAATTCTATGTGTGTGTAAGGCTGGTGAGGTTTGGATAGGTCCTAAGCAGAGTGGTTAGTTAAAGTTATCTATAGTTCATGTTTGTTGGGAGTCTAAAAATGATATTTTAGTTGAAATTCAAATATTAGTGAATTAGGGTCCATTTTAATTATTTCAGTTTATTGATCAATTTTAAGAGTTAAGGGTACTAATATTTAAAGTTCAAGTGATATTAGCCAATTTTGGAAAGTCTTGGGTCCTCCTAGGAACTATATTAAGGGGTCCAAAAAGTCACTATGGGAAAAAGGCTAAGTCTGTGTCTCCTATCACCTTAGGAAAATACTAGGCCTTAATACGAGTAGTTAGACAGGTAGTAGGCTGAAATCGGAGTTTTCTATCCAAAGTTATGAATTTTCTAAGTTCCTGGCCCTAAATGTACTACGGTTGACCAAAAAGTTGACTTTCTAATCTAGGCCAATTTCTGAAATCTTGATATTTTTAATAAATACTAGACCTTAATTGGAGTCTAATTCAAGTGAGTTTACCTAATTTGGAATTTTCTACAATTAGTTATGAATTTTCTAAGATCGGGTAATTATGGGAATTTTCTAAATTTCCTAATAAAGGGCCTTTTTTATTGTTTTGATCCAAATCAACTCCAAACTGATTGGAATCACTCCCAAAGGTCAGGAATGACCAGAGAAAGTGTTTCCAAGTGTTTGGAGGAGATTTGGAATTTTTAATAATTTTTAATGAATTATTAGGGGCAAAATGGTGAATTCCACCTATGATCAAATTAGGGGTCAATCTGAGGTTAAAATAGGGAACCCTATTTATCTAAGGTCAAGGATCAGATTCTGGTCAGTTTGAGGTATTATGGGTAATTTTCTGACCTAAGGTGTATTTATTGTATTTTTCGGAAGGTCTCGGGGCCTCATTTAACAGATTAATTAGGGTCGGTTAACTAGGGGGTCTAACAAGCCCTAAAAATTCCTAGAAAATTATGAGAAACTTATGATGTCACTAAGTTTAAGTGTTGGAGTTTTCATGTCAATTCGGGATCTATCCTAGCTCCTAGAAAACTTCTAAGTTCACTAGACGAGTCCTTAATTATTGTCCTTAGGGTGTCACTACGTTATGTGGGTTTGAATCGAAGTTTTAGCTAACCCTCAAGGTAATAAATGCATGGGAGTACAAAAATGAAATAAACACACCATATCCTTAGATCTAGGAGAGCCTAAGCTAAGTGCTCGTGGTGCGACCTACACATGCAATCTACGAAAAATAAAAGGACAGACACCTAAAGAAAGGATTAGTGAATGATTGGGACTCAACCATTCACTAACCCACTCTCCCATGATTGCTCTTCATATCTAGAACCCATGTTTAAAATTTTATGAAATAGTGGGTCTCCCAAAATTAAAAGATTTAATATATAAATAGTTTCAAAATAGTTTTAAAATACTTAAATACATATATATAAATTTTAGAAATTAAGATAATTAAAAATAAGTCAAATTATAGTAACTAGGTATATGGGAGACCCACTGACCACCCTAACGAAGTCTCAAGCGATTCGAAAATAGTTTGTATCATGAAAATAATTATCATAATTAATATTCAGTATCAAAATATTCGAATGATCGAATCCAAGTAGTGATCTGTCAAAACAGCCAAAGTCAAGGGCTAAAAATGGTTTCAAAACATAAAGCTCGCTTTTTCTGAAAAGAACGAGGGGTTACACGTCAAAATCCGACTTAAAACGACGAAGATATGATTTTCCGAAGTTAAAACACAATAAAATAATATTTTAAAATAATGCCATTTCACTGTTTTTATAATAACAGAAAATATACACATACGTTTTATCTTAAAATAATTTCAAACTATGCAGAATTCAAAATACACCCAAAACAAGGTGCTGTGCATCAAAATCCGACTTAAAACGAGAAAGTTACTCAATTTCAAAGTTTAAAGGCAATAATTAAATGATTTTAAAATAGTGCAGCTGGCTGTTTTGAAATTAATTGCACACAAACCCAAAAATTCCAAGCAAAACTGGTTCCAGAATGTGCAGAATCCAAATACATTCAAATCAAGGTGCTGTGCGCAAAAATCCGATTTGAAACGACGAAGATATGAATTTTGGAAGTTTAAACATAATAAATGATAGTTACAAATAAACAATTATAGAAAATAGTAAAATATAATTAAAAAACAATCTAAAAAATAGTTAATAATAGTAATAATTATAAAATAAAACTTACACAGCAATATAGTAACTTAAACTAATAGTAATTAATATAAATAACTATTAAATAACAATATAATAATTATAAAAAAATAATAATTTAAATAAAATAAAAATAAGGCTATTTCACTGTTTTAATAATAATTAAAAATATATACATTATTTTTATAAAAAAAATTCCTAATGTAGAGAATGAAAATACGAGCAAAACGAGGTATTGTGCGTCAAAATCGGACGAAAAATGAATTTTCTACGATTTTTTGAAGTTAAAATAGCTTTTAAAATAGTTTTAATATTAAAATAATAACAACGGCCACGCGGCAGGCTTGTATTGGCTCCCATAACCGCGGGCAATCATTACCAATGATTACGCCGCCGCGCAATCATTGGTAATGATTACGGCGGCGCTGAAATCCACGCCGCCTCACTCAACCACGTCGGCACGCCCAAGAACCGTCCGATCTCGCGTGGTAAGGAACGGACGGCTCAGATCTGTCTTGACTAAACGCGGTTCGGCAAGATCCCCTGCAGTCGGACATAGGCGCGGTCCGACCAAGATCTACACCGTTGATCGGCGAGATCAACGGTCCAGAAAGCGCACGCCTGGGAGCTGACCGGACCGAAAACTCTAACCTATTTTCGCCTAGATCTCTCAAACCACTCGACCAAATTTCGTACAATTTTAAACATAGATACTAGACATGAAGAGCATCAATGGGGTATGCTTTTTTTGATCTAAAAAGCACTTTTTAAAATGCTATTTAACCCTATGTGTTCTAAACTAGGGTTTGCGATATACCTCAATCCACACGGTGGATTCGGGCGATCTTTGGCTTGTTGGATTTGTGGACTCCTCTAGAACAAGTCTCTTGTTGAACTCGAGCTCTGAAAATGTCTCAATTGGTCGGAAGAATCCCTGGAAGCAAATTGGTCACGGGTTCGCCGGAATCTCGCCGCCGGCGAGCTTTGTCCGTCGGTATTCGATGGGGGAAGGTGGAGAAAGGATGTGGGAGCGCTCTCACAAAATCTCAGAGCCTGGGGTGGTCTCTAGATCGAGCAAGAGCAAAAAGATCCCCTCCCAACCCTAATTTCTCTCTATTTAAGTGTCTAAGCTCTAGATCAGCGGTCCGGATCTAATCTAGGTTAAATTAGGAGGGAAATCAGAGTTAGGGGCCGTGGGTTGCCATTCAAAACGAAGGGGCATTGATTTTGGCATTAAATGGGCCTTAATTTTATTTAAATAGGTGATTAAGACCTATTAAGAGCCATGGTTGACCAAGTCCGTGTTTGACTTGGTCAAACCAGTCAAGTGGGTCAATGGGGAGTGAGGATCAAGCCATGAAAAAGATTGGAATTGATTTGGGCTTTTAAAAGGGCTTAATGGGTCAATTTTGACCCATTAAGGCTTGGGTTGACCAAGTCAAAAGTTGACTTGGTCAACTCAGTCCACCATGCCCGTGTTTGGGCAAAATCGAGGTCAACATTAGGCAATGTCTTAATCTCATCATAAAAAAGATAGTAATGGTCTAATGACAGATTAATTAATCTTCACCTAAGATTTGTGATACATGATGCATCCGCCCCCTTCAATTCAAGGTATAATAAATATCTAGAAGATTTGTTTCAACTCATACAGGTTAAAGTTAGCGAACAACACCGTGACAAACAACTTCTAATAGGTCAAACATCCATGGTAGATTCCCTCAACCTCTTCCACGCATATTATCGCCATCTAACAATGCTCTAACAAACAACCTTGGATATATCAAATAACCTTAGTGGATTCGCTTGACCTTTTACACATAGGTTATCGTCATCGAGCAGCGCTCTGATAAATAATCTTGGATGTGTCAAACATCTTTATTGGATTTTATTGACCTCTTCCATATAGGTCAATGTTAGCAAGAAACACCCTGACAAACAACTTTAGATATATCAAACATCATTGGTGGATTCCCTCGACCTCTTTCACATATGTTATCTTCATCGAGCAATGCTCTGACAAACAACCTTGGATAGGTAAAATATCTTTGGTGAATCCTCTTGATCTCTTCCACATAGATTATCGTCATCGAGCAATGCTCTGACAATAACCTTGAATAGGTCGAATATCCTTGGAGGATTTTCTTGGCATCTTCCTCATAGGCTAATGTCAGCAATAAATGCCATGAAGAACAACCTTATATAGGTTAAACATCCTTGAATAAATATCTTTGGCGGATCTTATCGACCTCTTTCACATAGCATTTCAAAGCATTTTTCTCAGCTCCTTGAAAGAAGGATTGGAGCCCCGTTAGGCCTTCACTCTATTGACATCGTTAGAGTATCACTATATAATTATGGTCGACGCAATATTTGACCCCCTCCATCAAATTGTTATTTATCTGTTGTTGTTAGTATACATACCTTCTATCTTCAATAAAATGCAGTCTGGTCATTATCATCAGCTAAACACATGATCTCCAACATTGGAATTGAAAGTGCTTTGATACCACTTGAAAGTTCATTAGGGATGTTAGGCCCCTTATGAATTGGCCCAAGGCTAATTAAGAGAGAGGTGAATTGGTATTTTAAATGATCTTCTTTAAGCAATCAAAACACAAACCAAGATTCACCACAGAAATTAAAGTGTGAAAATTAAATATGAAAATAATAAAGGAAAAAATACACCAGATTTATAGTGGTTCGGTCAAACCTTGACCTACGTCCACTCCTCGGAGGCACCATCCGTGTATTGCACTAAACTAAGTGTCTCTTCTTTAGCCGTCACAGCTAGGCGGAGAAGCCCTTACAAAATCACTTCCATCTTCCCCGGTGCGGCGGAGTAGCCGGGTCTTTTGACACCAAAGATATCTTCTTCTTCTGTGAACTTCCCTCAAGATAAGCCTTGAATTTGACGGTACTAAGGTGCAAGCTCGCTGGAGCAACCGTGTGGAATTCCCCTCCACACTCCCTTGAGTCCATCTCCAAGGATCTCCTTCCTCTCTCAAACTTCACCCTTTCTTTTCTCCCTTTCAAGCTCTCTCTTCAAGTTTTTCCCAAAAGAACGAAACTACAATGGCTGCTAAAAACTCTCACAAAGTGCCTTGACAAAGCTTAAATAGAAGAGCTCAAAACGAGCTCATTAAATGCAACTTGCCGACATTATTGTTCAGGACGATACTAATATCGTCCTATACGATCAGTGCAAAATAAGCCTAATCAGCCAGGACGATCTGAGATAATCAGAAGAAATTTATTGATCACATCGTCCAGCATATCATCCCATATCATCCAGCATATCATCCAAGACGATCCTGCGATCGTCTAGAATGATTTGATCGGGCAATCAAGTCTTAATTGCTTTCATTAAATACCAGATTAATTTATGCAAAATTGGGCTGGATCGTCTAGCACGATGCCCTGGACGATGTCCAAAAATAAGTAATTCTTAAATAAATCTAGCGGCTGATTCTTTCTATTTTGAGTATATCGTCCTGGCCGATACAAAATTGTCCATGACGATGTGTTTAATGTTGCTGCCTTAATAAGTATGCCCTAATTATGATTTATATTTTTGAACCGATCATCGAAGCCGATATAAATATCGTTTTGGATGATGTTACCAAAAATAGTAAACTTTAAATCAGACAAAAAAATTCCAATTGTGTGTGTGCAAGGTTACAAATCAAGCAAGCACCCATATAGGATATGACTCAAGAAATAAAGAATTACATCAATGAGAATTATAAGTAAAATAATTTTCTCAAATCTTGAGCCGGTTCCAATTGTAGTCTGATCTTATGGACCTGAAATATTAGGAAGCAAGACAGTCGTAGAGAAATAAGAGTGTTTGCTATCATCAAAATCATAATCCCTGAAATCAGACTCGTAATAATCTTCTCCTTTTTGATGATGACAAACATTACTGATTGAATTTATAAAAAGAAAATATTTTCTTCTAATCTCCCCCTTACTAAAATAAAACTTAAAAAATAGGAGAAATAAAAAATTATTGTTGTTTTTAATTTTTGAAAGAAGAAAAAAAATATAAACACAACAATACGAAACAAATACAACAGTAAGTTCTACCCCTTTGACATTATCAAAAAGGGAAGGGGCACTAAAAAACTTAAAAAAGAAAAAGTTAACTCTTAATTTTATAAAAACTTAATAAGGAATGGATTGACTCTGTATAATCCAGTAAATATAAGAAATTTAGAAATTGTTAATCCATGCTCAAGTTCTTTTAAAGGATAAAAAAACTTTTTAATTCAATATCTAAATCAAGGAATAAATAAAAAAAAGAAACATTGATTTTTTAAAACTCCTTTCATAAAACATATCTAATAGAAGATTAATGCAAAAATTGGTGAATCAAGAATCATGATTTTCAAGATCAAGTATCAAAAATATCAAAGGTGTTGACTGTAACGGCTCCACACCGACAAACCCATCGACATAAACGATCGGACACAACGTTTCAGCAAACCGACATACTCACGACATAAAATCCTCTCTCATTCGCTCATTCACATACGCACACTCAAGAGAGACGCACAGAGAAGAGAAAAAAAAGGGTTTTAGAAAACTTACCTCTTCTCCCGACCGTCCAAGCCCGACCTCGCCGTCGACCTTCTGCCGCCGTGCCCTAGCCGCCACCGGCCAGACTCACCGCCGACGCCGACGCCGCCCCTTCCCGTCGACGCTGAAGCCGCCGACACCGACGCCGACCCCATCGCGGCGTGCGTGACCCCTCCGATCCGCCTCCCTTGCCCGATAGGGCTCTCTCTCCGATCTGCTATCCCTCTCCTCTTATATCTATTATATAAATATATATTATATAAGATATTTATATGATATATATTATGTTATATAAGATATTTATATGATATATATTATATATTATATAAGATATGTGATATAAGATATAAATAAAATAAAGTAAAAAAAAAAAAAGAGAGAAAGAGAGATAGAGAGAAATAAATTGATTTTTTTAAAACAGGTGTTGAAGACCCGCGCCATCGATCTTAGATCTGGGCGGATGGTTCCAAAATTGAAGACCTCACGCAGTCGATCTTTGATCCTGGTGGGATGGTTTAAAATCGAAGACCCTACGCAGTTGATCTTTGATCCTGGTAGGATGGTTTAAAATTGAAGACCTCGCGCCGTCGATCTTTGATCCGGGCGGGAAGAATTTCGGCAAATGCCGCCCCGATTTTCTCCCTCGGTGGGGGGAGGAGACGCCGGGAGGCTGCCGAATTTTTCATTGAACAATAAAGGACTTGGACTAAAAATTAAAAAATTAATTTGAACTCAATTCAAATATAAAAATGAAATTAAAATTCAAATTCGATTCGAACATAGAATCAAATTAAAATTCAAATTCGATCAAATAATATTGAATTTAAATTCGAATTGGACTTAAACTCGAATCGAACTCATATTTGAATTCAAATTAATCAATATAAAAGACTTGATTTAGATCTGAATTGTAACATTATACAATGAGTATGACATAAATGTTTAAATTGAAATTATAGATTACAAAATTACAAGGTCTAAATGAAATGCAAATGGGTATTAATGGAAGAATCCCTTTTATCCGTCAATTCTATTCTTAAAATAATCTTGATTGAAAGTAAACACTAAAGGAACCCAAGCTATGTTAAGGAAAAGGTGAGGTTGATCCATATCATGGTAGGTGAAGACAACAATGAATGTTGTAATGTGAAGGAGAAGAAGAATTTGCAATGAAAGCTTATTTGGAGAAAATCTTGATGCGTAAGGTGAAGAGATTTTCATAGACTTGGTTCGCAAAGGAAGGCAAAAATAAGGATGATAGTGTAAGAAGTTTTAATCATATGCATGCTTTTCCTTGTGTTAGATTCACTTTTATGAGTCCAAAGATTAATCTCCAAAGCACACATTCTCATTCAACTATATAATATTCGCACATATAAATGATCGAAGAATAAGAGAAATGGAAAAGTAGTATATTGAGCTTCGACATATGGGTATTGACTTTGACTCCAACTACAATTGATAAAAAAAAAAAATGTGCAAGAAACAAAATCTCATGTTCAAGAAATATTCTTATAGGTGGATGGTAACAAATCAGTCCACCTACAGATTGCTATAGTAGACCTATTATGCATCCAACATAATTTCTATAAGAATATACAAGAATAACTGTCGTAGACATGAACACCTGTTGGCGGTGATAGAAGATTCGTCATAATCACAACAAGCTCCTGCGAGCCACTGTTGAAGACTCATCCTGCCCACTACAAGCATATTACAATTCACCTATAAATGGGAGCAAAGGATTTATAATGCCTATTGCAATTATACTACAATTCACCTATGAGGAGGATTAGGGAATTTGTAGTGCCCCCAACAACTAGTTTGCAAGCAAGGACAAAGAGCTTGTAACAAATAAATCAATCCACCTACGAGGGAGAATAGGGGAATTTGTAGCAAGCAAGATAATTTTTCCTATATACATTAGCACAATCTCCTAATATCTATTGAATAAGCATTCCCTATGAGCTATGTTGAGTGGGATTTCTAATAACAAAGGGATATCTTTTATGTGCTATAAATGAAACCTAAATTGGAACAACGCCACCGGATCCGCAACATGTGTGCAAGCGGACAGAAGGCGTTCGTAGGCCCTTAAGTGAAATTTTGGGCATTTCCTAAATAAAATCACTCTTATATAATGGATCATATTTAAATATTTCAAAATCCCCCTTTTTATTTCAAATATGATCCCCTAAACTCAAATGCTACACCCCTGCATGTGCTCCGACAGAACTATTTAAGTTGCAAACTCAAATCGTCGAGAATGCTGCGCAGGGTCAAATGCTAAACCCGCATGTGCTCCGATCGTCGCATATAAATCTCAAATCCAACAATTCGAGAATGCTATGCGGGTTTAATATTCAAGTTTCATCCTCCTCCTCTAAAGGACTGGAGTCGACACGACCTGAATAAATAAATGCATCCCAAAATTCTACAAAAATACAAGCGACCTCAAAATCACCCCGATGATGGCCGTGTTGACTGGAAATCTCAACCGGAGGGGTCAAATCTCAAATAAAATAAAAGTCCAAATTCTTGAAATGAAATCAATCATCTAAAAACTTAAAACCAAAAATCATCCGCCTCCCGCAATCGTTTGTCGAGGGTGATAAGTTTGAAATTAACCTCAGCTCACAAAGAGCGAATGCATGTCGGGTGTATCACTTTGATTCATCCTCAAATAGTCTCTTGCCAACAGGGACGTGGCATGTGCCCTCTGATCGGGTGGTTTTGCCGCGAAATGGCACCATTATATTACGATCACGGCCAAAGCCCGTATGTTCCCTAAAGGCGTCAAACCCTTGAGCGATGGATCATAGGGTATATTCTATAGGCATAAAGCCCTCTGTCAGCTAAGGTGGATTCATATATATCCCCTTAGACAAACACCAACCCGGGTCTATAAGGTATCCTTGGACGAAGCAAACCCATGGCTGCCGACAAGATGCCTTCTGTCAGGTTGGGTCGACTACCTCCTCTGACTAAGTAGACCAGGGATCATGACAGCCCGGGACGACGGAACCATGGGATCTTGATCGGGCTCGTCTTCATTTCCCCCACCACCAGTTTTAAGTTTATGGTGATAAACTTTGAATTCCAATTTTCAAACTTCCAAATTCAAATTTTAAACCCTAAAATTATTGCTATTATACGATAGGTTTATAACCTATTCGACCTCTTTTATGACTAGCCTTAATCGAAAGTTCTCTCCTATTATCGGGAGGGGTAATTAACTATAGGGGCTTGCGCCTATAGGAAACCAGAACTCAGATCAAAAAGTCCTCACTAAATGAGGGCGAAATCTCTGGGTAGTGTCTTATCTACAAACCCAATCTGCCTTCTGAAAATTCCCCCGGGATCACACATCCCAAAAAATTGGAATTTTTCGGAGCCCACAGATTTCTGGCGACTCCGCTGGGGAATGGTTTCTCTTTCCATCTTTGGCTAGCTTCTTATATGCTATAGTAGCAGCAAAAATAATGATGATATTGAGCTCTGTACGGTGAACATCAGGATGCGACATTTGGTCTTTATGTCCAAAGATCCGTCACTGAAAGGTCCCGATGGAGCTAAAAGCTACCATCTATTATGATGGTAGAGTAAAGAAAGAATCAAGATATGTATGGTGAGCATCAGGGTGTGACACTTGGATATATATTCAAGAATCCACCGCTGAAAGGTCCCGACATAAGTGAAAATAAATATAGAGGCCCACATCTCTAGAAATTTTTTTTCAAAGAATGGTGTGACATATAGTGTGTACTCCTAGAGATCCACCATTAAAGAAATTTCATCAAAAGTTGATCTTAAAGATGGTCCCTATAAAAAAAATATTCCTGATGGTCTACGCCTTGAGAAATCCTTAAATAAATCCCATCACTCTGCAACTATATCCTCTTAGACTAAAGAAGATCATCGCCTGACTTGCATTAGTGACGTTCTTCTCAAAGAGCAAGCGGAGAAAATGAAAGAGATTCTCTGTGAATTCAGGGATTACTTTGTCTGCGCATATACGAAGATGTCTAGCTTATCCCCTGATGTGGCGATTCACAGATTAGTCATCAAACTAGATGTCATACCTGTCCAGGGAGGAGCTTATAAGTTATTCGACCTGGAGGGTCAGAGACCTATGATCGTCGATCAACGGTCGATACCTAAAAAAAAAATACTACGCATAAAATTGCCCAAGAAAATGCTATGTATTTCATACACATTTATGTGCGATATATTCATATTTTGAAATTCTCTTGTATAACAAGAATGCATTTCAAAATCCCCCATCAGACTGGGGGCATTTTAAATATTTATTCGGGTCGACATCACGCCGTATGCCGAGATCCCCGAATAAATATTTAAAATTATCAATTCAAATATTCTTTTATGCTAAAGAATATAAATATGTATTTTTCAAAGTATATGCATATTATCTTTTAAAAGATAGATACAACACCTTCTACAACAAACCAAAACTCAAAAATCAAGAAAAAGACTTTTGTGGCTACACTCTTACAAAATTGAGCTGAAGAAGCTTGAAGTCTTTCAACAGTCTGAAGCTTAAGGTTTGAATGTGTGTAAAAGGTCGGATCCAATACGCCCAAATATGGCTGGATCGCTGGCAGCTCCTTCTACTTAACAAGCCATAAGTAAGGCCGTAGTAGCGGAACCCCCATTTCGTCAATCCGTCAGTAAGGACTGCATGAAGAATGAAGGCAAATTTGACTCGACAAGTTCAAGTGATCGTAGTCTACGAAATTCTCCCAAATGACTGGAGAATCAAAGTTCCAGTGGGAAGAAGGAATATCGAGCAAACTACCAAATGTGTGTAGGCTCCAAATCTTCAACCACAAAGAAGAACTTCAAATCTACCAACTTCAGTGAAGTTAGCATTGGGAAGCGCATTTCTTAAGTCTGAAACCTAAATAGGTGTAAAAAGTCAGATCCAACAAGCCCAAATATGGCCGGATCGCTGGCAGTTCTGTCTACTCAACAAGCCATAAGAAAGGTCGTAGTAGAGGAACCCCCATACTAGTAACCAGAGGACAAAGAGCTATCAAATTCTAGCTCTCCCGATCTGATGAACTCAAGTGATTCAGATTAAAGTCTTCTAAAGTGGTTAAGGATCAAGATACTACATACATTCGGTACTATCAACTAAATTCAGAACCTGTAAATCCTTCAACAAATCCTTAAAGCACAAAGCGAGGATCGAAGGAATTTTTCTTCAACAAGTCCGTCAAAGCACAAAGCAAAGGACCGAAGAAAATTATCCCAAAGTTCGCATAAAGCCCAAGGCTAAACTAAGTGGATTCTGTCATGAACAAGTCCGTTATGCACAAAGCTCTGGACCGATGACTTCTCGCCACCGACCTAATGCAAACCTAAAGGGTTTAGGTCTCCGGCATCTACTCCTTCATCAAGCCCGCAAAAGCTAGAAGCAAAAGGCAGAAGGTATAAATCTCCTGACAAGTCAGTAAAGACAAATCAGATAATTCTTCATCAAATGTCCGTAGCACAAAGCACAGGGCAGAAGAACCAAAATCTCAATATTCAAGTGAAAGCTATGAAAAGAAATATCCTGAATGACATCCTTGGTGCTGAGAAGATAATTATTTCACACCAAAGAATTGGTGGTAAATTTGAACCAAATTGGGAAGGCCCTTTGTTATCGAAAAGGTGTACCATAGAGGAGCCTATCAACTCACCGATTTGGAAGGTCGGCGACCTATGCCCCTGATCAATGGGAGATATCTGAAGAAATATTATTCTTAAAAAAAAAATTAAGTTGAAAATCATTCCCTTGTAAAGGGAGATAATAATTCTAAGTTGTCTTAGAAATTCTCCCACAAGATAGGGGGCATTTTTAAATTTAAAAAATGCCAAAAATCTGATGACGGATGAAATTTCCCTTCAAGGCAGGGGGCATTTTAAATATTTATTTGGGTTATCATCGAACTCCAAATAAATATTTAAAATCATTCATGAAGCTATCATAGCATAAATATGGGGTAGAAGCTAGTGCCTCCAAGCAAGCAAATATACGATCATTATAAAAATTTTGTCAAAATCTCGAAGTTCAGATTGAGAAGAAATTTTGATCTGACAACTTCAACAAATCAAATTCGACAAGTATGAACTGTCATAGTACAAGTCCAGTGCTCAAACAGATATAATATCAGTCTCAACAAGCCTATATGTGGCCGAGCCACTGATAGCTTTACTTACTCAACAAGCCATTATAAGTGGCCGTAGTAGGAAAGCATCTGTTTTGTTAGCCCGATGACAAATACTATCAAGTTTGATATTTGTCTAATATAGCAAATCAAAGCAGTTCAGATTCAAAAGATTTTCTCAACTAACAAATGGATTGAGGCAAAATTCAGAAAATTCTCAATCAAGTCAAAGGCACCAAGCCACAATAAAAACTCCTTTCAAATTTAGAAGCATAATCCTTCAATAAATTTATCAAGCACAAAGCTAAGATTGAAGGAGCTTCACTTCTTCAACATGTCCGAAAAAGCACAAAGCTCAGGACCGAAGAAGTTATCCCACAGTTCTTATAAAGTCATAGGCTGAAGAAAGGGAATATTGTCATCATCAAAGTCCGCCATGCAAAAAGCTTTGGACAGATGATTATTTGCCACCGATCTAATATCATTCTAAAGAATTTAGGTCGATAATATAGATTCTTCATCAAGCCCATGAAAGCACAAAGCTAGGGCAGAAGAAATGTTAATTCATGCAAATCATAAAGATAAATCATGGATTTCTAAAAGACTCTTTATATGACATCTAAAATTTAGTTTTAGAGATCTATAGAGTCAACCAGTTTACAACAAACATGATCTGCTATAGAGCGCATATCATATTTGTTGGGGGGCATTTGTTGACTGTAACGGCTCCACACCGACAAACCCATCAACATAAACGATCGGACACAACGTTTCAGCAAACCGACATACTCACGACATAAAATCCTCTCTCATTCGCTCATTCACATACGCACACTCAAGAGAGACGCACAGAGAAGAGAAAAAAAAGGGTTTTAGAAAACTTACCTCTTCTCCCGACCGTCCAAGCCCGACCTCGCCGTCGACCTTCTGCCGCCGTGCCCTAGCCGCCACCGGCCAGACTCACCGCCGACGCCGACGCCGCCCCTTCCCGTTGACGCTGAAGCCCGCCGACGCCGACGCCGACCCCCATCGCGGCGTGCGTGACCCCTCCGATCCGCCTCCTTGCCCGATAGGGCTCTCTCTCCCGATCTGCTATCCCTCTCCTCTTATATCTATTATTATAATATATATATTATATAAGATATTTATATGATATATATTATGTTATATATAAGATATTTATATGATATATATTATATATTATATAAGATATGTGATATAAGATATAAATAAAATAAAGTAAAAAAAAAAAAGAGAGAAAGAGAGATAGAGAGAAATAAATTGATTTTTTTAAAACAGGTGTTGAAGACCCGCGCCATCGATCTTAGATCTGGGCGGATGGTTCCAAAATTGAAGACCTCACGCAGTCGATCTTTGATCCTGGTGGGATGGTTTAAAATCGAAGACCCTACGCAGTTGATCTTTGATCCTGGTAGGATGGTTTAAAATTGAAGACCTCGCGCCGTCGATCTTTGATCCGGGCGGGAAGAATTTCGGCAAATGCCGCCCCGATTTCTCCCTCGGTGGGGAGGAGACGCCGGGAGGCTGCCGAATTTTTCATTGAACAATAAAGGACTTGGACTAAAAATTAAAAAATTAATTTGAACTCAATTCAAATATAAAAATGAAATTAAAATTCAAATTCGATTCGAACATAGAATCAAATTAAAATTCAAATTCGATCAAATAATATTGAATTTAAATTCGAATTGGACTTAAACTCGAATCGAACTCATATTTGAATTCAAATTAATCAATATAAAAGACTTGATTTAGATCTGAATTGTAACATTATACAATGAGTATGACATAATGTTTAAATTGAAATTATAGATTACAAAATTACAAGGTCTAAATGAAATGCAAATGGGTATTAATGGAAGAATCCCTTTTATCCGTCAATTCTATTCTTTAAAATAATCTTGATTGAAAGTAAACACTAAAGGAACCCAAGCTATGTTAAGGAAAAGGTGAGGTTGATCCATATCATGGTAGGTGAAGACAACAATGAATGTTGTAATGTGAAGGAGAAGAAGAATTTGCAATGAAAGCTTATTTGGAGAAAATCTTGATGCGTAAGGTGAAGAGATTTTCATAGACTTGGTTCGCAAAGGAAGGCAAAAATAAGGATGATAGTGTAAGAAGTTTTAATCATATGCATGCTTTTCCTTGTGTTAGATTCACTTTTATGAGTCCAAAGATTAATCTCCAAAGCACACATTCTCATTCAACTATATAATATTCGCACATATAAATGATCGAAGAATAAGAGAAATGGAAAAGTAGTATATTGAGCTTCGACATATGGGTATTGACTTTGACTCCAACTACAATTGATAAAAAAAAAAATGTGCAAGAAACAAAATCTCATGTTCAAGAAATATTCTTATAGGTGGATGGTAACAAATCAGTCCACCTACAGATTGCTATAGTAGACCTATTATGCATCCAACATAATTTCTACAAGAATATACAAGAATAATTGTCGTAGACATGAACACCTGTTGGCGGTGATAGAAGATTCGTCATAATCACAACAAGCTCCTGCGAGCCACTGTTGAAGACTCATCCTGCCCACTACAAGCATATTACAATTCACCTATAAATGGGAGCAAAGGATTTATAATGCCTATTGCAATTTATACTACAATTCACCTATGAGGAGGATTAGGGAATTTGTAGTGCCCCCCAACAACTAGTTTGCAAGCAAGGACAAAGAGCTTGTAACAAATAAATCAATCCACCTACGAGGGAGAATAGGGGAATTTGTAGCAAGCAAGATAATTTTTCCTATATACATTAGCACAATCTCCTAATATCTATTGAATAAGCATTCCCTATGAGCTATGTTGAGTGGGATTTCTAATAACAAAGGGATATCTTTTATGTGCTATAAATGAAACCTAAATTGGAACAACGCCACCGGATCCGCAACATGTGTGCAAGCGGACAGAAGGCGTTCGTAGGCCCTTAAGTGAAATTTTGGGCATTTCCTAAATAAAATCACTCTTATATAATGGATCATATTTAAATTATTCAAAATCCCCCTTTTTATTTCAAATATGATCCCCTAAACTCAAATGCTACACCCCTGCATGTGCTCCGACAGAACTATTTAAGTTGCAAACTCAAATCATCGAGAATGCTGCGCAGGGTCAAATGCTAAACCCGCATGTGCTCCGATCGTCGCATATAAATCTCAAATCCAACAATTCGAGAATGCTATGCGGGTTTAATATTCAAGTTTCATCCTCCTCCTCTAAAGGACTGGAGTCGACACGACCTGAATAAATAAATGCATCCCAAAATTCTACAAAAATACAAGCGACCTCAAAATCACCCCGATGATGGCCGTGTTGACTGGAAATCTCAACCGGAGGGGTCAAATCTCAAATAAAATAAAAGTCCAAATTCTTGAAATGAAATCAATCATCTAAAAACTTAAAACCAAAAATCATCCGCCTCCCGCAATCGTTTGTCGAGGGTGATAAGTTTGAAATTAACCTCAGCTCACAAAGAGCGAATGCATGTCGGGTGTATCACTTTGATTCATCCTCAAATAGTCTCTTGCCAACAGGGACGTGGCACGTGCCCTCTGATCGGGGTGGTTTTGCCGCGAAATGGCACCATTATATTACGATCACGGCCAAAGCCCGTATGTTCCCTAAAGGCGTCAAACCCTTGAGCGATGGATCATAGGGTATATTCTATAGGCATAAAGCCCTCTGTCAGCTAAGGTGGATTCATATATATCCCCTTAGACAAACACCAACCCGGGTCTATAAGGTATCCTTGGACGAAGCAACCCATGGCTGCCGATAAGATGCCTTCTGTCAGGTTGGGTCGACTACCTCCTCTGACTAAGTAGACCAGGGATCATGACAGCCCGGGACGACGGAACCATGGGATCTTGATCGGGCTCGTCTTCATTTCCCCCACCACCAGTTTTAAGTTTATGGTGATAAACTTTGAATTCCAATTTTCAAACTTCCAAATTCAAATTTTAAACCCTAAAATTACTGCTATTATACGATAGGTTTATAACCTATTCGACCTCTTTTATGACTAGCCTTAATCGAAAGTTCTCTCCTATTATCGGGAGGGGTAATTAACTATAGGGGCTTGCGCCTATAGGAAACCAGAACTCAGATCAAAAAGTCCTCACTAAATGAGGGCGAAATCTCTGGGTAGTGTCTTATCTACAAACCCAATCTGCCTTCTGAAAATTCCCCTGGGATCACACATCCCAAAAAATTGGAATTTTTCGGAGCCCACAAAAGGTTTTCTTAAGCTTTGAATAAAACAGAAAAGGTAAGCATACTCCTTGTGGGCTCATTTTATGCCTCTTGTCAGTTTTTTGGCACACTTTACACACATTTTTCTTTTGATATACTTTGTGTATCTTTCTCAATTTGGCGTCATTGCACATCTTTTAATTTGGCGTCATTGACCGCTTTCTTTTTGATTTGGCGTCATTGGCCATTTTTTTTAATATGCTATATTTATGAAATTTTAAAAACAAAAGTAAACACATTCTATTGACACAATGAACTATTTGATTAGAAAAATTATGAGGTAGATTTAACAACTTGCAAAAGATTCCTATGTGATAGATAAAATATAAGGAGATGAAAAAAGTTAAGTTTCAAAATTTAATTTAAAATATGATGAAGATTTTAAATTAAAAGTAGAATAACCTCTTTTAAAAAATAGAGATTGAGAGTCAAAATAATGAGTTTCCTTCATTTAACTGTTTTTAGAGAAGTCAACCACAACTTACATAATAATTCAAGAAAAATAGGAGGTAAATTTTTTAATTTTTATTAAAAAAAATAAAAAACATTACTTAAAAGAAAAGTAAAAATAAAATTAAAAATTTAACGAAGAAGAAAAAGAAAAGAAAAAAAAGAAAGAATGAAAAAAGAATAAAAAAAAAAACACAACAAAAATACAAAAAATGAACAAAATATGTAAAAAAAAAAGCACACAAAACAATTTAAACATCATCTTGTTCCTGGTCTAATGATTCAGAAGCTATGTTTGCCTAGAAGATTTTTTACTTTACATTACTTGCCCTTTCTATAATTTGCTTAGCTTTAGCCTTTTCTCTTTCAAGACGAGTTCTCAAATTATGACACTGATTTTTCATATGTCTAGATTTCCTACATCCAAAACAAATAACATTAGAAGAAATCTTAATATTCTTACTATTTCTACATTTATTCCACTCTTATTTGCTTTCATTACCAACTAAGCCACTTTTCTCCATGTCTTCAGCATTTAGTACTATTATTTCACCTGCATAAGAAAGTCTTTGACCCAAATTTGCTGGTAGGTAATGAGAGATCCAATCAAATTATCAATAGAATACTCATTCAAATTTTTTGATTCACAAATAACAACAACTTTGACATCAAACTTATCAAGTAGACAACGAAGATTTTTATTGACTTTTTCAAAGTTTGAAAACTCCTTTCCTAAAGCATGTAATGATGTAATAATTTGAATAAACCTATTATACATGTCTAAGATCGTTCCAAAAGGTTTCATGCAAAAAATTTCGTGATCATGCATTAAAATATTCAATTTGAATTGCTTGATTTCACTAGAGCCTTCGTATATGGTGTGTAATTTTTCCCAAAATTTTTTGCCAGTAGTGCACGTGGAAACTAACATACAATCTTCAGAATTTAAAGCACAGAAAAAATATTTTAAAGATTTTGCATTCAATTGAGCATTGATTTGTTCTTTTATATTCCATTTATTAAAAAGAATATTAGTTTTAATTTCATCTAAAATACGTGACAGTAAAGAATAATCAGTTAAAATCATTTGCCACATTCAATAATCAATTGATTGTAAGAAAGTAGACATGCAAAATTTTCAAAAATTAAAAGTAATATTTTCAAATAAAGGTTGTCTAGTGATTCCGCAATATTACAATTATAAAAATTAGCCATGGATCAAAATTCAAAAGTTTTCAAAAACTTATTTTTATGAATCTCGCCCTGATACCACTTGAAAGTGCTCTAATACCACTTGAAAGTTCGTTAGGGATGTTAGACCCCTTATGAACTAGCCCAAGGCTAATTAAGAGAGAGGTAAATTGATATTTTAAATGAACTTCTTTAAGCAATCAAAACACAAACCAAGATTCACCACAAAAACCAGAGTGCGGAAATTAAATACAGAAATAATAAAGAAAAGAACACACCAACTTTATAGTGGTTCGATTAAACCTTGACATACGTCCACTCCTCGGAGGAACCCTCCAAGTATTGCACTAAACTAAGTGTCTCTCCTTTAGCCCCCACAGTTAGGTGGAGAAGCCCTTACAAAATCACTTCCACCTTCCCAGGTACGGCGGAGTAGCCGGGTCTTTTGACACCAAAGATATCTTCTTCTTCTGTAAACTTTTCTCAAGATAAGCCTTGAATCCGACAGTACTAAGGTGCAAGCTCGCCGGAGCAACCGTGTAAAATCCCCCTCCACACCCCCTTAAGCTCCCCTCCAAGGATCTTCTTCCTCTCTCAAACTCCATACTTTATTCTCTCCCATTTAAGATCTCTCTTCAAGTTTCCCCCAAAAGAACAAAACTATAATGGCTGCCAAAGACACTTACAAAGTGCCTTGACAAAGCTTAAAGAGAAGAGCTCAAAACGAGCTCATAAATTGCAACTTGCTGGCATTATCGCTCAGGATGATACTAATATCGTCCGGTACGATCAGTGTAAAATAAACCTAATCAGCTAGGACAATTTGAGACGATCAGAAGAAATTTGTTCATATCATCCAGCATATCGTCCCATATCGTCCAGCATATCGTCCAGGACGATCCTACAATCGTCCAGGATGATTTGATCGTGCAATCAAGTCTTAATTGCTTTTCTTAAATACCAAATTAATTTAGGCAAAATTGGGTTGGATCGTCTAAGATGATTCCCTGGACGATGTCCAAAAATAAGTAATTCCTAAATAAATCTGGCGGCTGATTATTTATGTTTTGAGTCTATCATCTTGGCCGATACAAAATCGTCCAAGACGATGTGCTTAATGTTGCTGCCTTAATAAGGATGCCTTAATTAGGATTTATGTTTTTAAACTGATCGTCCAGGCTGATATAAATATCGTCCCGGTCGATGTTACCAAAAAACAGTAAACTTTAAATCAGACAGAAAAAAAGTTCCAATTATGTGTGTGTGCAAGGTTACAAATCAAGCAAGCACCCCTACAGGACATGACTCATGAAATAAAGAATTACATCAGTGAGAATTACAAGTAAAATAATTTTCCCAAATCTTGAGCCAGTTCTAATTGCAGTCTGATCTTGTGAACCTGAAATGTCAGTAGGTAAGGCCGTCGTAGAGAAACAAGAGTATTTGCTATCATCAAAATCACAATCCATGAAATCAGATTCACACCAGGAATATCACCTAATCACTTCCAATAGGCTTTCACCAGCATACTGGCTAACCCCATGCTTCAAAGGATCAACTTATGATCATCATATCTCTTTCTAATCATTATCCATCGTCGAACTTTTGCCTATATTTTTAACATTGTAAAATCTTTTCTTGACTATCCATCATCATTAAACCTTCGCCCGACCATCATTTGATCAATGCCTAGATTCTGACTACTGCAAGACTTCCTCCCAATCGTCGTTAAACATTTTCTAGATCATCGTCAAACTTCTGCATGACCATCATCAGACTTTTACCTAACTGCCGACGAACTTCCACCTAGTCAGTACACATCAGTGGACTTTTACCATGTCCGATAGTTATGATGGGATTTTCTTCCAGGAATTGCTACTGCCAAATCTCTCCTCAGAATAGGTCAATGTTGTATCATTTCAAATGTTTGTAAGATAATCGGGCTTTAATCACCACCGACGATTCTTTGAGCTACCAATACAAAGAGAATTTTGAACTGGCATAAGAGAATTGAGCTTTGATCGCCACCGACAATTCTCCAAGCTACCGATCCAAAGAGAAGTTTGAATTGGTACAAGAGAATTAGGCTTTGAATGTTACCATGCTCCCCGAGCTACTAATCCAATGAAAAGCTTAGATCAGAACATGAAAGCAAGTCTTTGATAATCACCAATATTCGCTTTGATCGCCAACCACTACAGGAAAATCAGGAATTACCGACGATTTTTTCCAAAGATTCATATTATGTTTCCGCCAGTTTCCTAAAATACTGGCGATTATCCGAAGGTTAGTAAATTGCCAGTATAAACTGCGCAGGAAATGATTTTCGACGGTCGATTTCCGATGGTTAACCATACCAGCGGCATAAACGACCAGTGAACTCTAGTAATAATAACCTTATCTATTTCACTATTACTCAAAATAATAGGCCGAATATATTTAAAATATATATGCTTATTAATGACATGAAAAAAGTGTACACCAAGGCACAACCTATTGCAAAGCTACTAGGATTTTAGAGGGAGAAGAACAATTACTCAAATGATAAATGTAGTGAATAGAACAAAACTTTTATGGGTGGCAAAAAAATGATAAAGGCTTTAAACATATATTTTTCAAAGATAAATACAATAATACAAGAGAAATAATTTGTTAGACAAAATGAAAAACTCGGCTAATGACTCTTGACCTTCTCACTCTCTCTTTTCTTTTTTTTTTTCTTTTTTTTCACACTTACATCATCCTCTTTTGCCCTCCTTTTATAGTCATGCCCAAACATCATTCCAAGGTTTTTAAAAAAATCTATTGCATTAACTCCTCTAGGAATATGAAAGAACACTCACATTAATTATTCTTGAAATATGAAAGAACATTTTGACTTGTAAATCTTTTTTGAAGCTTCTTTCTTCGTGAACCTTCTATGACCAAAATTCCTCCATAGTCTTGTTATCCACAAATGATGTCATTTCACCAATTTGACTAGAAAAGTTAATGTACTTCTTAAATCTAAAACATAATATGAACTATATATAATATAAGATAATATAAGACTCTCCTCATGTATATGATTTGAGTCATGATCATCAAGGTAAATAAGATTATCTTCCAACAAAAATCCCCCTTAATTCTAGCTCTTGTTTCTTCAACATACCAAGTCTTTCTCTCATCTTTAAGAATACATCATGCTTCAGAGAGTTTTTATATATATCAGCAAATTTCAGAAAAAATGCAAACCTTAAATTCAGTTCGGGACGTTGCTGATCGACAGCTTTCGTGGTTAGAATGCGGGCGTGATAGGTTGTTGGAGTGGGGGCGAGATCGTCGGCCGGAGAGAGGGTATCGGCGGCCGGATTCCTACATAGGCAGTCGGAGGCGTGATTACTAGCGAGCGTCCGCAGAGAAACATATACGCGAAGAAATGAAGAGGAATGCTTGATTTGGCCAATATTAGGGTCATTTCCGATGGTTTTCCGACGGTTTAGACCGCCTGAACAAATCACTTAAAACCGGCAGCCTAGGCCGCCGGTAAAACAAAAAATCGGTGCCCTTGCCGGGGGTTATTATACCGCCGCTAATTCCGACAGTGTATTATTAAAAACCGCCAGATAAATCGTCGTTTAATACTAGCGGTTAGACTGCTGGTTTAACAACCGGTAATACCTAATTTTCCTGTAGTGAACAATATTCTCCAAGATGCTAATCCACTGGAGAGCTAGGATCGGCACAAGAAATAAGATTTTGATCACTGCTGACAATCTCTGAGCTATCAATCCAAAGGTAGCTCGAACTTTGACCGACACAAAAGATTGTGTTTTCCTCCTCCTAAAATAATATTTATAGGTAAATGGATGGGGTAGATTAAAGGTTATTCTAAAAAAATTTAAAATTTTTAATATAATATTTAAACTTTTGAGAGACAAAAATTAACAATCTTCATTTAATATATAAATATATGTAAGAATTCAAAAAGACATTCAAGAATATTTTGGATTTTTTATTTTATGATGGGAATTTAAAAGTCGAAAAATATACTGTAATAAAAATAACTTATTAATATTAATATAAATTAAATGTCTCCTATTTAATACGAGGCGGCTGCCATAATTTTTGGTTTTCTGAAGGTAGAGGCAATAAATAAATCAAGTGTAAGCACTTTGCATTTAATGTAAATTAATCGTAAGTAATCACTGTTAACAAAATGGTTAAAGTTGCTTTCGAAAATTAAATAGTCACCTTTTAAGAAAAAGGTGAAATCCTACTATCATTAATTTCTACTGCTTCTCCTCAATTAACATAAAAACTCATTATCAGAGGCAGACAGAAAACAACTTGAAAAGAAATCTGTAAAAAAATTGTTTCAGATAAAAATACTGATAAGATTGCATGAAAATGGGCTGATAAATCATTATTGCATGTAAAAATTTTCAAGGCAAATAAATAGAACAAAAAGAATGAAACCAACTAAGAAACGCAATACTGATAATGATGATAAAAAAGCAGCATGCCCATTCTTTCGGGCACATATATAATCAAATATTTCATCTCACCAATCCTCCCAAAACCCATAATCGTCCTGAATGTATTAATTCATATAATTGATTTGAATTTGTAATTTGCATCTTTTTCTCTTCAAAAACTTTGACACGTGTTTTTGGAATTTAGAAGATTTTGACATCTAAAAATAAGGGGGCAATTGATGCATCACCAAAAATAGTCTTAATCAAGCATGAATCTCAATGTAAATATGAGATCGAGCTTCAAAAATTAAAATGGGACCATCTGATCTCCACTTTCAATAAGTTTATATTCAAATTGAACATCTCGGCGAGACGAACCCAATGACACCAAAATCAGTCCAATCCGAGTTAAAATGAACCCAAATAAAAGGTCCAAAGCATACTTGGAGGTTTCAAACATTAATTGGATGACTAAATGATTGTTGAATATGACATGCTTATAATCGAATCTAGCGCGAATCCAACGTGCCCAAGATCTCTCAGTTCTAATATCATTTGGGCACTCAAATGCATGATAAATGCTCCACAATCAAGGGGATTAATATGAGTTATCTATTGAAACACTCCCAACATGTCCTCAACCTTTTTTGTATTTACGTCGCATGTCACTCTAAAAATACTATAAATAGGCCCTCATTCTTCACATATGAGAGGAGGAAGAGAATGGAAGAATTTAGGAACTTTATCGCCGCTAAACACCGCCGGATTTCCGCCCAGTCGTTGACCACCGCTAGGCTTCTTCCTGACCACCACCGGACTTCCACCCACTCGTCGACCACCGTCGTAGCTCTTCCACTATAGAAAAATTGCCCAAGACGGAATTTCCGGCGGATTTCCGTCTGAAGAATTTCGATAGATTTTCTGGTTGATTTTCGATGGATTATTTAAAAATATTTTCGATAAATTTTCAAGCAGGTTTTCCGGCAAATATGTTTCCGATAGATTTTCCGATGGAGTCTAAAAATCTCTAAAAATATAATTTATTCATAATTTAATTCATTATTGAATTTATAACATATTTTAATTAATTATTAATTTAATAATATATTTTAATTAATTATTAATTTAATAGTATAGTTTAATTAATTATTAATTAAGTAACTTATTTTAATTATCAATCAAATAAAGCATTTTTGCAGAAATGACTTGGTGGTCTGACTGGTGCACGGGTGGGATGTGGGGGAAGGTCCTCGGTTCGATTCTCAGAGCGGACAAGCTCACCTGGGCGAAGGAGCAGGCTGACCTTGGCTAGCAG
The DNA here is from genome assembly GCA_019514585.1 of Dendrobium officinale. Lineage (NCBI taxonomy): Eukaryota > Viridiplantae > Streptophyta > Magnoliopsida > Asparagales > Orchidaceae > Dendrobium > Dendrobium officinale. Next base: position 14,185,572 of record CM033697.1, read on the forward strand.
ACTCACCAGCTCGGGCGCTAGAGCGGGCTCACCAGCACGGGTGCAGATGGGAGCGGGCTCACCTGAGTCGCTATTTTTTGTTTAAATTTATTTATTCCGACGGTTCTTTTTAGCCGAAAAAAATTAGAGGCGATTTTTTTTTTTCGCTAGAAAACATTTCTGGCAAGTTTTTTTCGACGGAAAGATTTTCTGACTCTTGATTTACTGCCGAAGACATTTTCAACAGAAATCTACCATAAATTTCATAATTTTTTGTTGGAAATACGCGACTTTCCTGTAGTGTTCCCGACTGCCGGACTTCCACTTGTTCATCGATCACCAATGGACTTCCACCCGTTCATGGACCTTCGCCACAAATTTTTCAGGACACAACAAGAATAATTAGAGTTTATAAACTAAATTTAATTTATCAAAATTAACTGATTGTTAACTTAAACTCACAAGTTTAAGTTTATAAGTATGATTTTTATTTCTATAATTATGCTTTCTTATGTGCAAACATTTTGTTACGCGGAGCTGCATTCATAATTTTTATTCATTTATGTGATATCTGGTTGTTTAAATGGTATTGTGTTAATATATATATATATATATATATATATATATATATATATATATATATATATATATATATATATATATATATATATATATATATATATATATATATATATATATATATATATAATTTTATAAATCCCCCCCCCCCACCCCCCAAAAAAAAAAAGATTGGTTCCGTCCCTGCATATGTGTTGATGACTCCACATAAGATCAATACAATTGTGTTCAAAATTATTTTAGGATGAGTTCAAAATTATAAATGAAGTATAAACTACATATCTCTTATAAAAAAAAAATTAAATTATTAAAAGCCTTCAACTTATTTCATTCCTTGAAATTCTATTCCTCGTCAATCACAACTATGATTCTCGATTATATGATAAGACATGTGTTGATTTTTTATGACGAGTGTATAGTCATTGAGAGTGCAAATTGATTCAATCAAAATCTATTTTTTTTCTTTGTTTACTTTAGAGTTTAGATTTTGCGATAAACAAATTACCCATCACCCTCATTCATTTCACTTTGACTATTCCTTCAAAGCTCCCACTTTCTAAAGAGTGTTTGTGTGATTATTCTCCAAATGACCAAATGTCTAGCAAATGATCACAAAGAGAAAGTTGCTTGGTGTCATATCTAGGCATTTGCTTTAGGATCATGGAAGATGAGCAAGCATGCATATGATCACAATCAAAGATTTTCAATCACCAACTCCAAGCTTGTGCTTTTATAACATCTTTTTAATAGGATATTTAACTTGTTCTTTGATATGATTTTATAGTTCCTCATCTCTCTCACTCATGTATTTCATTCTAAGCTTCTCTTTCTTTCTTTGCAAACCTTTGCATATATGCACAACATTCAACCTTAGCCTCATGCCTTTGTAATACTCCAATGGAATTATCACTAATAATTTTCACACTTATTTATATGTTTCTAATATTGATATTAATCAACATTTTCTACCAATTGACCTTACTTATGATCAATGCTTCGTTTGAGATAGCTTTCTTACTGTTTTTTAAAATAATTTTGTTTACAAAAATTTATAGTTTAAAAAATTTTGATACAAAAAAGCTGCTTAAAAAAATAGTAAGAAAGCTTTCCCAAACAAAGGCTTCGTTTGGGACGGCTTTTTTATTGCTTTCTAAAACGGAGTTTTAGTACAATTTTTTTTTTGTATTAAAACTCCGTTTTAGAAAGCAGTAAAAAAGCCGTCCCAAAAGAAGCTAAAGTCTAATTTAATGTTAATGATTGAAAATCTTGCATATATCTATAACCCCAAATTGAAATAAATTGCTCTTAATTAAGGTTTGGTTTGTGATGGCTTTTTTATTATTTTTTAAAGCAACTTTATAGTACAAAAATTAAAATTTTTGTACTAGAAAGCTGCTTTAAGAAGCTGTTAAAAAACCGTCCTAAATGAAACCTAAATTAGTATTATGTTAAACTATTAGGATTGATTTTTAAAAAACTGCTGATTTATTAACTGTTTTCTCATAATTAAAAAAAAAGTTATTTTGCTAGTAACTTAAAAAAAAAAATTGATAAATAGCTTATGAGTCAAATTTGATGAGCTAATAAATTAAGTTTAAGCTAATCCAGTCAACACAGCTCGTTATTTCTCAAGTCACCTCATAAAAATATTAATATAAAATACATTTAAAATATATTATCATTTAAGATTACAAGTATAAAGTTGTTAAAAATATTTATAATTCTTAAATTACTTGCTTATATCAAATGATTTTTAATCATTTTTTTCTAATTTTTATTTGTGTTAGAATTTTTTCTCTTTTATAATAAAGAGTTGGGTCGTCAATCGACTCAAATTTATAAAATTTAATTAAAATTATAATTAAACTCAATTAATTAATCAACTCCAAAAATAACGTCTAAATCAGAAATCATTTTATTATATTTACTTAAATAATTTAATAATTTTAAGTCAGACTTATTGAATTTAGATGATAATATTAATTTAATAATTTCAAAATTCAGATATACCTTTGAAAAAGATGCATGGAGTCGGACATTCGTACGGTTTTTTTTTGTTCTAATTAATTCACTAATTCAAAATTTATAGTACTCATCAATAAATGTGAAGATTTCCTCACCTAATTTTTATATACGTGCAGCCTAATTTCACGAACAACATTTATATGCGTTCGTACTAATTTACTAAGTGCACATTTTCGGGGCTCCTTTACGTCAAAATTATAATAAATTAATTGTAACACTTTTATCATGAATAAAATGTAAAATAAATTAATTAATGATAGGATAAAAATACACCTGTCTTCTCGGGTACAAAATAAATATATTAAAAATATTGCATCAATGTCTGACTATTTTATTAAATGATTCTACATTTAAATTATTTATTTTATTTTTTGAGATAAAATTATTTATGAGTTTATTGAACAAATTTTTCTTTATAATTCATGGCTCCAGTTAGGGTTGTCAATTCGGGTCAACCCGTCGGGTTCGAGTCGAACCCGACCAGACCCAAATTTAAACGGGTCAACCCGAACCCGACCCGTTTTTACAAACGGGTCAGACCTTCCAACCCGGACCCGACCCGAGCGGGTTACAGGTTGACCCGACACGACCCGCTGACCCGAACAATTCCCATTTTTTCTGCCTTTCGCGGGTTGCCGGGTTAACCCGACCCGAGTAAACCCGACCCGGCAACCCGATAATTGTTTTTTTATGTTTTTTTTGCTATTAAAAGGAAAAATGCATACATAATTTAACTAAAAGTCTTAAATAATTACAATAAAAATATAAAATACAAGATTACAAATTACGGATTGACAAATTTAACTAAAAGTCTTAAATACATAAATTGTTACAATAAAATTCAAGATTACAAGTCTCAAGGCTCAAGATGGTGGCTGGTGGCTGCCGCCTGGCGAGTGGCGAGCTCCTTTTTGTCTTTCACTATTTAAACTGCAAGGTTGCAAAAAAATAAACAAATAAAAGCAATAATTTGTTGACTACTAGCACCCTAGAAGGCTAGCAATGAAAGGCGAAAGGCGAAAGCCGTAGGGCCGTAGGCTCAGGATGAACCTAGCAAAGAAACATTATCTGCAACAAGAACAAAAAATATGCCATCCAAAGTTACAAATTGGTAATGTTCTATTCAATTAAATAGTATCTGCTCAAACCAAACCAATTTATAACTCGGTTGCATCTTACTGTTTGTCGCAACTAATGCATAACTTCACCAAGTTCTTCATCATTGCCTTATAGTTTATAAACATCAGCCATTCAGCACTTCAGCAGTTCAGCAGCTGCAAGCTGCAGCTCAGTCCTCAAATTCCAATTTCCAAGCAAAAATTCCAACTGTCCAACACAGCTCAGTACTCAGATATTGCAAGCTGCAGCTCAGTGCTCAGCAGCTGCACTTCTGTTCGACTGTTCTCAGAATCTCACAGGCCAAAACATTCAAATAACATCAACAATATGCTTATACTCCAACAGTACAAGGTTAACAATTAAATTCCAACTGTCCAGATCCCAAAACATTCAATTGCAGATGCTAATAACAACAAAACAGTCGGTTTAACCCAGCAACACTCCAACAGTACAACTCCAACAATTAAATTCCAACTGTCCAACACAGCAAAACAAATTACTATACCGGCTCCAATTATAGTTATACACTTATACCATCAGTTAAACCGACATTCAGCAACACCAACACCGGCTAGTAGAAAATTAACATAAAGCAGAGAAGAAGAAATTAATCAAAATAATGAGTCAATGACAGAATACAGATAAAGCCACCAACACCGGCTACTGCAGCAGCAAGCTTAACATAAAGTCATAAAAAACATAAAACAGTGAAGATAAAAAACCAGATGGTCCAGATTGTTTCAACATAGAACATAAAGCAGTGAACATAAAGCAGTGAAGGATAAGAGTTAAGATGCTAAATTCGCTGAGTCTTTACGGTTGATCGTTTGACTTCCGTCGAAATTAAAACCCATTATATCATCTGTCATCGCATCAAGCTCTGGATCTGTTGTATGTACTACAAAAGCAGTATATGAATTTGTTACGTTTTATAGTTCTAGTTATGCACTTACACACTAAATTCAATAAAGTAATAATTGTTACCTTGATCACCAAACAACCAATCTTTTGTGCATACCAACGCTTCCACAATATCATGTTTCAATGCACTTCGATATTGGTCGAGAACTCGACCACTATTGCTAAAAGTACTTTCAGATGCCACAGTGGAAATCGGTATGCACAAAACATCACGAGCCATTCTTGAGACTTGAGGAAGCCTGAACTGGTTCAATTTCCAATAATGTAAAATATCTAACTTAGAATTTCTATCCAACTTGGCATCATCCAAGTAACTTTCAAGCTATGACTTTTTAGGCATTGTTACTTCTACTTGAAAAGAATCATAATCCTGTGCAAAATGCCAAAATAGCAAGAAAATAAATTCTCCCTTCTCTCTAGATCAGAAATAAAACGTGAAGAATTAAATGGAAAAGTAAAACAATATAACCTGAAGGAATTGTGATTTGAGAATTGTTGATGAATTAGAAATTGAAGAAGTCCTTTGTGTTAATGATTGGGATGTTTGTGATTCAGGGGTTGAGATTTCCTCATTGGTTGTTGCGTAGCAAGAAAATAAATTCTCCAAGTTATCCTTCACCTTTTCAAGCTCGGCCATGTAATCCCCCACATACAATTTCTTGTAACACCACTCGACAAAGTTAAATTTATATCTTGGATCAAGAATTTCAGCAATTGCTAAAATTATACTGAAGTGTGACCAATATTTCTCAAATTTGGCAATCATGCCAAATGTCATTTTTTTTATATAATCCGACCCACAAGACATTTCATACTTCAATGTGGCATATGCAGTAGAGATACATGAAAAATATAGATTAGCAGTAGTGTACTTAGATCCAGAAATTGAATTAGTGATTTCATAGAAGGGTGCCAAAAACTTGCAAATGTTTATCATTTTATCCCACTCATCATTTGTAGGGCAACACTTGTAGTTGGAGTCACCCAACTCTAAATACATAAACGCACGTCTGAAGTAAATTGCACTATTCAAATAATAAAAGATGAATTCCATCTAGTTGGTACGTCTTACCTTAGACCTTTGTTATCTGCAAGATAACTTTGACTCACACATTCAAGGAACTTTTGTTTTCTTGATTGAGAATCCTTAACATATTTAATGCTCTCACGCACCTTCATAACAAATGAATCAATTTCTTTCAAACCTTCTTCACAATAAGATTTATAATATGTGCATAACACCTGATATGGAAAAACTGACCATTGTATAGAAGACCATTTTTCAAATTCAAATGATTTCGTAGAAAATCAACAGAAATAGTATTTGCAGAAGCATTGTCTAAAGTGATGCTAAAAAGCTTGCTATCAAGTTTCCATTCAACCAAAAATTGATGAAGTTTCTCGAATAATGCAAGTCCATCATGTGGAGGCGGCTTGAAACCAAAATTTATCACTTTTTTCTGCAACCTTCAGTTATTATTAACAAAATATGCAGTCAAGCAAATAAAACCATCTGTGTTGATGGAAGTCCATAGATCAGAAGTTAAAGATACTATACCCTTACAACTACGTAGAAGGGCTTTGATTTGAATTTTTTCCTTATTAAACATCTTCTTGCAATCATTTCTTGTCGTATTTCTAGAAATAAATTGTAAATCAGGCCGTAAGTAATGAAGTAATGTTCTTAAACCTTACCACTCCACACACTGAAATGGTAAATCATGCTTGATTATACATGCAGTAAATAAGAAACGAAATTCTTCATAATCAAATTTATTTGCAATCAGTGACATAGAAGTGCTTGAGTTACTTTGAAGTATAAGTTGACTAATATCTTGAGACTTTTTCTTACAGTTTTGCAAGTGGCGTCTTAAATTTCCTGTACCATATTTACTATCACATAAGTATGTTGCACCACATTTCTTACATTTGAAACGATGTTTGCCATCATCTGCAAGTGGCAACATTTCAAAATGACCCCATACCATAGAAGTCAACTTCCTCTTCTTTCTATGAACACTTCCCTCAGTTGTAATGGGATTGTTCAACTCATCACTATCACATTCCACTTCATTATCAACAGGAGCATGCACATGTTCATTTACTTCATTATGTTCAACTTCCTCAATTGTATTAGAATCCTGCATCTAAACATAAAAACACAAAATTGTACTCATAACATCAACATGCTTACACCAACATTCCCATAAATTGTGCAGCATCACAGGCTTACAGCAATAGCATCACAGTTATACAACAAGAAAATTCCAATATTCCATAATAACATGAATACAGTTAATCAATTATAGTGTTATACAACATCACAGGCTTACAGCAACAGCAACCCAACAACTCCAAGAGGCCCAGGCGACCAACTACCAAGCCGTAATCTCAACAGCAAAGCAAGCCGTAATCTCAACAACAAGAAAATTGGAAAACTGTAATAGTAAATCACTAAACGATACTCTAACTAACAATATAACAGAAGGAAGAAGAACTTTTTAGCAAGAAAATGTGCAGCATACTCATAACTCATAGTGTGAGATCTCGTTCCCTTATTGTTCCTCTTTGAATTGGATTTTCCTCCCAGGATCGGCCGGGACGATATTGAGATCGTCCAGGCCGATCAGTGCATTGAAAACGGCTGATTTCTGGAGTGTTTTCTGGAATGATTTCTGGACTGGATAGTCCAGGCCGATTTTGGATCGTCCTGGGACGATCAGATACGACAAGAATCCCAAGAGCAAAACCGAAATTATCGGCCTGAGGAATCGTCCGGGCCGATTGGATTTTGTTTTGATCGGCCAGGACGATGTGGCGATTGGCCGGGCCGATCAGGCTTATGATATAAGCAAATCAGCTCATTTTGAGGAGAGAGAAAATCATTTTTATAAAATGAAAATATCTGAGGAGAGAGAAAGAGAAAGGAAAAGAGAAGAAATCTTGGATTTCGGAGGCCGCGGAGCGCTTTTCGTCCGTCGCCACTGTTGAAAGAATTGAAGATCTCGTGGTAAGGACTCCGAATCCTATTTTTGTTTTCAGAGATATTGATTTTTGATCGAGTTGTGCACTGTTTTGTGTTTTCGTAGTCGAATTTTGGACCCGATTTTGTATTGACACAACTTTCATCGCACAACTTTTAGAATGTTATAGATATGAATATTGTACACAATTTGAGTATTTTCTGCGAAGATTTTACCGGTCGGAATTGGTTCTACGAGATTTTAATTGAATAGAAAAATATCAGGATGTTATTTGATATGGATTCAGTAGAGCAATAGTCTTATATTATTTTCATGAACATTCTATTGTAATTTGGTGAATTGTGATTTTGTAGGATTTTTGTGTAAATTTGATAGACTGCCGTTACTCTACCAAAATTTCGTACGATTTTTGATTTTTCTGAGATTGATAGATTGAATAGATATGAATGTGAATATTGATATGATTGCTTTAATATTGATTATTGATTGATTATTGATACTGGAACACAAGTGGAACCTGGTTGAACGTTGGTTGGAGATTGAATTGACCTGTACAGGATGGTGGGCCGACGGGCTTTCCTTTAAACATCGATTATGGATATCTACAACAGCAATATGGATTGAGAGTCATAAAGAGTTCTTATAGATATGCCGACGGGCGGCCGACGGGCAATAGAGTGACGACTCTTTTTATTAAAACCAACGTATGGATATCTACAATAGCAATATGGATTCTACAACAACAACATAGCCAGTTGATTGTACTTGTTCAGTATTATTGTATTGAATGCATGTTTACTGTATTGACATACGGATTTATTGCTTTATCGATTTCTACTTTATTGATTTGATCGGATTTACTGTATTGTACGATTTAATCGATTTCATTGATTGATCATTGAGCATGGATACTATTGATTATTGACATTGATATGGATATTATAGATTTATTGATAGTATTGCATAGACTCATTGATACTATTGATTCTGCATTGTATTGACTTGCTACATTTGATTTATTGATAGGGTAGATTGAGATTTATCATATTGCTTTTCCGATTGATTTTATTGACTAGATAGCATAGATTTGATTTGATTTGATTGATTGATTCGACACGACTGATTTGACGGATTGATTGATTTTCTTCTGTGGACGGATTTCTTCGAGATTGACGTGTATTATTTGAGTTTGGTTTATCGATTTGCCCGCTGCTGCATTGATAGACTTGATTTCATTGACTATGGATTTCCGTATTGCATAGACTCATTGACCATTGACTGTTATGAATTTGATTGACTGACATGCATATTGATAGCGTCGCCGTGCTTTGATTTCAGTTGTAGGCTTTGGTGACCTGCTGGGCTATTTAAGCTCATTATATGTGGTTGACAATTTCAGGTCAGAGCAAGGCAACTGGAATAGAGTTCGATCAGAATGTCAGACGAATCCTTTCACTATGGATGCCTGGGGCGTCACACATAGGAACTAAAGGAAGTAGAACTTATACATAAATATAAAATCTATCAGGCCATCACAAATTCACAGTTTCGCTTTCGCACGACTAATGACTCACGTCGACCACCAAATTAGGTCAAATAGAAATTGAAACAACCGACCACCATCAAAGTATCAAACTAACACATCAAATAATAAAGATTTAAGAGTTATTCAAGATATTACCAACCTTGCAAGTCGCAATTGAGAAATGGAGAAAGGAAGAGGATTCAAGGAAGAATTCCGAAGGACCGAAGCCAGATGTTTAAGAACTCAGAAGATCAGAAGAAGATATCAAGAAACCTCCATCAGCTCCTCCACGATTCGTCAATTCCACGGCTCCACCCCAAAGCCAGAGCGTGAGAGCGAGGAGAAACTGAGAAATGAACCCTAGAACCCTCTCGACTCTCGTCTCTCGAAGTCTCAAACAGCTTACAGCCTGTCGCCTGTCGGGACTCGGGCGCGGAATCGCGGATTTTATTAAAACGAGTTAGAGTCGCTTAGCAGGTTATTCGTGTCGACCCGCAGGTTGACGGGTTGACCCGAACCCGACAAGAATATATAAACGGGTCAAATCCTTCAACCCGGACCTGACTCGTTTCTTTCACGGGTTGACACGAACCCGGATTTTCCGGGTCGGGTTAGCAGGTCGTGTCAGGAATTGACAGCCCTAGCTCCAGTTATGAAAAAATTGTCACAAGCTTCTAATATAAATTTTATATGATATATGCACATATGTGCCTGTAGGATCATTTGTAAATGCCTAATAGGCTTTCATGAGCTCGACCAAAGGTCATGTTGAGACATTCACCCAAAAGTAGCATGATCATGTAGAAACACTAAATGATCACAACATGAAGGTTCTCCTTAGCAGGCCGGCACAAGGTCTCGACTTCATCGGCAAATTCACCAAATAACTCATCTAGAACTATCCTAGCTATAGGGCTCCTCACCTCATCATAACCCCTTTCTTGTAAGTTATTATTCATGGTTTGGACAGTGTAGACGTGAAGTTAATGTTGATTTGGAATTCTTTCCAAATCTAAATCAGCCTTGATTTGGAAATCTTTAATGACTCATTATTGTAATTGATTAGGGAATATATTATTTTCTTAATTATGTTGATGTGATTTGATATTTGATTGATGCATTAATTAGGGAATCTAATTATTGCATTAATTAGGGATTTGATCATGAGTTAGATTAGGAAGTTGTTTTCTAATTTATTGTGTCTCTAATCTATAAATAGAGCCCTAGGGGCTGCTGTTGAGAGCATAAGAGAAGAGAGAGTTTGAGAGATATTGTATTCTCTTATTTTCTCCAATATAGTTAATCATCATCCCTCTTCATAAACATAGGCATCTTCGCCGAACCACGTAAATTGCCATCTTCTTTGTGATTGATTGTGTTGTGTGATTTCTATTTTTTTATTTATGTTGTTATTGTTTGTACAAGAATTGGTATTATAGCTAGATTTTGGTAGGATTTTTAGTGGCAGCTTGGAGAATAAGAGATCAATTAGTTCTTTTTGTTCGTGTGGTTCGTCCAAGCAAAGGAAGATAGTCTTATTGGTGTAAATATAGCTATGTGAGACAGCTGCAATTTGGTCGAGGCTATGATATCTAGTGGATTCATGGATACATCCACCTCGACGGTGGAGAAGGTGGCGATTCATCAAGTTGTTACACATCCCATCAAAATCGATGTGATGATAAAATTTGACGACAAATAGAGCTTTGGCATATGGAGATGTGAGGTGATGGATGTGTTGTGCTCTTTGAATATGGATGATATTCTGGATGGTCTTTAATGTCATGAAGAGATGTTTGAGAAAGATTCGCTTAAGATGAATGAAAGTGCTTGTGGCTTGAATAAAAATTGCTTATCTCAAGATATCAAATATGAAGTGATGATTGAGACTTCTGCTGTGAAGTTGTGGAAGACTTTAGAGAAGAGATATCTAACGAAGAGCATGGAGAATCATCTCCATATGAAATGGTGGCTCTACAAGTTTCATATGAGGCATGTGATTACAATAGATGAGCATTTGAATTATGTCACAAGCTATTGACAAATATTTTGAAACTGGATAAGGATGTTGGAGAAGAAGACAAGGCGCTCCTTCCACTGAATTACCTCCTAGATGAGTGAGAAAATTTCACGATAATGCTCATTCATGGTAATGAGGTCTTGAATTACGGTAAGGTGACTACTGCATTGCTGAATCACAAGTTTTAACATAGGGTCAAGGCATCTATAAAGATGAATTCTTTTGAGGCTCTCACACTCCAACAAGGTAGATATGAGAAGAAGAACAAGGGTGAAAATAACTGGGAAAAATCTCGTGGGCATAGTCTTGGGAAGAATCAGTGTTCTTTATGCTTGGAGACTAGTCATTGGAAGAAAGATTGTCCGAAGTTGAAGGAGAAGAGAAAGAGAATTTCCACTTATTTCAATCCAGAATCCCTAGCTTGTGATTTTGATGATAACAAATATTATTGATTGAGATTTTATTTTTTCTAACATATATATTGGATATTATTTTTTTCTATACGGATTAACATATCATGTACATCATACATCACTCATGATTGATTAAGACACAAGTTTGGGTGAATAGGATGTTATTCAAAAGAGTTTGTAATTTTTACTTTCTTTAATTTTTAATTTCTTGAGTCTGGATATATAAGTGTATGTGAAATTGGGGACTGTGTATACACACACAGTGGAGTGAGAAAAATTTGAGATGATATTTTTTCAATTAATTATATTGTGTGATATAATCATAGTGTATGATTATTCATATAAAAAGAGGGTTAATGACTAATTAAATCGTTAATGATAATGAACTAATCGTACTATATGATGTAGGACATATTGTACGATTTGTTTTGATATGTAAACCATAGCAGCCAGATAAATTAAGTAAGAAATTTTGAAGTTAAATTTTGAACTAATCGTATTGTGTGTACCTAATTATATTATATAATATTTGAAATCTTACTTAAATTTTTCTCTATGATTAGTCAATTAAATTAAGGTTTAATAAATATGACTAATCATACTATACGATCAATATCATACCCTACGATTGACAGAGATAAAATTTGTTTGTCTCAAAGATCATAATGGATGAAAATTTTGATTTTTGAACTAATCATATAGTATCCCTCCCCATGAACATAGGCATCTTCGCTGAACCATGTAAATTGCCATCTTCTTTGTGATTGATGGTGTTGTGTGATTTTTTATCTTTTATTTATGTTGTGATTGTTTGTACATGAATTGGTATTATAGCTAGATTTTGGTAGGATTTTTAGCGGCGGCTTGGAGAATGAGAGATCAATTAGTTCTTTTTGTTCGTGTGGTACGTCCTAGCAAAGGAAGAGAGTCTGATTGGTGTAAATAGAGCTATGCGAGATAGCTGCAATTTGGTCGAGGCTATGATATCCAGTGGATTCATGGATACATCCACCTTGACGGTGGAGAAGGTGGCGATTCATCAAGTTGTTACATATCCGGTCAAAATCGATGTGACAAAATTTGACGACAAATAGAGCTTTGGCATATGGAGATGTGAGGTAATGGATGTGTTGTGCTCTTTGAATATGGATGATATTTTGGATGGTGTTTAACGTCCTGAAGAGTTGTTTGAGAAAGATTGGCTTAAGATGAATCAATGTGCTTGTGGCTTTAGAAATTGCTTATCTCAAGAGATCAAATATGAAGTGATGATTGAGACTTTTGCTGTGAAGTTGTAGAAGACTTTAGAGAATAGGTATCTAACGAAGAGCATGGAGAATCATCTCCATATGAAATGGTGGCTCTACACTTTTCATATGATGCATGGGATTACAATAGATGAGCATTTTAATTACTTCACAAAGCTATTGGCAAATATTTTGAAACTGGATAAGGATGTTAGAGAAGAAGACAAGGTGCTCCTTCCACTGAATTAGCTCCTAGATGAGTAAGAAAATTTCACGATAATGCTCATTCATGGTAAGGAGGTCTTTAATTATGGTAAGGTGACTACTGCATAGCTGAATCACAAGTTTTAACATAGGGACAAGGCATCTATAAAGATGAATTCTTTTCAGGCTCTCACACTCCAACAAGGAAGATATAAGAAGAAGAACAAGGGTGAAAATAAGTGGGGAAAATCTCGTGGGCATAGTCTTGGGAAGAATCAGTGTTCTTTATGCTTGGAGACTAGTCATTGGAAGAAAAATTGCCCGAAGTTGAAGGAGAAGGCAAAGAGACTTTCCACTTATTGCAATCCAGATTCCCTAGCTTGTGATTTTGATGATAACAAATATTATTGATTGAGATTTTATTTTTTCTAACATATATATTGGATATTATTTTTTTCTATACGGATTAACATCTTATGTACATTATACATCGCTCATGATTGATTAAGACTCAAGTTTGGGTAGAATAGGATGTTATTCAAAAGAGTTTGCAATTTTACTTTCTTTTATTTTTAATTTCTTGAGTCTGGACATGTAAGTGTATGCGAAATTGGGGAAAGTGTATACACAACAGTGGAGTGAGAAAAATTTGAGATGATATTTTTTGACTTAATTATATTATATGATATAATCATAGTGTATGATTATTTATATAAAAAGAGGGTTAATGACTAATTGAATCGTTAATGATAATGAACTAATCGTACTATATGATGTAGAATATATTGTACGATTTGTTTTGATATGTAAACCATAGCAGCCAGATAAATTAAGTAAAAAATTTTAAAGTTGAATTTTGAACTAATCGTATTGTGTGAACTTAATTATATTATATAATATTTGAAATCTTACTTAAATTTTTCTCTATGATTAGTCAATTAAATTAAGGTTTAATAAATGTGACTAATCATACTATACGATCAACATCATACCCTACGATTGAAAGAGATAAAATTTGTTTGTCTCGAAGATCATAATAGATGAAAATTTTGATTTTTGAACTAATCATATAGTATGATATATATTTAAATAAAATGATGCAAAAATTAAAATAAAAAATAAAATAAAATAAAATATTAAATTTAATAAATAATAAAAATAAGCTATTAAACTAATAAATAATTAAAATAATTTATTAAATTAAAAATAAATAAATTATTAATTTAATAACTTTTTAATTATTTAAAAATACATTAAAATAAAATACTAAAGTTAGTTATTAATTAAAATTTATTATTTTAATTAATAATTAAAATAATTTATTAAATTAATAATTAATTACCATAACTTATTAAATCAATTATTAAATTTATAATTAATTAAAATAAGTAATAAATTATTAATTACGAATATATGATTTTTTTCAAAAAAAATTAAATTTGCCGAAAGCCGCCGAAAAATCTGTCTAAAAACCAGTCGGAAATATTTCATCGTAATCCGTTGAAAATCCACCGGGCGATTTTCTTGTAGTGTTACCCTTCCTATGAGTATTCTCTTATATATATATATATTCTCAAGCATTTTCCATTTTCTTTAATTTCTAGCAGACTTGCATGAATTTTAATCTAAAGAAGGAAAGCTTTATATTTGTCTAGCATGTCAATCCCGATTCAGTCCAGGCATAAAAAATGATTCTACTTCTAGTGATCAACAAAGAGCACTGGGCTAAGGATAAGGTTTGGCATTTCTGTCCTGCATGATATCGTGAATGAGATCATATTTGCTTTTAAAGTTTTATAGCAATTAGGCTGCCGAATATACCTTTATGGATAATAATAATTATTATTGTATTATTTTGTATACATAAATCTCCTACATCAGCACATGTGGGGATCTTTTGATCATCAGTTCCTAGAATAGCTTATTCAGCCTATGACTAGTGTGTCAACTAGGTGTCAATTTTGGGTCACGGGTCGGGTTCGGGTCGAACCCGGAACTGACCTGGGTTCAAATGGGTTAACCCTAACCCGACCCGGGTAGACAAACGGGTCGGAAAACCGAACCGGACCCGACCCGGTTTGGGTGGCCGGCGCCGGAACGGCGGCGGCGGACAGTGGAGGACGCGAGCGCGGCGGGTGGACGCGAGCGGGACAGCGCAGGCGAGGGCGAGGTCGGGCGCGGTCCAGCGCGGGCACGCGGGCACGCGGGCGCGCGCGGCGGGCGCAGTCGGGCGCGGGCGAGGTCGGGCGCGGTCGGGTCGGGCGCAGGCACGCGGGCGCGCTGGCCGCTGGGCACGCGGGCGCGCGCGCGGCGAGCGCGGTCGTCGGCGAGGGCACGCGGGCAGCGCGGGCATGCGCGCGGCGGGCAGCGCGGGAGGGCGCGCGGCGGGCAGCGCGGGCGGGCAGCAGGCAGAGGTGGGATTCGAAATTTTTCGAATTAAACGGACTGGCGGGTTGACCCGGCAAAACCCGACCCGTTTTTTAAACGGGTCGATTTCTGGAACCCGAACCCGACCCGTTTTGAAATCGGGTCTGGTTCAACCCGAATTTTCCGGGTCGGGTCCGGGTCGGGTTTTCGTGTCGTGTCAAATATTGACACCCATAGTGTCAACCCAAAAATAATAATATTTATGTTGGTATGTTCGTCTACAAATATATGAAAGTTATTATCCAGCATAACCATGTCAACTACGTTAATAATCAAGATTAGCGTGAGAAAATGAAAACTAATATTAGGGCTGAACACACAAATAATGATTATTGTAATGATTGCGGCATATTGTTTTGTTTATTTTATTGATGTGAACTATGCCTACTCTACATAAACAGCCCATGTATAGCCTTAATCACAGTGTAATAAGAGTAATTTCTTCTTGAAATGCAAAACTTCTTAAAATTATTAATAAAAAATAAGAGTAATTATGAGTTACAACCTTTATTTTCTTTTTTCTCATTGCTCATTGGGCTCAATGATGGCTACATTATTTTTGTCCTAAGTTTGTATACATCAATATGTACACCGTATATATGAATTCCCCTTGTATTTAGGGTGTATATAGCTTGAAACACATGATAAAAAATTCTTATTATACACATCCAGTGTATAAGTAATACACATCATATGTATAACTTGTACATAAAGGGTGTATAGCCTGATACAAGGGGTGTAGAAATTCCGATTATACACACCCTGTGTACAAGCTATGCACACCTTATATGCAACTTGTACACTAGATGTGTATAACCTAATATACGAGATATGTAAAATTTTGGTTATACACGCCCTATGTATAAGTTGTGCACACCTTATATACAACTTGTATACTAGGCGTGTATATCCTGATAGACGAGATGTATAGAAATTCTAGTTATACACACATTGTGTTCATGTTGTATACATAAGTTGTACATATGATGTGTACAAGCTGTATATGGTGTGAATAAATACACACCCTAAATACAAGTTATACACAGGATGTGTACAAGCCATGTGGCTTCATTAGCCCACTTAAAAGGATTGATTAGCTTAACAATGCAGCATACATATAGTTAGAATATTAAAAAAAGTAAGCAGTGAATCAAATATTTTTACCATGAAAATTCATAAAAATTATTTATTAAATGAACCATCAATTATTACAATGAATTATTTTGATTTGACTATAATTATTACTCAAACATTAAATTTAATGCAATGTTGCTCTGACACAATGATATCCATCATCATCCTCATGTACTTAGATGTCGGCTGATTTCTTGCTAACTCGTGTATAAATTCTTCGTTGAAACATTCAGGTAAGTTAGAGAACTTGATCTGCCTTGAAGATGAACACTTTGTTGTTGTAATTACATCTACGATAGATTTCTCTATTGAAAAATTTAAGCTCAACAAACTTACATTGCCTCATAATATGCATTGAAAAGCAATTATAAATTCTCCTTATACACACCCTATGTATAAGTTGGTGCGTACAAGCTTAAACACACCCTGTGTACAACTTGTACATAGTGTGTTGTTGACCTTCGCATATATTTTATGATCAATCCAAATGAGTGTGTCTACATGATAATAATTAATTAACACAATATTAATTGGTTAACTCAATGTCGAGCATAATGAGTTTCAATATCTTGATGTTAATTGAAATTATTCGAAAATCGTCTGTCAACAAAATATATCTTATCATCATACTCCGTATGTTGAATTTATTGAAGAAAAACAAGTTATATGTAGGATTATCGAGCGACTACAAGCACGATGGAAGGCGAACATGCATGGTATTGTAGAATTTGTTAAATGAGGTTTTGATATAGAGATGGATTGCATTCTTACATATGAAATACTTAATTTACCTAAGGGGGATCCCTCTCAATTCATTTGAGAAAATGAGATCAAAATCGACAGTCTACAGACGTAACGATATGAGACATTGCGTGAACAATGTCTGTTCATGAAATGGACTTCACTGTTTAGTCCATAATGTCGAAAATACTAAGAAACAACTGTAACATATTTTCTAGTTCCTTGCATGAGCAAAAATACAAAATTGGAACAATTCATGAGGTAACGACACACAAATTGAAATGCAAAAATTTGACGCCGCCCCAAGATGCACAACATGTAAAAAATCATAAATCATTAAAAAATCATAAAAAAATGTATAAACAAAGAAATGATGATAAAAGAAAATTGCATAAAAAAGGGGGAAAAAAGATTATGTAGGTTTTAAGGATATTATTTTTTAAAAAAATAAAACTAATCCTAATTAAATTATATTATAATCTTAATCAGAGGTTTTATATACATATATATATATATATATATATATATATATATATATATATATATATATATATATATATATATATATATATATATATATATATATATATATATATATATATATAAGTTATTAAAAGAATTAAACAATTGATTAAAAAAATAATAAAATTACAAGCATCAAGCCCACCTACCCAAACAACCTCCCTAACTCAACTCTAGTCACTGAATACCCCTATACTCAGCCTCCAACAAGCTCATCTCACTACAGCTGCTTTCATAACAGTCTTCTTCTCTTCCTCTCACAACCTTTCCCACCTTAATAGCCACTCAACTCTAGCCACTGCAGCAACATACATTTCCAACTAGTCCAAGCCTTCAATACCTCCAAGCCTCAAATCAACTACAAAGCTCAAGCAATTTAAAATCTCCCACCAAAATAAC
This sequence comes from Dendrobium officinale, assembly GCA_019514585.1. Classification (NCBI taxonomy): domain Eukaryota; kingdom Viridiplantae; phylum Streptophyta; class Magnoliopsida; order Asparagales; family Orchidaceae; genus Dendrobium; species Dendrobium officinale. The sequence continues at coordinate 14,203,811 of CM033697.1, forward strand.
CCTCTTCCTTCACTAATCTCTCTCCTATTTAATATAAATAGAAAACTTATTCCCCCCTCTATAACTATTGTGATTATTATTAGCAGAAAATAAAAATCATCATAAAAAGAAAATAGAAAATTAAAAAAAAAAAGGAAAAGAGAAAAAAAAAAAGTGACTTTGAGTATGTTTTGACCTTTTAGCTCTCGGTATTATCGTTGTTGTCATCTATTGTGCAAACGAATAGAGAATTCTATAAGTATGATACGATTTTGAGAAATTCATTAACACTTTGAAAATCATTGCCATCATAGTGAGAAGTGATCCCTACATCTAAAAAATGTACCTTATCTCTAGAAGCACATAGTCAACCCAATAAACATGCTAGTACTTCAAAATGCATGTCACCACTTTTACAAGTGTATTAGTGATAATATATTAAAGAAATGTTTAATTGAGGTAAAGGATACATGTTGCTCCTAGAAGTGTGCCACTATCTTGAAAATAATAAGCACATTAAAAGCGAGTCATTGCTTTGATAAGCGTACAACTTCAAAGTGTGTTGTTGCATCGATAAATGTGCCAGTGTTATAAAAAGTGTGCCATGATTTTAATAAATATATTACCTCAAGATGCATATCATCATATTTAGATGTGTGTCATCTAGGGGTGGTAATTTCGGGTCACGTGTCGGGTTCAGGTTGAACACGGAACTGACCCGACATTATTCAGGTTTGGGTCAACTCGACCCGTTTTTGCAAACGGGTTGATTTTCAGGACCGAAACCCGACCCGCTTCGGGTTCTGGTCAACCCTAGCCGACCCATTTAGGGTTTAGGGGCAGTGCGTCAAGAGGGACAGCGACAATGGAGCGTAGCCGACGACGCTACGTGAGGCAAGCGGGCAAGCAGACTACGGGGCAGCAGGGAAGCTGGGTTTCCGGGTCATTCCCGGGTTGCTGTGGGTCAACCCAAACTTGAAACGGGTCAGTTTTTAGGACCCGAACCCGACCCGCTTTGAGTTCGGGTCAACCCAAACCCGAAATTTTTAGATCGGGTTTGAGTCGGGTTTTCGGGTTGGCTCCAATATTGACACACCTAGTGCCATCACTCTAAAATACATGTCATAATTTTAATAAATGTGCCAACTCGATAAGTGTGTTACTACCTCAAAAAATATGCATATGAAAATTATAGTTGCCTCAAAATAAAATGTGTAGTTGATTTGATAATCATACTATAGTATTGAAAAATATGTGATTATTTTTATAAATGTGATGTCTATCAAAAAGTTTAAAAATCAAAATATGTATAAATGAATGAATAAATACACCACTGAATTCATGACATACATATAAGCAGACAGAAGGCATCGTTTTTAAAATTTTAAAATAAAATATAAATGTGAATGCTTTGAAAGCATGGCACCGAATCTGTAATGTTTGTACAAGCGGATATAAGGTGTTTCTTGAATTTCAAATTAAATCTTCCACACTTTCTAACGACAATCATTTGGGCAAAAGATTTACTTAAATATTTTAAAATGTCCCTCTTGTATTAAAATACAATTCCCTAAATTTAAATATGATACATAAAGTAGGGTACCGACGCCTCTAAGATGCATGCAGCAGCTTTGGGAACGTAACGTCGAAAAGGTTACAATTGTTTCTAGTATTTTCGACATTACAGACTCAACGTGGAAGTCCTTTTTATGATATATAAGCATGAGGCACGACGAGTGAGAAATTATAAATCTTAAAAAAAAAATAAAAAATAAGAAAAATTATATAAACAAAAAATGATGAAAAAAAAGTTTGTATAAACAAAAATCAGGGAAAGTAAAAAAAAAAAAGATTCGGTAGGTTTTAAAGATTTCATTTCAAAAAATAAAACTAATCCTAATTAAATTATATTCTATTCTTAATAAGAAGTTACTCTATTACTATATTATTATTATTATTATTATTATTATATATATATATATATATATATATATATATATATATATATATATATATATATATATATATATATATATATATATATATATATATATATATATATATATTAAGTTTACAAGGTACCGTTGGATGAAGCAACTCATGATTTCTAACAAGGATCCTCCGATCAGTTTGGGTCGACTACCTTCTCTTAGTAAGTAGATTAGGGATCATAACGGCTCGGGATGACGAAACCATTGGATCTTGATTGGCTTCGTCATCATTCCCCCCAACGTCCACTTTAAGTGTACAAATAATAAATTTTAAAATTTTAAAAATTTACATGTTGCTACTATATGTTAGGTACTTTGGATATGCTTAATGACTAGCCTTAATTGAAAGTGCTCTCTCTTCATTGGAAGGAGTAATTAACCATAGGTGCTTGCGCATAAGGAAACTTAGAACCAAATTATTAAGTACTCGCAAAATAAGGACAAAATATTTGGGTAATGATTTATCACAAACTCAAACTTAATCTGCTTTCTAAAAATTTGACCCATAGCACAGTTAAAACTCTCCAAAAAGAGTAGAGGATCAGGGCATGAATTTTTAGAGCCCTCATATGTATAAATTTCTCTTATACACATTATGTGTACAACTTATACACTATGCGTATAAATATCTCCTATACACACCTTATGTATAACTTATACACAAGGTGTGTATAAATTTTTCTTATACACACCCTGTGTACAACTTGTATTACATTATGTGTACAGCTTATACACACCATGTGTACAACTTGTATATAATATTATAAATTTCTCTCATACACATCATATGTATACTTATACTGTTATACATTATGTATACTCAAGTTGCGTATAAGTTATATATAGGGTGTGTACAAGCTTTTACACATCGTATACAAGTTGTACACAGGGTGTGTATAAGAGAAATTTATACAAACCCTATGTATAAGTTGTACGTATGGTATTTATAAATTGCCCCTCCCCTTAACACACATTGTGTATAAGTTGCACATAAAGTGTGTACAAGCTTATGCAATAACTTGTACACATGGTATTTATAAATTCTCCTTATATATTAAATATTAATTAATATATAAGTACATCTTGCTCTTAGGCTTTCTCAATTTTCTCAGTGGACATTCAACCTTGCATTAGAGATGCATTTAGGCCTACACTTTGGTGGGTCTTTTAATTTTGTAATCCCACCTAGTGTATTACCTACATAATTGTGATTCTTTATCTTTTCATCAATGATCAAGTCTACATTTTTGGGCTTTTCCTTCATTGCAGCCAATATGTATTGTTCTACCTCCTCATGCCCTTGTGCTCGTATGGTAATTTGATATGATAACATGTTGATTTGATTTCTAAATATCCTGCCACTAACTGCTTCATATATCTTTCCTAAACCTGTGAAAATGCGGCCAACATATATATATATTTACTAATTCTTGCTAACCATCATAGTAGTAAGTACTTCTCAGAAATTTTCATAATATTTAGCTACCTCGAAAACTCTCATGTTTTGAAAATATAATAAATCCATCATTTCAAACTTCCCACATGTTCATTGAATGCTATCATCTTTTGCATTAAAATAAATAACATCACCTAAGGGATCGACTAGTCATTATTCTTTGTGCTCTTTAAAAAAACTTTGAAGAGTCACTTGAGGCATAGTCTATATTTATTCCACCAAAATCCTATAAAGTTTCTTTTTTTAAAAAATGAATAAAACATTCTTGAACAAAATCGGACAGGTTTCTTTAGTAGTGGGATGCTTATTATTTGAGGTACTTCTATGAATTGGTTGCATTTATAATATTCTTCCTATTCATTCTGGTGCCATGTGATTATCACCATCTCTAGGCCCAAAAAATAATCTGTTATAGTACTTGTGGACTTTAAAATACCATGACACATTGTTAGTAGACTCAATAGGCTGTGTGAATAGAATGATCATGTTAAAATAATCTTTATTAAATACTGTTGATTATTTATTCCTTATCTTATAAAGCTTCTTCAACCAACCATTGCTATGGAGGCTCATTTATGTACTAATTTCAACATATATTTTTCAAACTCCTCCTTAGAGTCATACTTGCTCAAACACTTATATAAGAGTCATCTGACTTTGTTGTTGCTATTAAAGTACAAAATTATTTATGGAACCTTTTTAGAGATGTTCCAATTGCATAGTCTATGACGTATGTGATGTAATATAACTTATATGATCCTAGCTATTACATGGTCCTCATCACTATTTAATATTATTGGAAATTTATCAAACATTATTTGTATAAACATTCTAAATAACCATGTAAATGATTCAATTATTTTCTCTTTAAAAAAAAATCACCTCAAGCAGAATTTTATGCTATTATTAACTTTGATAAATGATGAATATACTAAATTATATTTAGTAAGCCTATAGCTAGTATAACAAATTATCACATCTTCAAAGTAGTAATAATCTATCCTATCTATTCCATCAACAAAAAAATCAATAATATATCAAATTCATTAATTTGTATACCCCAAACAAACAGATTGTCCTAAATTTATTTATGTTTAAATAAATAACTAAATGAATTAGTATCCCTATATTAAAATTTTACACTTTTCTCTTTCTGAATGTACTTATTTTATCTCTTTCAGAGAATCCAACATTCTAGATACCTCCATCTTATTAGCAAGATAGAAAATGCATCAACGATTCTTATCTTGACTTCTATCATTGATTTAACAACTAATACTTTCCCATCATAAATATTCCTACATGATGTAAGTAGATATTGGTCTTCTGACCTAGCCAATTCATGATTATGACTTTCTATAAATTTTTGCACCTTCCAATTTCCATCTTGATCCACTACATCCTGATTATAAATGGACACTCCGTTATGATATTTACTTTTTGATATTTTGATTGAGAATTCAAATCAAAATCCTTCTTAAAACCAAATTTTGAACATACAAAGTCCTTGCATCTTATCTTTCTTGAATTTGGCCAATAACTGTAATATTCCTTATGAATCCTAAATCAATATTATGGGCATAACAGTAGTAAAACTCGTACGCCTCGTTTTCACCATTATACACAGCTTATGTACAAGTGAAAAACATATCATGTGCATAATTGATACAGGGGTGTGTATAAATTCAATTGTACACATCTTGTGTTCAAGTTGTACACATGGTGCGTATAAATTTCTCTTAAAATAGAAAAAACAAATCATAAACTATTGAGCGTGGTGTATCACTTTACATAAAGTTTTACATATTTGTTACAAAAACATGTTTCTTCATGACATTCAACATATAAATAATTGAAGAAAACATCCTAAACCTTAAAAACTATACATTTACAAGAAATACAATAAAACTTGGGAGAAGTTTAAAATTTATCGATAAGTTCATATCTGCAGCACCTCCAATCAAATTGACTTCCATTACATCCAACATTGCAACCTTAGTACTACTATCTTGTAAACTCTTCATGGTTGACTGTAGTCTTGTTATCTTAAAGTCTTCCTAAACATTTGCATACCGTCTTTTAACCTCTGCGATTCTGTGAGCTTATCTTCTCGTGGAATGCAATGTCCAAATCAGTCTTTATCTTCGTCGCTTGTTTCTTATTTTTTTTTCTCAGCAGGTACTAAAAATTTTATTCTGCTCAGACCTTAAATATTAGAGAGCTTTCATGAATTTCTTTTTCTTAAAATGTAACAGCAACCCTAATGACTGAAGTTGGGCCAGGTTGAGTAATTGGGTCACATAAAAAATAAAAAAACATATTAAAAATTCACATAACTTCATTTAATTGATCAAGACACGTGATAATTTCCCCCTCGTCCCGTGGAAGCTATTATAAGAACTCCATCCGTCTGTTCTCCCGTTTCCATTGTCTTTAAAAGCCCTAAAATGCTCGAGTGAACCTCAGAGTCTTATTCTCGTTCTCTTTTACTCTCTCCTGCCTATTCACTTCCGTTTCTTCTCAATGTTGACTTCAACAAGCGAGCCCTCAAATGTTCTTCCAGCTGCCTTGGACCTGGAGGTCGGAATTCCGAGGCTGGGGCTGTTGTCGAACGGAATAACTCCGGCGGGCAGGCGGAGTACTGGATGTGGTGTCAGTATCGCTGCCTTTGCTGTTCAATTTGCCGATTTTGTTTCTATATTTTAAAAATTTATATTTTAATAGTCGTTACTCGATACTAAGTTTTTTTTTTTAATTTCGTCTAGGATTTTGAAAGATTTCTTAAATTGGAAAATTATACGATTTGTTCTACTTTAGAACTAATTGAAGAAGCTAGCATGGCAGCGATAATGATAAAGATTTTTTTTCGTTTGGTAAAATTGGGTAAGAGTTTATTCAAGCTGTGTTACCGTGAGCTTGATTTTAACCGAGATGCAACTTTCTCAATTAAAAGTTGTATTAAAAAACTTAAAAAAAAAAAACTTTTACAAAATTAAAATTCTATTTGAAGTTTTATAAAATCTAGAAAATTTTAAATTATTTCATATATTCTGCGTTCATTCAAATTTAGTAAACGATCAAATGAGTCTTCGGATTGAATAAATGAATGAAATTTTATCAAGTAACAATTAATAAATAGCAAACTATAAAATAAATTTCTTTGATTTTTGGCTCTCAGTCAAAAAGTCTTTATTTTTCTTTTCATTTCCTTTGTTTTTTTTTTTCGTTTTTGTTGTTTTACTTATTTTTAATGTGCTTATATTAAAAAATTGCAACTCTTCCCTCCCTCGCTGACATCGACATCCATTTTGTCTGCTAGCATAAATGTTTCTTTCTCATGGTGGTGTTGATTTGATCTATATTTCTTTGGTTTTTAGAGTTTTATTTTTCATTTTTTTAAAATATAAGTGATAAATACTGACTATGTGGAGCAGATTTTATTAAAGATATAATTTTTTTCTTCTCCTATTGTGCCACAAATTCTCTCACCTCTTTCAATCTTCAATAGTTTTGTTCTTGGCCGGTTGATTAATGATTTATGCTTATAATGAGCATATTTTCTGAACAGGAAGTTTGGCGTTGGAGAGATTTTATTCTGGCTTATAAGACACTGGGAGTGGTGTTTGGTGGACTAGTAACATCCCCTCTCTATGTTTATCCTTCCATGAACTTGAATTCCCCCACAGAGGAAGATTATTTGGGAATTTACAGTATCATGTTCTGGACTCTAACTCTGATTGGGGTGTTCAAATATGTCTTTATCGCTCTTAACGCTGATGATAATGGTGAAGGTAACTTTTGCATCTATCTTTTAGAGCTGAAACACGAAGCAGTTCCTTGATTTTCTGAATCTTTTATACTTTCAGTTTATGTTATTTGCAGTGTTATTGATTATTCATATGGCTTTATTATGAAGAATATTATAGAATTATGCATTGGAAGGAAACTAAGGCAGAAGTTGTCATGTGTGTCATTATACCTTTAATAATTCAAATAGTGGGGACAGTTTGACTGTAAAATTTTGCAAGTAGTCGATCAAAATAATTGTTTATTGACTGACGAAGTCTTTGCAATTTGTATTTTAGCTATTGTTTTTCTGCAAACGGTGGTGCCATAAAATCAATATCAGAGAATGACAAATAAAAATAGTAAAGACCAACCCTTGAATGCCAGCGCTAATAGTACAGACCACTCTAAATGGCAATCTGAAAGACTGAAACCCAATGCGTCCCTTGCTTTAATATAAGGGCTGGTTTAAATAAAATTATAATCCTGTTTTTATATAAAATTATTTTACTTCAATTTTTTTAAAAAGTTTTTTAACAGAGAAAATTTTTTATATTCCTTTAATCATTCATAATTCATCTAAGCAAATTCTTTTTACTTTTCTTTGATCTCCGAGAGTCGTCACTTACATCAAGTTTTTGTTTGGGACAGTTTTCTTCCTTCTTCTTAAAACAGCTTTCCAGTATAAAAATTAAGAAGCAGTAAGAAAGCCGTCCCAAACGAAACCTAAAATTGATATATTGAAGTGTATATTCAACTAAAGTCATGATGAAATGGAAGGACGGGAATATAATGGAAAATTGGTATTTTTAGCATCATTTATCTTATTCGATCATTAAATATACTTCTTAATGCAATAAATTAAATCCTAATACAATTTAGCATGCATCATTTGGACTTGTTTAAAATGGATCGGATGAATCATTTACTTCTATTCTATCATTTGCATGGAGTTTGGTTTTATTGAGTTGAATTTGAATGTATTGGTTTTGCTAATATATTCAATTTAAATAATAAGTTAATTAAATATTTTTAAGTATCAATGACGATTTCAAGATCGGTTAAAAAAAATTAAGTGAATATTTGAAAAACTAAAGTTGAGCCTTGATACGTCCTCAAAAATTATCTTGATCGGGTACGAATCTCGATGCAAAGTCAAGTTGGAAACTTTCAAAACTAAAATTGGGACCATACGAACTCCGATTTCAGCAAACTTAACGTTGAACTGAGCGTCTCGGAAATACGAACCCAACGACACCAAATTCGACTCAAGCCGAGCCCAAATGGGTCCAAATTAAGGGCCCGAAGCGTTGTTGGAAGGTTCGAATCACAATTTGGGTTACCAAATGATTTCCAAACGTGACATGCTTATAATTGAATCGAGCGGCTCAACGAGACGAATCCAACGAGCCCAAGATCACCAAATTCCGACATCTTTAAGATCTTCAATTGTCTAACAAACGGTCCACAATCAAGAGATTCAACATCGGCTATCCATTCGACCACTTCCCATTTACCCTTGATCTCTCACCTATTTACGGGCCATGCCACTCCAGAAAATCTATAAATAGACCCCTCATTTCTCTTGAAAGGGGATCCATGCAAGAGAGAGAAGGAACAAGAAGAGAAGAATGAAGAAGAGAAGGAAGAGAAGGAAGAAGCTCCTCCTCGACCACCGCCGGACTTCCGCCGGACCACCACTTGAGGCCCTCACTTCTGCCTGACCACCGCCTGACGTCGTTGCTCCGCCCGACCACCACTTGAGGCCCTCACCTTCACCGGACCACCGTCTAACGTCGTTGCTCCGCCGGACCACCACTTGAGGCCCTCACCTCCACTGGACCACCGCCTGACGCCGTTGCTTTGTCGGACCACCACTTGAGGCCCTCACCTCTGTCGGACCACCGCCTGAAGCCGTTGTTCCACCGGACCACAACTTGAGGCCCTCACCTCCGTCGTACCACCGCCTGACGCCGTTGCTCTGCTAGACCACCACTTGAGGTCATCACCTCCGCGGGACCACCGTCTGACGCCGTTGCTCTGGATCACCACTAGAGGTCCTCACCCTCCGCCAGACCACTTCCTAACATCGTTGCTCTACTAGACCACCACTTGAGGCCTGGACTTCTGTCGGGCTTGACGCCGAGAGTTCTCCCAAAGTATTGCCCTTCTACAATAGTCTTTTAGACCCCAGTCTCCTGCCGACTACTGTCCTTCTGACCTCCGTCGCCTACTATGTTCCTTCCGACCTCCATCACCAGACAACGGTCTTTCTGACACCGGTCTCCTGCCGACTACAGTTTTTCCGACCTCCGTTGCCTACTATGGTCTTTTCGACATATATCAATAGACAACGGTCTTTCTGATTCTTGTCTCCTACCAACTACGGTCCTTTGGATCTCTGTCTCCTGCCAACTACGGTCCTTCCGACCTCCATCACCAGACAACAGTCTTTCCGATCTCTATCCTATCGACTATGGATGTGTCGACCAAACAAACACATCTATGTTGATTATTGTAACTCCCACCATGTAATACGCTCTATCTGACGTACATTTGTAACATCAATCCAAGGCCTTCTCCCTAAGACCGGCCTCATTTGTAATCGACTACAAATACTAGTAGATTCGTTCAAACTGGGCCAGGCCCCATGGTTTTTCCCCCTTTTTCAGGGGTTTCTACATAAAAACTCTGGTGTCTCTTAGGAACGCTACACCCTCTCTCTTATCTGCTTGTGTGCTAGATCTTCGTACAATGCTAAGACGTTAAACTATATATTTCTCTACTGCCTCGAATACTCCAGGACGCAACAAGCCCCTACAGTAAATTTATACTTAGATAGTTAGAATACTATTAAAAAGTTAGGTTGGAATGGAAAAACACCATTTAGCTTTGCTCATCAAGATGGAAGTCATGCATGCAGTTTACATTTTTAAATGTCTTGCTAGGATTTGGCTTCAACTCCAATTCCCCCCCCCCCCCCCCCCCCCCCCCCCCCCCCCAAAAAAAAAAAAAGAGGTCTTATCATTTTTTTCTTATTTTTAAATATCAAGGTTGATTGCCTTAAGATTAAAGAATAATAACAACAATAAATCTTTATCCTATTATGTGGTGTCAACTACATGAATCCTTTTTCTCCATTGTTTTGTTGAGGGTCAAATTCTCATCTAATCTAATAATGAAAGGTTATTTTTAATATTTTCTAACCAAGTTTTTTTAGGTCTGCTTCTATCTTTCTTAATATAAGTAAAATCTAATACATCTACTTTCCTAACCTGCCATCGGAAGGCCGCTGTTTTATGTGACCAAATCATCTAAGACGACTCTCAAGATTAGAGAATAAAAAATTGTATTTTTAAAGCATTTTGAATTGATTTGGGTATTATAGGTAAGAAATTTCAAACTTCGAATAATATCCCAATTTCAATGACATTTCAAATTTCAATTTGTTTAGTTTATAGATTCAAATTTCAGGTGGCACTTTTGCTCTGTATTCACTACTATGTCGGCACATCAACATCGGTAATCTTCCATCAAGAAATGTCAACTCAAGCACAGGTGTTTTATATTCTAATCGTTCCATGACTTCTGAAACAAGAAGTAAATTAGGAAAGTTTTTAGAGGAAAGCATAACAGCACAAAGGATATTGCTTTTCATAGCCATGCTGGGGATGTGCATGCTTATTGGTGATGGCATACTTACACCTGCTATTTCAGGTACTTGTTACCGGAAAACTTTTGGTGTTTGATTTTTTTTTCTTTTTAACACTTCTAATCATATAAATCAATTGATTTTGCTCAGTTCTATCAGCGATTGATGGGCTTAGAGGACCCTTCCCTTCCGTAAGCAAATGTAAGCAATTTGCAGACTTTTTTTTCAAAATTTTCCCCACCTCCCCTTCCACCCTTTCCATATAAATAATTTTCAATTGCTTTAGCTGCTGTGGAAGCAATTTCTGCTGTTGTATTGCTGGCTCTTTTCCTCTTACAAAAGCATGGTACTGCTAGAGTGAGTTTTCTTTTTTCTCCGATTATGGGTACCTGGACTTTGACTACACCAATAATTGGTGTATATAGCTTTTTGCGATTCTATCCAAGCATATTCAAAGCCGTGTCACCTCATTACATAGTTCATTTTTTTCTGAGAAATAGAAGAAAAGGCTGGGAATTGCTTGGAGGGACTGTTTTATGCATTACAGGTAAATTATTGCTGCAATTTTATGCCTTCTTTATTCGAATTTTCTAGATTTAGTATTGATGTTCACTTTCTTATTCCAGGTGCAGAAGCAATGTTCGCTGATCTAGGACATTTCAACAAAAGATCAATTCAGGTTAGTCAATTATTGTATCCTTTTTTTTTTTTGGTTAATCTTCTTTTGAGTTTTCGCTTGAGTAGATCTAAAACTGATTATATGAAATGTAATTTTAGTAGCAATAGACCTAGTAAGGGGATTGTAACTTTGGGCGATCAAGTCATTAATAAGAGTACACTTTTTAGATATCTTGGATCTATTATTCAGAGTGATGGTGAAATAGATGGGGATATTATCAGCAGAATAAGTTGGATGGTTGAAGTGGAGGAATGCTTCGGGCTTGTTGTGCGATAGAAAAGTCCCCCTCAAACTTAAGGGAAAATTCTATAAGATGGTGGTGAGACCTGCAATGATTTATGGTGCCGAATATTGGCCATTAAAAGAAAAGCATAATACTAAGTTAAGTGTTGCATAGATGAGGATGCTTAGGTGGATGAGTGGTTTTACCCTTAGAGATAGGATACGAAATTAGCATATACATGAAAAGGTTGGAGTAGCTCTAGTGGAAGATAAGATTAGAGAGAGTCGCCTTAGATGGTTTGGCCACATTAAACGGAGGCCTTCTGATGACCATGTTAGGAAAGTTGAGGTATTAGATTTGACTTATATTAAAAAAGGTAGAGGTAGACCTAAACAGACTTGGTTAGAAAATATTATAAATGATATTTCTTTATTAGATTTAAATGAGAATTTGAATTTTAACAGGACACAATGGCGAAAAAGGATTCATGTAGCCGACCCAACATAGTGGGACAAAGGCTTGATGTTGTTGTTGTTGTTGTGGTTAATCTTCTTTTGAAGTACACATCCTGTAATTTTGCTGGTTCTTGATGCTACATTTTCTTCTTGAAGCATAAACAAATATTTGACCTTTTGTATGCAGATGGCTTGCCTTCTCACTATATATCCTTCATTGGTTCTCACTTATGCCGGGCAAACGGCCTATCTAATCAAGCATCCCGATGATCACAACGATGGGTTTTACAAATTTGTGCCGCACCCAGTCTACTGGCCCATGTTTGTGATTGCAACGCTAGCTGCAATTGTTGCAAGCCAGTCTTTAATATCTGCCACCTTCTCTGTTATCAAGCAATCAGTAACCCTGGATTACTTTCCTCGTGTCAAGGTGGTTCACACATCCAAACACAAAGAGGGTGAGGTTTACTCTCCTGAAACCAACTACATCCTCATGGTCCTCTGTATATTGGTCATACTTGGTTTTGGCGATGGGAAAGATATTGGAAATGCATTTGGTAAGATCCCAACACTAATTTATCACTTTTACAATTGCAAGTGATGTTAGTATAGCTTGTTAATCTAAGCTAATATTTTTCTGTAGGTGTTGTGGTTATACTAGTCATGTTTATCACCACACTTCTGCTAACTTTAGTAATGATCATCATCTGGAGAGCCCCAGTTGCTCTAGCCATGCTATACTTTGTTCCCTTTTTCATCATTGAAGGTGTTTATGTAAGTGCAGTTCTTACTAAGATTCCAAAAGGAGGATGGTTTCCGTTTCTCGTATCGGTCGTCCTCGCATTCATAATGTTTGTATGGTACCATGGGAGGCAGAGAAAGCTAGAATATGAGATGAGGAACAAAATATCAGTAGATAGTTTCAATAGGCTCTTATCATCCTTGGAGATCCAAAGAGCCCCAGGGCTGTGTTTCTTCTATAGTAACATCCAGGATGGGCTTACTCCACTACTTGGGCACTATGTGCGCAACATGAGATCCTTGCACAAAGTGACCATCCTAACCACTTTTAGGTATCTATTGGTGTCTAAAGTGGATCCTAATGAGAGAATCATCATAAGAAAGCTTGGCATTGAAGGCTTATATGGTTGCGTAATTCAATATGGATATGCTGATTCTCTCAATGTTGAGGGAGATAATTATATCTCCCAAGTCACAAATAGTATGAGGGAACATATCAGGTATAATTTTGATGGACTATCTCCCACCTCTCTTGAAGGGGAGATTTCTCAGTTGGAAAAGGCAGAAGAGGAAGCAGTAGTTCATGTTCGTGGAAAGACTAGGTTTCATATAGGTGTTCAGACCAGCTTTTCTGATAAGATTTTGCTCGGGTTCTATGAGTTTTTGCATGGCAACTGTAGATCTGCATTGCCTGCTTTGGGAGTTCCATTACAGCAGAGAATGATAATTGGCATGGTGTACAATACTTGAAAGCCATTACAGAAGTTCTTGTTTATTCTCAGGTTTAAGCGACCTATTATCTTTTAGAGGAAAACAAAGATATTTTCGTTTGGGACAGTTTTCTTACTGCTTTTTAAAGTAATTTTGTGGTACAAAAATTTCTAGTTAAAAAAAATTTTGTACTAAAAAATTATTTTAGAAAGAAATAAAAATCCTACCCCAAACAAAGCCTAGGTTATACTATAAAATTGTAATTGTATTTTTTTTTTTTGGAATGTGGTTATGTACCTGTTGTCATCCTCCATAGGAGTCGCATGGCAGCGTAACTAATCCCTCGACAAGGCTATCAGTAACCAGACCTACAGGTGCAGGACTTGCAGTTATTTTCTCTTCACTTAAGGGGTCGTGTTGCATGAGAGGGGGATCAAATATGAGTTAGGGGTTTCTTAATTATGCTCGTCCGCCAACCCAGCTAAGTCCGGTGGAGTAAAATTGTAATTTGCATTTGGGGTGAGATTGGAAGACAAGATTTCTGGTGCAAATGCATGCTAGATTTTTGTATTTAACACTACATGTGTAAGACTTTTAATGGAGAATTGGAGATGAGATTTTATACCATAATTTTCTTGATTAATGAAGATTATATACTTTGCATATGAGAAGTTTCTTGTTGAATAATGGTGGGCTTCATGTGGTAGTTAACCAAAGGACTAAAGATTATAATTGAGTAATAATAATTTTTCATTATTTTTAATCAGAAAAGACAATAAATAAGTAAAAATATTCTAATACATTTTGTGATAATTATCTTATTTTTATTATATTTAGCTTTGATTTTATGCATCAAGACATCTCAACAGCAACAACAACAATATCAAGTCTTTATCCCACTATGTCAGTTTGTTTACATGAATCTTTTTGCTCTATTGTGTTTTATTAAGAGTAAAATTTTCATTTAAATCTAATTTAAAAAATATCATTTATAATACTTGTTAATTAAATTTTTTTAGGTTTATCTTTAAATTTCTTAATAGAGATTTGAATTTATTTTCAAATTGTAATATTGCTGATTTAGATTTATTTTCAAATCATAATAAAGCTTTATTTGTAAAGCTTTAATGACATGTTATTATAATTTATTAGGGAGTTCATTTATTTTTTAAGTATTTGATTTTATTGGGATTTGATTGGGAATTAGATTATTAAGTCTTTTTTTTTTAATTGTTTCCCTCAAATCTATTAATTGAGGGGTTTGGGGGTTGTAATAGTTGTAGTGGGAGAGAAAGAGTTTGAGAGCTATTGTAATTCCCTTTTTTTTAATATAATGAAATCATTATTTTCTTCCCGTAGACGTAGGCATCTTTGTTGAACCATCTAATTCGTTGTGTTTTTTATTTTAATATTTTTAAATAAAACTATTGTTTGATTAAATTTATTTTTTATTCATTAAAGTATTAAAAAAAAAATTTGTTATATCAATTAATAAAAAAATTTTGTTTAAAAATAAAATTTTGTTAAATCAATTAATAAATAAATTTAATTTAAAAAATTTACTATAATTATAAAATAAACAGAAATAGGAATACGAAAATGCCATAATTTTTTAATTATGGACATTCTGTTTTTGAATTAAGTTATAATTAAGAAAGCAAAACACTTTTGAATTAAGGAAATTTGGTTTATTAAGAAACCGGAGTATGATAATCCGATTTCTTATTAAGAAATTTTGTTCCGGTTTCTTTTCAAATAAAAAAATTCAGAGAATAAAAAAATTAAGAATTTATAGAAATAGAGAAGTAAATGAAAAATTTAAGAATTTATAGAAACATAGAAGTAAATTAAAAAAAATTAAGAATTAATAGAAACCAGAGAAGTAAAATTCGGTTTTCGATCAAAGTAGAAACTGGAGAATGAAATTTCGGTTTCTATTGAAACCGGATAATTAAGTTTTGTATTTATACATTTTTAAAAAATTTCTTTAATATGCTTCTTAAACTAATTTACACTTAAAAAAGCTCCTCTTTATAAAATGCCCAGACAAAATTATGGTTTTTTGAGTTTTCATAAGAACGTAGATCTATATTTGGACTCCAATTACATCATGACACATGAAGTGTAGACGTGGATATTTAAATTTGATTTCGTTTTAAATTTTATCTCATCGACCCGATCGACTCGACCCTGAGTTTCAGCATCCAGTTCAAATTTAGATTCTAGGGTTAACGTCCTTTTTTTAAATGAAAATAACCATAAAAGTTTCGTAATATGTAGGATTTTATCTTAATAAATCTTTTATATCTGCTAAGAAACAAAAAAACAAAGAAGAGCCAATGAAGAGGAAGAATGATTTAGAGGAGTGTGTTTGTTATTCAAGCCGAGGATATGCGTACATAACGTGGAATTTCAAAGGCGATATACAAACTCCAAGAAAGAAGAAGAATTGAAGTTGAAAGAGTTGCAGCCTTAAGGAATAATAATATATATATATATTTTTGTATACTTAGGGAATATATAAGGGGTTCTAGGGGGCAAAGGCCCCTGGCAAGGTTCGACTTGCCCATTAGGTTGCGGGGTGAAGGGGCAGTGTCCTTGCCAGAGTTTACGGGGGCAGCACCCCAGAACAAATTTTGGTTGTAAGGGAAATTTTCAAATTGTGCTTGTTTTTATTAAATTCATTGTAATAAAATTAATTTTTGCTACTTGACTTCATGCCAGTAACATTTTTACACTATGTAAGGAAATTTTTTTTGATAATGTAATTCAGTAAGCTTTAACTATTGTTAATTGTGCTTTTACTATACTTTTGTTGAGCTTTCAATGTGCTTTGATGCGCTTTCACTATGCTTTCACAGCGCAGTGAAAATGCAACTAAAGTGTAATGAAAACGTAACTAAAGTGTAATAAAAGCACATCTAAAACACAGTAAAAGTACAATGAAAGCACATTTAAAATGAGATTAATTATAGTGAAAACACAACAAAAGCACAATTAAAGCGCCATTTAAAAATGTAGTTATATATTTTAAAGCTATGCAACCTACTTTTGAAAACTAAATTAGTTATACTAACTAATACCATGAAAGCAAATGCACAATGAAAGTACATTTAAAGCACAATTAAAATGAGACTAAAATGAATAAAAATAACTCAAAAATTTTAAAGCAAACAAAAATAACCTAATTTTTAACCTAGAAGAATTCCGGAGAATAATTTTTCCGTTGAGTTACATATGGCTTGAAAAAAGGCTATATAATATGCGGAGCACATGTGCCGCCGCTTCTTTAATCTTAGTTCATACCTGCACCATTTTAATTATTTTTAATAATTTTCCTTAAAGTCAAATATAATTTGGTAGATCAATTTATTTCGAGGGGCCTTATTCATTTGTTGGTCCACATAAATTTAATGTTAGCCCCCATGAAAAACGACAGCCGGAATTGCATGACATGTGCACCGAGTAAATCCCCATGGGAACGATGGAGAATTTGTGATCCTTCTCTTTCCTGATTTCAACGTGCTTCAAAACCCCTAACAAGCTGGACAAATCTCCGAGAGTTAATTAGCCCTCGAGCTTCTCTTTCTCCGTGTGTTGACCTTTTTTTTTCCGGTTGCCATGGTTGTGGAAGCCGGTACGCCAATGCTGCAACTCTTGTCGCCCGGAAGAACTACGGTGAGTAGGCAGAGTATAATCGATGTGGTCTCATCGGGGAACTCAACGTCAGCTTCGAAATGTTTGGCTTTCAATTTGATCGATTTGGTATTTATATTTTTCTAAAATTTATTTGAAAATTAGTCATTTTGAATGGTTTTCATCCAGGCAAGGGTTTTTTTTTTTTTCTTCAATTCATCTAGGTTTTCGAGGGTTTTTTTTTTTTCAATTGGAAAATTTATGATTTGTACTCTACTTTTGCTGCTTTATATGGGTGATCACCTTGCATCTGGTGCTTCTTGTGGAGTGGAGGTATTCAATCGAGCCACTGGTTTTAACAGATAGGGTGCTTTTTTGTTTTCTGAACTTTAACTTTCTGGCTGACATCTCAATCCATTTTGGTGTGTTGCTCCAACAAGTGTCATAAAAAGAGTCTGTCATTTTCTATGCTTTTAGAATTTTGTTCATTTTATGAAGGGTTTGGTTTGACCTACATTTGTTTTATTTTTATTTTCTTATGGGGTTAATTCTTGTTTCAATATCTTTGATCTTTTTTTCATTATATGTGCTTAATTGGACTTTGTTCTTGATCAGTTGATTTATGATTTCTGCTTATAAGTATACTTTCTGAACAGGAATGCAGGCGTTGGAGAGATTTTATTCTAGCTTATAGGACACTGGGAGTAGTGTTTGGTGGTCTAGTCACATCTCCTCTCTATGTTTATCCTTCCATGAACTTGGATTCCCCAACAGAAGATGATTATTTGGGTATTTATAGCATCATGTTCTGGACTCTAACTCTAATTGGGGTGGTCAAGTACGTCCTCATTGCTCTTAAAGCTGATGATAATGGTGAAGGTAACCTTTTTTTTTTTTTTCTGATCCTTTTATATAAGCTCTGTTTGGTTAGAAGAAATTGAAAGAGAGGAAATTAAATGGAAATGGTAAAGAATTAAAATGAAATTTGTTTCCACCTACTGATTTGGTCAAGCAGTAATTGAGTGAAACGTGTTTTTTTTTTCCTGCTTAGTTAATGAAAAATTGAGTTTTTATTTATAGTGCGGAGGAGATGCGGGAATTAAAATCTTGATTTAATAATTCTTTCTTCTTATTTTTCACTAGAATTGGTATAAATTTTCAATGAAAAAAAATTCTTTTGATCACATTTCTTAGATAAATCCAATTACCTCTTAGTTATTTTGAAACTAAGCACCCAAGGTATGCGAAGTTCTGAAGTAAAATACATTTACATTCCATTTTGTATTCTTTAATCTTTGGTTTTTTCAATTTAACCGCACTCACAGGCCTAGCGCTGCTCTTAAATGCAAAAATAGTCAAATCATACAATCTTTTGTGTCTATTACTACAAATAATCCTTGAGGAACAGGAGAGGATGAACATAAGTATGTGTGCCCTCATAATTATTACTAAGATGCTAAAATTGTGCTGAATGTAGTTTAAAGAAAAGGCAACTAAGTTTTAAATATGCACAAAATAAGCATGCATTCTAATCAGATTGAGTCCCAAGCCCAAATGTTGTTTATTTTATGAGGTTTTGACTTTAATAATGTGGAATAAATAGGGAGCAAAAGCGTTGCGAGAACAAATGGCATCCCACCTATCTTATTTGATATGTGTTGTCATTATCTGATTTCAACTCCAATAGAATCAACAAAAAGGTGTGACAACTATCTTATTCTTCTTGTGGAATTTTAGGATTGGTTTCCTGAAGTAAAGGGAAAAAAAAAAATCTTGCAAACATTTTGTTATGCTTTTGGCATTTATAGTTAAAGCTATAATTTTTTTGATATATGAGTCATAATCATGTTCTAATATATATAACTTTTCTTATTTTTCATTAGGATTGTTTCAAATTTTCAATGAAAGTAATGAAGTTATGCGAATTTTTGAAGTAAAATGTATTTTCATTTCCTTCAATTCCATCAAATCACACAAAGCTATCATCTTAACACAAATGGATCCATTCAATAATGAGACTGTCATCTGCTAATAACTCAAAGGCCTTTTTGGTGCTCTTACAATTTGAACTAGGCAAATCGTAAGGCCTTTTGTGTTTTTCAATATAAACAATCTCGGAGGGATAGACGAAGAAGATAAACTTAAGTACGTGTGTTCTCATAATTAGTACTAACAGGCTAAAGAAGACCCAAATGAAATTTAAAGAAAAGAGAACCAAAGTCATGTTTTAAAATTGAACAAAATACGTGTACATTCTAATCAAATCTAGCCCCAAGCCCTATTATTTTTTATTTTATGATGTTTTTACTTCAACAATAATGTATAACTAAGGAACAAAAGTATAATACAAGAATTAATGATGTCCCACCTATCTTATTTGATAGTGCCGTGTTTGAATTTAGTTTTGACTCTAATAGAATCAACAAAAAGATGTACTACACACGTTATTCTTCTTCTGAAATATTAAGATTAGTTTCCTAAAGAAAAGTGGTAAAAAGAAGATTTTATCTTAAAAACATTTTCATTTACCGGAGGCATTTATAGTTAATGTTTCATACCTGAACAATATCCCAATTTTGGTGAACTTCGTTTAGTTTTTTTAATTTCTAATATCAGGTGGCACTTTTGCGCTGTATTCACTGCTATGTCGGCATATCAATATTGGCAGTCATCCATCAAGAAGTGTCAGCTCAAGCACATATATTTCACATTCTAGTCATTCCATGAACTCTAGGACAAATAGTTTAGGGAAGTTTTTTGAGGAAAGTATTACAGCAAAAAGGATATTGCTTTTCATAGCAATGCTGGGGATGTGCATGCTTATTGCTGATGGCATACTTACACCTGCTATTTCAGGTACTTGTTGCCATATTACTTTTAGTATTAGAATTATTTAGGATGTCTAATGATCTGTATTAAATTGGTTTTGTTCAGTTTTATCAGCAATTGATGGAGTTAGAGGACCGTTTCCTTCGGTAAGCGCATGTAAGCAATTTACAGATGGTCTCTTCCAAATTTTCCCTCTCAGCCCTCCTTTCTAAATTTATAATTTTTAATTGTTGTAGCTGTTGTGGAAGCTCTTTCTGTCATTGTATTGCTAGCGCTTTTCCTTTTACAAAAGCATGGTACTTCAAAAGTGAGTTTTCTCTTTTCCCCGATAATGGCCACCTGGACTTTGACTACACCAATTATTGGTATATATAGCTTTTTGCGACATTATCCAAGCATATTCAAAGCTTTGTCACCTCATTATATAGTCTACTTTTTTCTAAGAAATAGAAGAAAAGGTTGGGAATGGCTTGGAGGAACTGTTTTATGCATTACAGGTAGTTATTGCTGGAAATTGCGTTCTTTTTACAAACTTGCAAAACAAACTTTCTAGATTTTGCATTGCTACACACTTTTTCTTCTTTTCCCTGTATCCAGGCGCAGAAGCAATGTTTGCTGATCTAGGACATTTCAACAAAAGGTCAATTCAGGTTTGTCTGTTTGTTGTACTACCTTCATTTCTTTTGTTTTCTTTTTTTATCTTCCTTTGAAGGTCACAGACTATAGTTGAGCTGATTCTTGACACTATTTTTTGCTCTTGAAGCTTCAACTCATGGTTCATCTTCTTCATGTAGATGGCTTTCCTTTTCACTATATATCCTTCATTGGTTCTCACATATGCCGGGCAAACGGCCTATCTAATCAAGCATCTCGATGATCACGCCGATGGGTTTTACAAATTTGTGCCTCAACCAGTCTATTGGCCTGTGTTTGTAATTGCAACACTAGCTGCAATTGTCGCAAGCCAATCTTTAATATCTGCCACCTTTTCTGTTATTAAGCAATCAGTAGGTCTGGATTACTTTCCTCGTGTCAAGGTGGTTCACACATCCAAACACAAAGAGGGTGAGGTTTACTCTCCTGAAACCAACTACATCCTCATGGTCCTCTGTATATTGGTTATACTCGGTTTCGGTGATGGGAAAGATATCGGGAATGCATTCGGTATGATATCAACTCTAATTTATTCATTATACTATCACGATTAAAGTTCGTATAGCTTGTTAATCCGAATGTTTCTTCGCAGGCGTTGTGGTTATTGTTGTCATGCTCATCACCACACTTCTATTGACTTTAGTTATGATCATCATCTGGAGAGCCCCAATCTTTCTAGTCATGCTATACTTTATTCCCTTTTTCATAATGGAAAGTGTCTATGTAAGTGCAGTTTTTACAAAGATTCCAGAAGGAGGTTGGTTTCCATTTCTTGTATCCATCATCCTCGCATTTATGATGTTTGTGTGGTACTATGGGAGGCAGAGAAAGATAGAATATGAGTTAAGAAACAAAATATCAATAGATAGCTTTAATGGCCTCTTATCATCCTTGGAGATCCAAAGAGTCCCAGGGCTGTGCTTCTTCTATAGTAATATCCAGGATGGGCTTACCCCATTACTAGGGCACTATGTGAGAAACACTAGATCTTTGCATAAGGTGACTATTATTGTCACTTTCAGGTATTTATTGGTGCCAAAAGTGAATCCTCAAGAGAGAATCACCATACGGAATTATGGAATTGAAGGCTTATATGGTTGCATAATTCAATATGGATATGCTGATTCCTTCATTGTGGAGGGAGATGATTATATCTCCTCCGTTATAAATAGTTTGGAAGAGCTTATCAGGAATAGTTTTGTTGGACGGTATCCCGAAGAGGAGATTTCTCAGTTGGCAAATGCAAAAGTGGTTGGACTTGTTCATGTTCGTGGAAAGACTAGGTTTCATGTAGGTATTCAGACCAGCTTGTCTGATAAGATTTTACTCGGCTTTTATGAGTTTATGCATGGCAATTGTAGATCTGCATTGCCTGCTTTGGCAATTCCGCTACAGCAGATCATGGAAATTGGCATGCTTTACAATACCTGAATTGCATTGCAGAGGCCTTGTAATCACCATATGTTGCATGCATTTGATATTCTAGAATTGATTGTACTATATGTAATTCTATATACATATACATATGTGGAATTTAGAAATGCAAAATTGTGGAAGTTAGTATATTTTGTTGTGAAAGTTCTTATTTGTTTTGGTAGCTAAGCTATATTGCAGAGGAAAATTAAAATAGAAAGTTTCAGTGGCATTATAAACAAGTTATTTGCATGAAGCGTGCGATTGAAGAGAAGAAATAAGGTGCATGAGTAGATTAGACTTTGTATTTGACACCAAATCTGCAAGTTCTATGGTGCAGAATTGGAGATCGTACATTATTTTGTTGTACAGGATAGACTTTATGGAGCAGATAAACCGAATCAATGAAGATTATATTTCATCAGACTATTTTTATTGTTGAACGAAAGTGGGCTTCATGGGGCAATTGACTCCAGCTTGGAGATTATTGTTGTTAATGAGTCAAATTAAGTATGGTTATGTGGGCTCCGAAAATTCACTCCCCTGCATCTCGGCGACCATTTTCTTTTTCTTGTGTCGTGTCGGCAAGAAGAGTTTTAAGGAGTTTAAGTTTCGAGGTAAGTTTTTTAGAAGACAGATTGGCTTTATAGGTAAGACATTATCCAAAGGTTTTGCCCTCATTTTCCAATGATTTTATGATCTAAGTTTAGGTTTCCTATAGACGCAAGCTCCTATAGTTAATTGCCCCTCCTAATAATGAGAGAATTTTTTTAATAAGGCTAGTTGTCAAATAGATACATAGTATCCAAAGTATAGTATTAGTAGAATAAAATATTGAAAATTGAAATCTTATCACCGCATACTTAAAAGCGGATGCTGGGGGGATAATGATGAACCCGATCAAGATCCCATGATTCCATCGTTCTGGGTAGATGTATAAACAAGTCGAGTTGAGTTGAGTTTAGGCCCTTATCAAACTTGGCTCGTTAGATGGAAAGCAAGCTCGAACTCGAGCTCGTCTCACTGTAAACGAACTCGAGCTCGAGCCGGCTCTCAAGTCATGGGCGGAAATTTTTAAATTTATGTGAGATTTTTAAAAATTTTAAAAATTAGGCGGGATTTTTAAAACTTAGATAAAATTTTTTAAAAAATATGAAATGTTTAATATTTAAATAAAATTTAGGTGATTATTATTATTATTTTTTAATATTTAAATTTAATAAATAAAATAAATTTATTTTAAAAATATTAATATTTATTCGAACCGGCTCGCGAGCTCACGAGCCGAACCAGTTCAAGCTCGAACTCAAGCTCGTTTAGTAAACAGGCTCGAACTCGAGCTTGAGCTCGACTTGCAAGCTCGATAAGCTCGGCTTGCGAGCCCATAAACGAGTCGAGATCGAGCAGGCTCGGCTCACTTAGACCCCTAGTTCTGGGGCATCATGATATCATAGTACATAGTCTATTTACGCTGAGAAGGTAATTGACCCAACTTGACTGAAGGATCCTTGTTGACAACCATGAGTTGCTTCGTCTAAGGGTACCATATAGACTTAGGGTGAATGTTTATCTAAGGAGACATACTTGAGTTCACCTTAGATAACAAAGGGCTTTGTGCCCTATCAGTCATACGCTATTAATTAATTACTCAATAATTTAGAGTCTTTGGGAAGCATAAATGCTCTGACTATGATCATAATCAAGTGGTATCATTTAGTGACAAAACCACCTGATCAGAGGGTCACTGTTATAACTGTTTACCTGTGGCGCCATTTGTTTGCGAAACCACTAGTTAGAGGACACATGTCACGTCCTTATTGGCAAAAAATAATTTGAGAATGACTATTTGTCGGCATTTTAAAAGTTTGGGTTTCCCTCCAATTGAGATTTTCTATCAAAACGACAATCATTGGGGTATATAGGTAATTTCACTTTATTGGAAGAACCTTGTTGACTCTATCTACTTGTCGACAGAGAATTGGATCAGCATAAATTTTACGTTTTTTGTGATGATTCTTTCTTATAACAGACCTTGATGATTTAATATGAATGTATAAAATAAATACTATTGTCGACACTATGATCGTATATTTGTTCGACAATACAAGCCGTGTCAACTATATATATTTGTCGAGAGAGGATCAGGTTCTATGTATGCTTCATGCTTTAGTTAATGAATCTTTATTATAATAGATTTTGATGACCTAATATAATCTTACAAAACAAATACCTTGGTCAACCTTACGGCTTTGTATTTGCTCGATGATTCAGGCCATGCCGACTCTGCCTATTTGCCGACAGGGGATCAAGCTTGAACTTAAGTTCATTTATTGACTTGCACAGCATGCTCAGACATCACATGTGTGTATACGTCATGCTCATCGGGGCACATGCGAGTATATACTTTTGCATGTATTTTACATAATATATTTGTATAGAGGTTATATATATGCAATGCAATGAGTGTATATGACATATTTGTATATTTGCACACACGCTTACGCTTTTATCTGCGTGTTAATATACTCACATTTATACTTGTGCATTTGCATGTATATGCATATGCTGATATATTCATTTGTGTATTGCTTGATATTTAGTATGTTACATAGTGGCTTAATGTAGTAGTGTATGATACATACATACAATACTTCTATGCATCACCTGTTTGCTTGCATAATATATTTGCATGACAATTCAATATTTTCACGTAGTGCATGAAGTATTTGCATGTTGGTGTAGGTGATATCACTACACAGTGCATTTTACATGTTGTATGGTGTACTTGTGCAATGTATTTTGTATATTGCAACATGTATATACACTATGTGATTGCCTATTAATGTAATGTACCGCCACAATGTGGCGTATATTGAGTGATGTATTTGCATGATACACCATGCATATTATAAATGTGTGCATGTTATGAATTTGTTAGTGTGCATTTTAATGCTTTAGGTGGTGTTTTTGCAATATTCAAATATGATCAATTATGCAAGTGTTCATCATTTAGAATATGCACGAGTTTCCTCAAGGGGCCTATAAATGTCTTCTATTTTCTTATATGAATGTTGTGGATTTAGTGGCTTTGTTTATAAGTGCATTGGGTTTTATTTAGTATGCATCAGGAGTGTGTTTAGCTCATTTATCTTATACAAGCTATTATTTTTGTTAGTATGGAACCTGTATGAGTGTACTTCTATCTGCAAACATGTTGTGCGATGAATCAAGAGCCCTCCACCAGTGATCTATAGTTTTTACTATATATTCCTTTCTTATGCTTGCAAGTGAATCGTAGCACTGTGTTATAGGTCATTTGCTGCTTTATGCAAGTAGGTTGTCGTGCAATACAAGCTTTGTTGACACTGTTTGTGATCTAGTGCTAGGCATTCAGGAGCCACCAGCTATTGCATTTAGATGAATTGTGCTTAACGCGAATGTTCCAACATCACTTGTAGGTGGGTTGCAGCATTGCGTTATGGGTCACTCGTTTATTCTTGCAAGCTAGCTGTCGTGCCATATAAGCTTTGCTAAACTTGCTTGCAAGTTGTCAGTGGGCATTCAAAAATCACAGGCTATTTTGTATAGGTGAACTATGCTCAACGTAGATTTTTCTAGCATTGTATGTAGGTGGGCCATAGAGTTTCACTACGGTTTGCTTTTTTACTTCTTGCAGGTGAGTTATCATGTCATGCAAGATTTGTTGAATTTGCCTATAGGTTATTAGTGAACATTCCAACATCACCAGTTTAACTCATAGGCAGATTGTTGTGTACATGATGAATTTTCTACAATGGCTCGTAGATGCTTGCATTTATCACAAGCTCATTGCTTTTGCCTTAAGGCATTATGTCACACTCGTTGTAATCTCCTTATGTCTGTAGAAGATCCATCATGCTTGCAATATACTCACTATCATTGTTTGTAGGCATGACCACTGCATGTATTACGGACCTTCTAATGTTACCAGTGGGCAAGCTGTGTTGAATGCAGATCTTCTAATGTTGCTCATAAGTATTTGCATATGTTGCATATTGGCAGCCTTTACTTGCCAGAGATTAATGTATTTGCCCAACATTGAATTGTTGTTGACTGCAAGGGTTTCGTAATATTCATTGTCTATCATTGATTATCACCCAAAGGCATACTATCATGCATATATCAAATCTTTCCTTATTGCCAGTAGATGTTTGCATTCATCGTCTATTGCATTGTGTATGCTTGTAATAAGCTTTGTTGTTTGCAGGAAAGTTAATGTGTTCATTTGTTTGTTGATGTGGGCTACAAGGTGAGCTGCATTTATCGCTAATTTCCTTATGTACATCCATCGACAACTTACTACGCTAATTTTGTATTGACTTTCAAGATTCATAGGGGATGCCACACTTATTTACAAGTTGGGTGACATTAAATGAAGGGAAGTCGTAGTATTCATTGCATGTTGGTTGGTAAGTTGTTATGCTCACGTGTATGTCTTTGGTTGTCACCCATAAACACTCATAGGCTTCTTGTTGTTTCCTGTAAACAGACCATTATGTGTGTCATGAATTCATGCTCATGCATATAGGCAACTTATTTTATTCACTATATGTCTCTTGCATATGCTCATGAGAGCTTGTACTCACTACAGGTTCTTGGTCCTTGCCTGTAAATTGACTAATTGAACATGACATGTTGTTTTAATCTTATCATTTATGGGCTAATTAACACATGCATCAAGGGTTTTCTCACCACTTATCTTCTCATTGATGTTCAGTTGAATGACCCTGCTTGTTAGTTATCATTTGTATTTTAATGTGATTGTGCATTTATTAGTTTAGAGTGCAATTCCTTATTTATTAAATTGCAAGTTCAGTTCCCTATGATTATTCAAGTTATGTTCTTTTTCAATCCATATTTTGGTATCCTCTCGGCGTGTCCCCCATTTAGGGGAATGTTTGAGAGTCTAGGCCTTTCCACTACGCTATGAAAATCGTGTATGGTTGGTGTCGCGTGACACCGTAGCTATGGTTTTCAATCCCACCATTATACGAAAAGCGTGTATGAATCTTTGAGGTACCTGCGTTGAAGCTTGCAAATTTTTTTCTAGACATAGAAACACGTACAGGGGTACATAGGAAAAGCGTGTACAAGACATGCCCGTCTCGCCGCAAGCATTGCACATAGCTCCCTCCCACCACGCTAAGAAAAGTGTGTATAGGTGAAGTGCCAAAAAATAAAATTTAAAGGTTTTTCTTGATTTTAGAAGTCATTATTATACCTTTGCGAGCAAAGCGACGATGGTGTCGGTGTCGAGGCGATGATGTTGACAATATCACATGAATTTTATTTCTTTTATCTCATCTTTTTTTTGAAAATTCTTTTGTTTTCTTTTTTATTTTATAATAATAATAATAATAATAATAATAACAATAATAATAATAGAGGGAAGGGGAAAATGGGTTGTTGTTGGAGGAGTGTATAGTGAATGGCTAGGCAGTAGGGATGTGGGCTTGTTGTTGGGCTAGAGTTTGGCTAAATGGAAGGAATAAGAGGCAGTGAGAGAAGCTTGGGTTGAGGAGGCCGAGCAGGATTTCCTTCTCTTGGAACAGGGGGAAAATCAGGTTTTTTAGGTGGTTCATATGTGAGAGTGGCTTGTGTGAAACAGATAGGTAATCGGGTTTAGTAGGTCGTCGATTTTGATTATTTTCGCTCGATTTAACTGCGAAGGGCTCCTTTGGTAAATTCAACGCCAATGATTGGAATAACACAATCCGTTTGGAGATCAGATGTGTTTTGACCACTTAAGTGATGTGTCGCCCATGTCGATCGTTGCTTGCATCACAGATCTCATCTCTTTTCACGTATTTCTGTGTGTAGTCTGGATAGAAAGAACCGTCTGTACATGTAAGTGTACATATTGTGTATAAATTTGTATACAGTTTGTATTAACTTTTTGTACACTCTGTTTGTACACAGTGTGTCATACTGTTTGTATGCAGTGTGTACACTCACAGTCCATATTATTTGTACGCAGAGTGTACACTCACAGTTCGAACGATTCTTCCCGTCCGAACTTCGCATGAAATAATTTCTCTTATGACTGAGCACAAATTTTTTTTTGTATGCTTTTTTATCCATATAACAAAGACATATTTTCTGGAAATTTATGTTTTCTAAAAGATTAACAAAACTTAATCAAAATATTCTAATTGATTTCTTGTCATGAAGAGCTATTTCCTTTATTATATATACGAAGGGTGCAAAAGTGATGTGTGGAGCCCATCCACTAGACTTTGTCCGAAACACTTGTGCTAGGTTTGGGCCCGCTCCCACGTGTGTTGCGATAAGGATCCATTTTCGTGGGCTTAGATTTTGATCGGTTTGCAGTGATGACAAGAACCGATGTGTGTGTGATTTGGCTTTAGAACCTATAAAGGGCTTTGACATTGTCAAGTCATCAAGCTTTATATATATATATATATATATATATATATATATATATATATATATATATATATATATATATATATATATATATATATATAAAGCAGGAAACATGATTTATGTGCTCACCTAACCCATATGTTGTATTTTTACTGTTTATATTTATTTTAGACTGAGAAAATGAGTGATCATGAAAAAAAATCAGAGGGAATGCTGTCTCAAGACATTGTCATTATCTCATCCCTAAAATTTCTTATATCCAACATCAAAGCCATTGTGCCCATATAGCTTCCCAATGACAACTACTCAATGTGAAGGTCTCAAATCTTTAAGTTGTTCAAAACAAACAACTATGAAGGATTTATTGATAAATCCTCTCCAGTTCCCTCCCGCCTACAGATTGACTCCAATGGCAAATCCCAGCTCAAGACCGCCTACACTCGTTGGATTCTTATCGACCAGAATCTTGCGCCCTCCCTTTGCTCCACTATCACGACGAGCATTCTACCGTATGTTCTACATCTGGACACCTGCGCTGACATTTGGATCGCGCTTGAGCATCATCTTCAAGCTTCAAACTGATCAAGAGTAATACAACTCAATAATGACCTACATCACATCTCCATGGGTCAACTTACATTGCTTCAGTATCTCACGAATGTCAAGACTCTCGTTGACAACATCGCTGCAGTCGGTTGTACCATTGACAGCGAAGATATCCTTCTATACACCCTCAACGACCTACCACCGCAATACCAGGCCTTCAAGACATTAATCCGCACCAATCTATCTTCGATCAGCCTCGAAGATTTGTACTCACTACTCTTGAGTGAAGAAACAAATCTTGCCAATGATTTTGCCAAAGATCACTCAACACCAAATATAGCTACAGCCTTATACTCCAATCGAAACAGGGGTCGTGGGCGCGGCAGATCTAATTCCTCTAACAGAGGACGACAGTCTACCTAAAACTCCTACAAATCTTCACAAACAGCAAATAGCTCCAATACTCCTTCCTCAGGCCCAGTTTTCTGCCAGATTTGTGGCAAAAGAGGCCACCTAGCCCACATGTTCTGGCATAGATACAATGAGTAGTACCCAATTCCGAATTCAGCACTTATTGCAGCCACTATACAACCTCAAACATACTGGATACTGGACTCAAGAGCTTCATCCCATCTCACCAACAATCTTGATAACCTCATACAACCAACTGAATATAACGGACAATATAGCGTGTCGATTGGTGATGGCAGTACCCTCTCCATTGCCCACTCCGGTCAGGGACTCTTCCCACTCCCAATCGTAAGATCATTCTACCTTGCTTTTTTCACCTTCTTCATCTTTCCCACAATCTGATTTCAGTTTCTTCTTTAACTACCAATAATAATCTTTCTGTCTTATTTGACAAATCCGATTTTCATATCAAGGATCCATAGACAAATTCAACAATTCTTTCAGGCCCTTGTAGAGATGGTCTCTACCATTTTCATCAAGCTTCAAATAACAATGTTCGTTGTCAAGCTCTTACTGCCACAAATCAATCCTATCTACAATGGCATCGTCGTCTCGATCATCCACACCAACAAGTCATCACCACAATCTTAAACCAGCATCGTCACTTAGCTATTCCCAAACCTATTCATTCTTGTTCTTCATGTAAGACCACAAAAGTAAAGAAAATAAAAATTACATACTCTTTTACATCCTATTCTACCCAGTCTTGAGTCTTTAGTAGTCTTGAGCAGTGTATATTCTACCTGAAATGTTAGTGCTCGCAAATTAAAATAACATCTAAAATATTTAAGGAAGAATGTAATAATTCAATCAATATTATTTATCATTCAATATTATTTATCATCTTTAAAATCACAGACTAGGAATCCTAGATTACAACAATAAAGCTTTCAAGTAGGCTTTGGTCCTTTGATTGATTTGGGCCCATTTGGACTTGGATTAGACCATGGTGTTATTAGGTTCATCTCCTTGAGATGTTCAATTTAACTATAAGTTTACTAAAATCAGAGTTTGGATTAAGTTATTTTTAATATAGATTTTCATCGAGATTCATGCTAGATTAAGTTGTTTCTGTGACACATCCATTATCACCCTATTTTCGAATGTGGATGTCTAAGCTTGCTGAGTCCCAAAATATGTATAAGATCCTTCAAGCTACTTCTGACCAAAAAGTACACTTTTCTAGATAAGTTACAAAGCACGGTCACCTTCTGGTCTTTAATGTAGACATCTCATTGGGTCGTAAACAAAGTAAGATATTTTTTCCATAATTTTAACATTTATTAAAGTTGGCATGCTAATTAGAGCAAATAATATAAAAATTTGAGCTTCAAAAATCTTAAAATTTCTCTAATTTGATAGTAGTTACTTTATTTGGCTCCGAAAGTGTCAAAGTATAGTTCCAAGGACCCTAAAAGCATCCAAATTGGATCATTCAGGGTAAAATTGGGACATGACTAGGTATGGTGGCCGAACTACCAAGCTAGCCAACAGGCCACCAACATCCTCGGCAAGGTGCCTGCACGAGAGAAATAAATTATTTTAGCCTTTTAAAATTCTAAAAAAAATAATAAAAATTTTCAAATAAAATTCAAAAAATTCTAGAATGAATTTTAGAAATTCTCCTTCTCTCAAGCCTACAAATATCCCTTAGGGTGGGGGAAAAGTAAAATCTTTCTGAGTCAGCCTAAAGTTTCTCCCATAAATTTAGGAAAAAAATGAACAGATAAAAATTTTGAGGTTGTCAACATCGGAAAAGGCTCAGTACATAAACTACTACAGACTCTTATTTTTCTTTAAAAGAGGGGCAAGGATAATCCTGTAAAAAACACAAGACCATTAATAACGATAAAGGCTTGGTCCTTCAACGCAGGCTTTGATCTTCCTCCAAAAAAGGGGCGAAGATTATCCAGTAGGAGTCACAAGATGGTCAATAACGATAAAGGCTCTATCCACTAATGCAGTCTCCAATCTTCCTCCGAAAAAGGGACAAAGACTATCCTATAGGAGTTGTACGACTGTCAATAGTGGTGAAGGCCCGGTCCTCCAATGTAGGCTTCGGTCTTCCTTTGGAAAAGGGGCAAAGATTATATATCATGTAGAGTCGTAAGATCGTCAATCTTTAGTAAATGCCTGATCCAAAATTTATTTGGATTGATAGCTTGGATAATGTTGGTGGCTATTAAAGCTTAATTTTCTGGTGTCGGTCCAAGTTTTCTTCCAAAAATTTGGAAACGAATTGGCATTGCTAGCCTCGTGGAGCAAATTTCATAGTAGTAACGCCTGAGAAAATATATGATGATCATAAGTTTGTTCTTCTACGTAGGGATTCAAGCAGTATGCCTTTGGTGGTGATCAAATGATGAAAACCTAATGGAGATGGTTATGATGTTGGCAAGCGGGTGGTGAGCTGATAACGATGGTCGAGCTACATTTTGTTGGAGAAAGTAGGTATTCTTGCTTATAGGGGAAATAGTGGATGAGTTGATGGAGGGGGTCAGACTCTATGTCGACTATAACAGTTTAGGAGTACACTAATAGTGTAGACTGAGTAGAGGCCTGATGGCCTGATGGTGGTTTGCAAGAAATTTTATGATGTATTGATTATTGCTCCGAAATAATTTAATACATGCTTCTCTATTGAGATGACATTGATGAAACTACTACACTTCCTGTAATTCAATGTTTTAAATGATGAAGAATGTATATTTTAATCTGATGTATAATCATGTAAATGTAACAAAATTGTATATGGCTTTGAGATATTTTCATGAGCTTGATGTTTGTTTGAAGTAATAAATATTTTATCCTCTTGTAAGAATATTTATAAATTTTTCCCACAAGAGAAATCAAGTTATTTACATATTTTTAAGATATACTTTGATATATTACTTCTAGTTAGAGCAAATAATTTATAGAATTTTATTCTTTATACAACTTTTAGCCTTTTGAAGTTTTTAGAGAATAAAAAAAATGTATATCTTATAAGGTTTTTAACCTTCTAAGATTTGAGGATTTTAATCTTCTAAGATTTTTAGTATGTATGTGTCCTTTGAGGTTTTAGCATTCTATGGTCTTTGATGTACATGCATCTTTTGAGACTTTTAGCATGATAAGGTCTTTTAATAAGTGGTGGTTCTGTCAACCAGTTGCTCTTGTGAAATCTTTCTAGTAAGGACCTTGTCCACTATTAGCTTCCCTTCGAGACTACCTCATGGGTAGACATTCCTAGGATTATTAGTGGAGACCTTATCTACCACCTTCACTCATATGATATTTTTAGTGAGGACCTTATCCACCACTATATTCCCTTTGAGGCTACCTCATGGGCGCGCCTTCATAGGGTTATTGTTATATGTAATATTATTTATATAAATTCATTGATATTTATTTAAATAAAACTTTGAAGCATACATAATTTAAAAATTATAAAGAGTTTTGACCCTTTGAGGAATTTTAAACATGAGGATAATCTGAGTCAATAATACAAATAATTTATATATCATAATTCTTCTTATCTCCTCTATTCTCAGGCTCATGATCTGTAAATTACTTTTGTAAATGATGACCTTAATATCCTTGGTGAATCGGACATTCAATCTCATCATTCATTTATTTTTTTTTCAGTTGAATATCCCTTTCATTGATGAAAGTTACAGTATTGAGTTTGGTCTCCACTGTTGGATTCCTTATGGGCCTTATCCACTTGAGATGTTCAGAATTTTGAATTTCCCTTAGAATATTATTCCTTGATGTATTTAAAGGAGTGCAATCACGTGATCTTGGATGAATTTGATTATATCCATTTTAATTTCAACTTCTCCTACCTTCTTCATTATATAGCTGATCAATTTCTTCTGATTTTTTTATTTGAAGGAGGTTTACTCAAATTGCTTTCGATGAGTATTGATTGCCTCATTTGTAGTGAATTGAGCTTCTTTCCACTTTATGATTCAGATATGTGTATGAGTGAATAATCTCTTGCATCAACGATGAGTAGAGTGATTCAGATCGGAGGCTTCCAAAAAAAACACCTCTTTATAATTCATGATCTACTCATACTATTTGATGTACTTCAAAAGAAAATATTTTGAAGTATTCCTTTAATGCTTCTCCCTCATTTTGCCAAATCTCTAAAAGATGAGAGGAGCCTTTGATATGTCATTCTGCCCCAAATTTGCACTTAATGATATCATTGTTTTAAACTTTTATCCAATGCCTTTCATAAAAGGTGATTTAGGCTGATTGATTTTTCCTTTATGAGAGCCACTATTACTCAAATGTCAGAAAGTAAAACCTCATTTGGAAGGAATGAAAGGAAATATTCTCTATGCTCTGCATGATGTTTTGTATATCATGTTTAGAGGGAATGGAAACACATCAAATATGGCCTCACATTTTGTATTTTTTCCATTTTAAACATTATGTGTTCTTGTATGACTGCAAAAATCATAATTTCCATATATCATTAGTATCTTATTCCTCTTCTTTAATTCTAGCAATACAACTTCTATTAGCTAATATGTTTTGCTATTGGTTTTTATTATGTGTTGATGGTTTTTCTGTTTGTTTTTATTTTTTATTTTTATTTATGCGGAAAAAATTAGATATATGTCGAGTTGATGCATTATATGATAAATTAGTTCATAGATTTTTTTCGTTTTGAGTAGATGATGCATTTGAGACGGCTTTCTCTAATTTTAATAACCTTCTAAAATGACTTTTCGCTGCTTGTGCATCTTTTTCAATTCAGCAGAATGATGCAGAAATAGGAATCTTATTCAAGTTATTGGTGATAAGAGGGGATAAGCACTTTAATATCAAATTTTTTTATTGATTTTATGCAGTTTTAGATGGAATGTGCTGATTGATTCTTCTTTTGGATACAAACTTCTCTAAGGATTATCTTTACATAATTCAAAATAGAAATAAAGATAAAAGATACTGTTTTGATCATATTTTTGGGCCTGAATGTAAAAATTGTGTATGCCAATTCATGTACCTAGTTGATTTTATTTTCATTATATTTTATGTATGGTCATGATTTTATTTTCAATATATTTATATAACGTCAGCATTTTATTTCTTATTATTTATTTGTATTTGCATTTTTCCATGTTTACTTTTTTCTCATATAAAGCTACTTAATATTGTTGTATGTGAGAAATTAAGTTGGAAAAATTATTATCGATCTCGAATGCCTTATGGTTGAACAATCATCATAGAAGATTCTATTTTTAAAACTTTATTCACTTGCACTATGTGCATGTGCATTTTGTCAGTAGATCTTGAATTTTCTTTATGTTGAATTTAACGATTTACTTAGCTTCTTTCATGTGTTGGAAGTAAACTATACCATTCATTTTCCATAAGAATTACTTGCTGAGAAGGAAATAATTTTCCACCCCTTTCGCACGCTGCATCATGGATAGCTTAGGATTCTCTTCTCATGCAACCAATGTAGTGCCACCCATCAAATGTTTGTTATTATTTATGGTGCACCTTATAGTCAGTAAACCACTTGCACACTAGAGTTTTTAAGTGCCATTTTGTAAGATTTCTCGAAAAGGATATCATTGCTCAAATGTATCAAAGTAATATCCAACTTATAAGATTATTCCTTTTGATACTTTTATTTTAGTAAGTGGATAAGTCTTAAGATCTTTTCGAAAGTGATGTTTTATACCAATTGCTTATCAAAGCTGTTAATTTTTTTCATGTCGCTTTTGCATATTGTTGTCTTGTGGTCATTGATTTATCTGTACCATTCTCATCTTTTCTGTTTAGTTAGCTTTTGCCCATTGAAGTATAAATAATAATGTTCGAACATTCATCCTAAGTGCATTCTATAATTTGGTATTAATGGCTAACTTCATGATGGATGGCTTTATGAAACACAATGTTTTATAGGCATTATAAGATTCAAAATGTGATGATTAGGCTTTCATATATATTATAAGATGTGGCAAACTCACTTGACACTTCTAAATGTTTGCAACATTATGCACATAGTTCAAGGAAGAAGATGAAGGATTTCTTAATTTAAATTATAGTAAACTAAAAGAAGTATGTTGCTTGCATTGAGTTATGTACTTATAATAATGGGTTGCTTCATTCATCAGATTATATATTCATTTCATATTAGACTAAGCTAGTCTATTAGTTTGGCCATTTTGTTGTTGAATTAAGTTTGAAGATTTTTATGAATGATGATTACTCTCTGAGCCTATTCTATTTTGATTTGATTATGTAATTGTATGCACCTGTCTACATGATTAAAGATTGCAACGTCTTGTCAGACAAGTTATGCTAATAAGGATAAATCCCATAATGAGGAATAATCAATGGAGGCAAAGCAACAAACTAGGAAGATTGTTCGTTCAGTAATGGAGAAAGCTTATCAAATGACACCGAAGTGTGCATTCTATGATAAAAAAACTATTTAAATTTTTATGTAATAAGTCTGTCTATCCTAAAAATAAGGCTGGATCTATCCTTCATTGTGATTAGGCTACTTAGTTTGCAAGTAAATAATGTGTTGTTCACATTTACACCATTTCTATGTACTTGTCTTCCTTCATGGTAATTGTATGTTTGATCTATCTAATGTGTTTAGTTAGAAAATTCATTTTTGTTTCTCAATGTAGTTGAAACGAGCCCGGTAAGGGAAATTGGGCTTTGGCCCGTTATTCTCAAAATTAATCATAGGCTTTGGCCCGTTATTCTCAAAATTAATCATAGGATTTAATAATCCTTATACGTATATATATGGAACGGTCACAAAATGAACAATAAACATATGAAATGTATTCAAAGTTAAATCAATGATAAAAAAATATAATTTTTAGATGAAATTACATTAAATTTAAATAAAATTACGGATTATTTAGCTATTTAAAGCTTGTGCTTATTATTTTTAAGACTTTAATAATGATTGGAACTCAAATTGTAGATTATATAGAAAAGTACCTTAAATTTGATTATAAATAATTATAAATTATGAACAATTAAAACACGATGACAAATCAATTATTCGAGTTTTCATTAAATTGTACTTTTAAGTTTTCCATGGAGATCATCTGCAGTCGTTCTCGTTGCTTATCATCTCTGATTCATGCAACATAAATAAAAATAACAAAAAAATTTCTCTTCCTTTTTTTTTCTAAAAAAATTAAAATTTTATATTTAAGATATGAAATATATTTTTATTTCATGTTAAAATATACAAAAATAAAAATAAATATTATAAATGTCCCATAAAAATTTGAACATTACTTCTCTCGTTACTTTCACTTCATTAATCTTACTAATTACTTGTAAATTTTATTTGAATTATGCTAATTCAATTAAAGGAAATTATTAACTTGTTAGGATAATTAGAAATTTAGTCTAACACAATTACTTGGTTATTATATATATCTTATTGAATATTTTAGCTGATAAATAATACATTATAAAATATCTAACTTCACATTTATAACTATTTTAAAAATAATATTCTCATTTAATAAACTTTAACTTTTCTTATTCCAATGAAGGCATCTTCTTTTTGTGATATTCGCTTTTCAATAAATTACCTGTACTGTCGGCTTCTGTTCCTGACTTCACATTTTTCAAAAAAAAAAAAAAAAAGTTCCTGACTTCATTGAAAGTTCACACCCTTAATTTTTTTAACTTCAGATCTATTTGCATTTAGGACGATTTTATGACTGCTTTCATTTCTAAATAATAATTCTAATTTTATTTGATTATTATTACTTTTATTTTTTTATATGATGAAAAAGTATTTTTTGCAATCATAATAATGAAGTTATTTTCTCTACAATAATTTCACAATTAATTTTATAAAATATTACGGTCATTCCAAAAAAGACTTTTAGGATCTAGTTGGACGGCGTCAACTTTTTGTTAATATGATTGATATATCAACAAAAATTATCTTGGCAAAATCAAGTTGAAAATTTTCAAAATTAAATATGGGACCATCCGAACTCCGATTTCAAGAAACTTATAGTAGAACTAAACGTCTTAGTAATACTAAGCCAAAGACACCAAACTTGGCTCAATCCTAGCCCGAATGGGTCCAAATTGAAGACTCGAAGCGCATTTGGAGAGTTCAAACCATAAATTTGAAGACCAAATGATTTCCAAATGTAACATGCTTATAGTCGAATCAAGCGGCTCGACGAAACGAATCCAACGAGCCCAAGTTCTTTGAATTCTTATATTATTAAGACATCTAAATATCCAATAAATAGTCAATGATTGAAGGAATCAACAACGACTGTCTATTCAAACCACTCCTAACTTATTTAGGATTTTTCTCATATTTATTGACCATGCTACTCTTACAACAACAACAACAACAACAACAACAACAACATCAAGCCTTTATCCCACTACGTGGGGTCGGCTACATGAATCCTTTTTCTCCATTGTGTCCTATTAAAAGTCAAATTCTCGTTTAAATCTAATAAAGAAAGGTCATTCCTAATATTTTCTAACCAAGTCTTTTTAGGTCTACTCTTAGAAAATTATAAATAGACATCTCATTTATCATGAAAGGAGTCCCAAATAAGGAAAATAAAGAAGAGAACAAAGAGAGCTCTCTTGCCACCAGACTCATCCCCGACCACCGCCAAACTTCTGCTCGGCCACCGACTGTAGGCAGATTTCCGCCTAAAGATGAACTTTTGCCATCGCCTAAAGATGGACTTTTGCCTGGTAGCTTACTGACGTCGAACTTTCAACCGACGTCGGATTTTCGCCCGACCACCGATTGACACTGGACTTCCATTCGACTGTCAACGAACACCAGATTTTCGTCTAACCAACAAACGTCAACAGACTTTTATCATATCTCAGTTCAACACTAGATTTTCAATATGACGGTTGACTATTGTAATATGAGCGCCTTAGTTTCAAGGGAAAATCAGACACTCGTAATATATTCAAAGACTAGTGAAATCATTTCAACGGGGGTGACATCGTAGTTTTTTTTTTTTCATTTTTCAAGGATTTTCATGTAAAAATTCTACTGTTTCTTTTTCCTCTATTTGCTTTAATAAAATTATTGTAGGGAAGTAATTTTTTGAAAGTGATGCACACAACAGAATCCTAAAATCAAAATTTTTAAAAGCAAAGAAAAATAGTGACCAAATAAAAATTGTATTACAATCTAAAAGACAAAGAAGTAATAAATATAAAGTTTCATTTGGTGCAATTTTCTTATAGCTTTTTAAAACATCTTTTAAGTATAAAAATTAAAAAAGAAAAGTTATTTTAAGAAATAATAATAAAATTGTCTCAAATGAAACTTAAATCTAGGGTGTCAATATTTGACACGACCTGAAAACCCGACTCGAACCCGACACGAAAATTTCGGGTTAGGGTTAACCCGAACCCGAAACGAGTCGGGTTCAGGTTCAATATTTTGACCCGTTTCAAAAATTGGGTCGGTTTTGGGATAACCCTTTGACCCAAAATTGACTCGAAATTGACCCGTTTTTTACCCGAAAATCTGATTTTAACACGACAACTCGAGATTGACTCGATTTTGGCCCGTTTTTGACCCGAAAATTATCAATTTTTGTTGGAAACGGGTCATTCAGGTCGTGTAGGGTTGACCCGGACATGAAGCGGGTCGGATTTGGATCTGAAAAATTGACCCGTTTTAAAAACGGGACGGGTTCGGGTTGACCCGAATAGTGCCGGGTCAGTTTCGGGTTCGACCCGAACCCGACCTGTGACCCGAAATTGACACCCCTACTTAAATCTGTCCTAAATAAGACCTTAATAAGATTTTTATTTTAAATATTTTCTTTCAAAATTTATATTAATTTTGTGCGTCACTTCTCATTTAAAAAAAAGTATAATAAAACTAAAAAGTACTCATGTGATGCGACTTCATCAAACAACTTCGTTGTTTCCTCCGTCCAAATCGAGGCCACCACGTGGAAAGTAGATCAAGCCCCGTCCAATTGGATCGGGCCGACTACAAATCCAATCACAGCCGTCCAATCAAAAACCTTCCTGGACGGCAACTATTGCTAAAATCCTGCCCGTCCATTAAATAATATTTCAGGTTAATTAGCTTAAAACAAAAATTAAAAAAAGGTTGGTCCCCTTTGTGGTCCCCGCCCGGGTGGACCGCTTTTCTAGACCACGCGAGTGGACTGGTCCTCGCTAGATTTCTTTTTTTTATTATTTTGTTTTATTTTATTTTATTGAAAAGGATGAGCGTTCTATTTCATATAGAATCAGCCACATTTTCCACGAAGCTTGGAGTGGATGGTGGATTCAAAATAGGCTGCTGCGCTATTAATTACTTTGTTCCTTTGGATTGTGATAGGCTATTAAAAAGCTAATGGGGACTTTTTCAAAGCGGTTAGTTACCATAGTATTCTTTCTTATTATATTTACATGATTAGCATTTTGACTTAGTTGACGTAGTGAAAGAACTCGTGGCTCAATGGTTGAAGAGAAAAAAAATATTATGGGTCCTACGGTCGATCGCTCTACTAGCTGACAAAAGAATCTGTTTGACGTGACTGAATTCAATAATTATGACCTTTATGCGTCAACCGAATATTAAGGGTTTTAAAAAATAAGCAATCATTAGTACGAGGATCTGTCATCCATCACGAATCTTTCGATATTTTTTGTTTGAAAAGAATAATAATAATTTGGGGATAAGGGCAAATTTTCTATATTTTAAATTTAAATATTCTATTTAAAATGATATATTATTAAAAAAGTCCAAGTTGTTTTTATTATTACATCACTTTGGTATTTAAATGAAAATTTTGACAAAAAATGATGACTCTGTTTAAAATATTCTTTTATGTTACTATTCTTGAAAAATAACATATGTTTTAATGAAATTATAGAACTACTATAAGAAATTTGGTATACAACCAAAATGTTCAACTTATTAAGCAAGATTTTTTCATGTTATTTTTTAAAATAAAAACACCCAAATATTTGCGCCCTAAAGTTTAGAAATTACTTTTCATATCATTTGACGCTCAATTTAAGCAAATTTATTTTGTAGTTGAATTGTAGCAGCTCGCTGAGGCAAGCCTAATAATATAAAAATTATTCAAGGTCAATGAGTGAATTTCTATCACAAGATCACTAAATTTTATTTTGCATAAGGATTGAGATGCCAATAATATAAATATTTAAAGGGGGGCCTATTTTGAACTTTCTAATGTTGTCCAAACTTTGTCCTTATAAAGTTTATTAAAGCTTTAATGAATTGTAATCTTATTTATGGAGCTCTAACCATCATTACCACTCAGTTTTTGTAATAATTGATCGACGATAATGCTCACCATTCCCACCATTCGACATTCGATAACGACAAATGTCCAACACTTGCCTTCTCAGATATTCAATCTCTTTTCTTATGTAGAAAATATTTGAATCAATTGCTCACCAATGCTTAACTTCTGACATTCACAATCTACCAACTTGTAAACCCTTATAATGACATGTGTTTAATACCAATTAGCTATTTTCCTTCTTATAAAAAGAATGTTAAGCATATATCACTATACTTCTGACATTGACCTTCTGACACATCCAAAAAAATTGATGATGATAACCCACCGAACAAAAAGAAGAATACATGCATTGAAGATTCAAAGAAGGTGAAGGGAGAGTACACTATGTCAGATGATAATAAGGAGGTGGAAAGAGATCAATAAGAACTATGAAAAAAAAAAAAAGAGGATACCAACATGTAAGAAATTTTTAGATTGATTTGGTCAATTTATCTATGTCTATTATGCTACCAGTTAGATTTTATTAAGATCTCAATCAAATGCTCCAAAAGGGATATTACAAGGGATAAAAAGAGGCATGATGAGTAATTATTATCCATGATTGAGAAGAAGAAGAATACTTTTATTCTTGAGCTATAATGAGATTTATATATGCAAATAAAAGAAATTATTTTAGCCCTGTGGAAGACTATTGGTGAGCATTGTCAAGCTTTGGAAGAGCTCAAGAGGTTAGGCAAGCTTTGAGTCAAATATTGTAGTTTTCCATCTTAATTTTTCCAATCCAATTTATGAACCATATGCTTTTCTCTTTATCGTGCCATTTATAACCTCCAATAGATAAATTGAGGGAATGGGCTACATGTGGAAGGCATATGTGACACTTGATGGTGATGTTGTGTGATTATGAGAATGTATTA
The DNA here is from genome assembly GCA_019514585.1 of Dendrobium officinale. NCBI lineage: Eukaryota > Viridiplantae > Streptophyta > Magnoliopsida > Asparagales > Orchidaceae > Dendrobium > Dendrobium officinale. The sequence continues at coordinate 14,245,664 of CM033697.1, forward strand.
GTATTAAGAATCTAGAATCATGGGTGATGACTATTTACCTAGTCATTTTCTTTAATGGGTTAGGCTTAAGAGGTGATAACATGGTTATAGATGAGCATTAAGGCCAAAGGGTACAAAAGTTATGTATCATCCTTTGATTGGTTTAGAAATGGTGTAAAGATTATGCTTCAATTTCATTAGCTTAATCAAACATATGCAACAATTATGATAGCTCACAAGAAGGATGTTAGAATTTTATCATAAATATTTATACATATAATTATAATTACTTTTTATAACCATCATGCTTTAAGCAAAAAAGTGATCAAATAGAGTAAGTAAGCTTGTGTTGATGATGGAGAGGCAGTGGGGATTAAGAGGCATCCCAATATCATTTTTTAGGTCCCTATGAAGAACCTGGATATAGGCATCCCTAAGAAATTTTTTAGGTGATAATATTTTGAGTCTTCTAAAAGGTCTTTTGATGGAGACCCTTAAGACTATCATGAGCATCTAGTGCTTTGAGAATTAGTTTTGTGTAGGGTTAATATTAATGATATAAATATATGATTTTTTATGTTGTACAATTCTCCTTATTTCTAAGCACATAAAAGTATAATTGTTTGATGTTTCAAAATATAACTTTCCTTTAGAACATTTTGAAGTTACTAATGTTATGTCTACTTCCCTTCATCACAACCATGATGTATATCTATCTTTCTATTTGGGATAGCTTTAGGAGAGCTAAGGTTGGGCTCCTTATTGTAGATTCAATCTAAAAGAAAGTAGTGGAGCTGGAGAAGTTAAGTAAGGCTTGTGACATAGAAGTTGGATTGTTATTGGGTGATTGGTTGGAGACAGCTAGCTTCCATTAGTAGCAGTGTAGTGGATAAATCACAGCCATCATTGTTAATATAAAAAATGTCTTATTAATTTAAGTTATTTCCAATATATATCTTAATGTTATATATCTTATGACATTGCATATATCTTGATGCTAAGGTCTAATTAATTTAAGTTAATTCCAATAATGGACTATGCTAGCCATGTTAAGTCCAATTTATTTGAATTGAATATATTAGTGCCTTGATTTGATCTCTAGAGAAATAAATGTATTATTTTGAAGAATCTATCAATAACTATAATACTACTATCATGTCCATAAATACATCTTAATAATTCTAAATAAAATATATTGAGAGGTCCTCTTAAGGTCAATAAGGAACTGGGAGATTAGTGTACTTGCTAGCTTATTGCTTAGTTATTTTGGAAATTTTATAAGTGATAATAAATAATAATATGTTAAACATTATTTTGTAGGGAGATAAAATAAGTATTTATTCTACCGTCTTAATGATTTCAACCTTGCAAAAATGTACCGATATGTCCCATGACGAAAGCTTATTGATCAGGAAACCTCGAAGAGGTGTTCTAGAGATACAAAGCTTATTTACTTAATAATGATAACTATAAAGAATAAAAAAAGGACCAGTTAGTCTAATAGATTTATCTTGTTGGTCATGATATAGAAGCTAAAAATTACATAAGGTAGTATAGTTATATTTTATTCTAGAAAAAATAGAGTATTATAATTCTAAAGAGATGATAACTAAAGTGACTCATGATAAGGCATCAATAGCTTTATTTTTTAATCCCAATTTGTGTTACAAAGTGTGTAATCCCCCAAGATCAATATTTTAAAGAATTTCCTATTTTGATCTCTTCATTAACCAACCAGAGCTTCTATAAATATATCAATATAAATTAATCCAATGAAGGAAATTAAAAATTATATACAAATGCAGAAATAAAATGAAACTTGAATCTTGGATCTGCCTCACTCCCTTAGATCTTGACCCTTTCTTAAAAAATATGTAAAATCCCAGAGTGAGTTAACATCTCAATCGATTATCAAAACCAACAATTGAAATCAATGCAATGTAATATGATTAATATGCATGTAATCATTCAATCACTATCAATATAAACATATAACTGTGAAAGCATGTAACAATTAATAAAATAGTATTAAGTCATATAATCAATAAATATGAGTACGAGCAGTGATCAGTAACTAATAACCATATATAAAGGTTCATAAACTCTATTATTTTTATACCAATTTGTTAAGAACAATTATATTTACCTCTGTTCAGGAAATCTATGTATCTATTATAGTAAAATGCATGTCGTTCAATGTTTATGCTATGTATGCATATCATGTAAATCATGTGGTTTATATATATTAAATATCTTTGTATCAATTATATCAATCTTATCAAATACTACTATTAATTATAGCTGAAATCTTATACAATCATAAATGCAACAGCTTTAATATGTGTTTTCATCATTCCATATATACCAATTATTGCTCAATTGAGTATCAATCTCAATGTAGGCCCAACTATCAATTAATTGGTATTGGTTAACCCCAATTATCATCCAATTGGATGTCATTCTTGATTAGGCCCATCGATAAATCAATTGGTATCAGACTTCATCTTTCATTTTAATAACCAGCCTTCTATCCAATCTCCCTTGTTTACATACAAATGTTATATTTTTATCAATGGATTGTATGAAGGGTAGTAATTCATAAAATATAGGGAAATCTATAAAATTTGTATATTATTCACTTACTTCGAAAAATCCTAACTTTCAATTTAACCAGTAAAAAATCAATATATTCATGTCTAAAAGCTCATATTAACAATATATATCACATACAAAAAGTTATGCAGTAAAAGTTTTATCAATACAAAATTATCCTTATTTTTTTATAATAAAAATACAAATTTGATCAAAAATATAAAATTATTAAAATCCAAAATAGGATAATGGTACCTTACAGTGAGACTAATAATTTTTTCAATAGGATTGGAGAATGAAAATTGCTCTACGACCAAATCCCAAGTTATATTTTTTCTCTCCTCGCTTTTCTCTCTTAATTCTAATTTATGGTCTCTGTTACACCAAATGAAGAGCTTAAATGGATTTAATGGCTTAAGAGAATGGAGAAAGATATTAGACTAAAATAATAATAATATACTAATAATAAAATATATAATTTAATTCTTTTTTTAGTATAAAATTTATAAAAATCTTTTTGGGGCTTCAAAATTTTAAAAATAAATATTCATAAAAAACATATTTTATTTAAAAAATTTTGGTAAAATTGGTTCACAAAACAGACACCTAATAGTCCAAAAATCCCCATTTGTTTTGATAGGTATCAATTTCTTAAAAATTTGTATCAAGGCCAAAAAATTTTGAAAAAATTATTAAAAATAAAATACAATAATATCTATCTTATGGAAAGGCGGTTTTGAAATTTGACTCATGATGACTCTTAAAAAAATTTATTTGATTCGATTAAAATTTGATTTATTACAAAGTGAATGAATTATTTTAGGAAAATTCAAACTATTTTGTATGTTTTGTATTTGACTTTCTTTGGGTGCTAATAAATTTAAGGGAATGATAGTTTGTGTGTAAGATTTATTATGTAATAAGTAGTGTCTCGAATATTTATAGTATTGGATATTGGTATAAATTATTTATCATAAGTAGAGTAACACTCCTTTACATTATATAATTTTCAACTTAAGTTAGAAATAAGATGAGTATCTTTTTTAAGCACTCCATATATTCCAATACTAGAAGCACTACAAGACACTTCAAAGGGCTTAAAAAGTCAAGAAACTAAAGGATGGGTGAAAAGCTTATTAAAACTCTAACCTGATCAAATGTAGTAGTTGTATTAGTTGTTTATATAAATTAATAATTATTAAGGATGTCTATCATTGTGGTTATATGGTGCTAAAATCTTTAACAAATCTCCAATAAAATATGACATGTTTATGAAAACTTATAACATTACTGAATGATTTTTGAATTGACCACTCCATAAAATTGACTTTAATAAGTTCAGGTTAGAATCTATTAGTAGAAATGATGAATCGTAAGAATATAACCTCTTTTTGAAGGAAGAAATATTTTCTCATGTTAATATAAAATTTTTTATCCCTTAAAGATTTTAAAAAGACATAAAGTTCACTAATTATGACGTTTCGTCCATATTATAGATCAAAATATAATCAAAGAAGATCATTAAAATCTTTCTTAAAAAATGATTAAAATTCTTAATTAGGATTAATATCATGAAGGTGCTAGAAGAGTAGAACAACTAAATGACATAATTAACCTTTCATATAGGCCATCTGGTATCTTAAAGTAAGTCTTCCAGTCATTACCATGCTTATCCTAATTTACTGGTGGGTAATTCTAAGATCTACTTTAGAGAAAATGACTGAACCAGAAATAAGATTGAGCATGTCATCCAATTTAGGTATAAGGAATCTATATTTAATTGTGATATTATTTATGATACTACATATCCACATGCATTCTCTAAGATCCTTCTTTTTGTGTGTGTGTGTGAGAAGGACATGGATAGCAAAATAATTAAAGCATTCTTATAAGAAGCTCTTAGTAAGGAGGTTATATAACTACGAACTTAGGGTGATGTCAAAGGCATGCTAAATATCTATCAATGGTGGTAGCTCATTAGGTAATTCATATAAGGTCATAAGAAAGCTTAAAAAAGAGATTAGAAACCACAACAAGTATGTGAGTCTCTAAAGGGGTGTAATTGATCTCCTTTAACTTGTAATAAGTGTCGTATGGAGTCCAAAAAAATATTTTATCTAAATTTTAAAACCTAGTGTTTAATATATATTCTAATATGGGGAGGCAAGTTATTTGGGGAGTCCTCTTGGTCTGAGGGTGAGGTGAGGGAAGGGGGGGGGGGGGGGGGGGGGGGGGGGGGGGGTGGGTGGTGGTTGTTTATCAATAACAATAAGTTGAAGTTTGGCTCTTCTTCAAGGGACAATTATAAATTTTGGTTCATAATTGATTTTATATTCAAGAAGGGTAGTTTCTTTACCTCATGGTTTGATAGGAAAAAGTTTAATTTTCTTATTATTAATGGGGGGAGGAGTGTGTTGTTTGTCAATAACATTAAGTTGAACTTTGGCTCTTCTTCAATGGACATTTACAAATTTTGGTTCATAATTGATTTTATATGCAAGAAGGGTAGTTTCTTTACCTCATGGTTTGATAGGAAATATTTTAGTTGTCTTATTAATTATTAACTTTAAATGCATAAATATTTTTTGAATATAATGAATCACATCCCTAACATAAAGTTATGGTCTACCTAAGGCTATGGCTGTAGGTAATACATCACACCATATCTAATCCTAATTGGAACCAAGAATATAGAACTCCCAAGTAGGGAGGTGTGAGACTCAACTTATATGAAATAGCTTAAAGTTAGGTTTAATTAGGCTTTATTTTTTTAATAAGGGTATTAGTGGAGACAATACTCATAGCGCTCCCATCATAAATAATAAATTTACATATCTTTTTATTTAGGTGGCTATCATTTATAAAATCTTACATTGATTCTTTTATATTTAATTAGCCATAAAAATGTATCTTATTGATACTAGTCTTTTACATTATATTAACAATAAAAATGCATCTCATAAAAATCATGAGTGAATCATCTAAACTATCTTCTTCTTTTTTTTTTTTTTTTTTGAAAGGAGGACATTAACCAACCTTTGAAGACTCAATTTTTTTTTTAAAACAAATTTTTTGTTATGTATTGGTTATGCATATGAGCCCAATTACAATATTTAAACTAAAAGGATCAAGTTTCAAGATAGATTTAAGATAAGGAGCATAATATAATTTTAATTTAAAAAGGAGCAAAAACGCACTGCATGATCACGTTTTTTCTTTGAAAACGCAAAAAAAAAAATTGCGTTTTAACAGAAAACGTGAACAGTGATTGCATTTTCTGTTAAAAAGTGAATAGTAACCGCATTTTCTATTAAAACTAAATTTTTTTATGTTTTACATTCCGGCTAAAAATTTTAAGTTTTTTTTTCACCTTCCTCTCTCTTTAATTATATTTTAATTAACTTTAATTTTTTAATAAATTTTTTAATTACATTTTAAATATTTAATAATGATTACTATTTTAACTATTAAATATTTATAAGATATTTAAAAAATTTAAAAACTTTTAAATATGATTAAAATTGATATAATCTAATAATATTTAATTTTTTTAGTTTTAATCTTTAAAATTTTAGAATATATTTAAATAAAATTATTTTTAATATTTTTAAAAATAATATTTTATTAAAAAAAAACAAGATAAAAAGAAGTTAAAAATAATTTTATTTAAAATTAAAAATAAGTTAAAATTATGAAAAGTTTGTTGCCGCTCTGTTTATTGAAAATTATTAACTTTTTTTGTTGTCGCTCTATTTTTTTCGTCAAATTTAAATAATCTTTTAATTGGTCACGATAAATTCGTATCTAACATGTATCCGTGCCTTATCGGAGGCGTGTATGTATCCTACTTATATCCGGTACAACATGCCTCATAAATAGAAGTAACCGTGCAACATAGGTTTATAAATATTTATCATTATTAAATATTTTAAAATATAATTAAAAATTACTAAAAAATTAAAGTTAATTAAAATATAATTAAATATTTATAATATAACTAAAAAGTTTATAAAAAATTAAAGTTAATTTAAAAGTTATTAAAAATTTGAAAATTAAATAATTTTCCACTATCTGTTTCTCTCTCTCTCCATTTGGGTCTCTCTCTCCCCTCTCTCTCTCCCTCTCTCTCTCTTTTCATCCCCTAAAAAGCTGAAAAAAAAAACATAAAAATTTCACCCCAAATATAAAACATAAAAAAATTGAGTTTTAATAGAAAATGCGGTTACTATTCACGTTTTAACAGAAAATGCAATCACTGTTCACGTTTTCTGTTAAAACGCAATTTTTTTAGCATTTTCAAAGAAAACGTGATCATGTAGTGCGTTTTTGCTCCTTTTTAAATTAAAATTATATTATGCTCCTTCTCTTAAATATGTCTTGAAACTTGATCCTTTTAAAAATTTGCCCATGTCTTGATGCTCTTATTAGTGGGTTTAATGAGATTTTCATGTTGGAGAGAATTAATGGATATGTTGAGCTAGTGGAAGTGGCTACTGTGGTAGAAGACACTCAGGTAGGTGCTATAAGTATATGGGTCAGTGCTTTTGTCATGGCCAGTCTGGTCACACGATAACTCAGTGTGTACAAAATGTATCAAAAGGAAAATGCGATGCAGTAGGTAGTCAGAGGTAACTATGAATAGTATCTCCTTTTAGAGTTGCAGTGAGGGATCAACAATGTATAGTGTCAATCAATTCAATGGGAGGCTATCAGGAGTGTAAGGAGAGTCTATATAAGTTGGTAGCACCCCTTCAATTCATCCTAGAGTTTATAGTCTAACTAGTAAAAGGCAAAGGAGGCTCCAAACATGGTAACATATATAACATGTCTTTGAGTAGCCTTGTATAATCTTTTATGATTTTTATGCCAGTCATTCATTTATGTCTGAGCATATTCTAGAATATTTAACTTTACCCCTTGTTCCATTATATCATGAATTTTTTATTATGATATTGATGGAAGATTTGATATTTGTAAATAAGGTTTGTTTATGTGAGCTTGAGATTTTTGGCAGGAAGATAGCGTAGACATTGATTATATTATCCTTGAAAGAATTTGATATTATATTTGATATGGATTGATTAAGTAAACATCAGACTCAAATTGATTATAACAAGAAAGTGTTCTATTTTGGGGTATTTGAGAATGAAGGGTGAAGATGTAGCGAAGACAACATTCAGTACCAGGTACAAGTAGTATGAATTTTTTGTGATAACTTTTGGTTGTGATAAATGCTCTGTTAGTATTTATGGATTTGATGTATAAGGTGTTCAAAGAATATCTGGATCAGTTTATTATTATGTTCATTGGTGATATCTTGGTGTATTCCAAATATGATGAGGAGCATGCAGTTCATATAAGATTGAACTTAACAATGTTAAGGTAGTATAGGATGTATGGTTAGTTCTTGAAATGTGAGTATTTGTTAACTTCAATAGCACTTTTGGAGCGTGTGGTGAGTAAGGAAGAAATTATTGTGGATCCCTAGAGATATAAACTGTGGTAGATTGGTTGAGGCTGACATTAGTGACTGAGGTTCATAATTTTATGGGTATGGCAGAGGCTTTTCATAGCTTTTATTTCTTTGATGCGATTGACTTAAAAGTTTTTTACCGTTTAATTGGACATCATAATATGAAGGAAGTTTTCTAAGATTGAAAGAGAATATGGTGTCAACTCTTGTATTGAATATTCTATCGAGTATGAAAGGGTTTCAAGTAGATAGTGATGCTTCTTTGAAAGGCCTAGGATGTGTGTTACAACAAAATGGAAAAGTGGTGACTTATGCTTCCAAGTAGTTGAAGCCACATAAGAAGAATTATCCAACACATGATTTGGAGCTAACAACTATTATTTTTGCATTAAAAATTTGATGGCATTCTTTGTGCAATGTCTAATGTGAACTTTTTACTGATCACCAAGTTTAAAGTATATTTTTACTTTGAAGGAGTTAAATTTAAGGTGGAGGAGGTGGTTAGAGCTAATAAAGGATTATTATTTGAACATTATTTATCAGCCAAGTAAAAAAAAAGTGGTTGCTAATGTGTTGACCAGATAGTCAATAGGAGTAGCAACTAGTTTAATTACTTATGAGCATACTTTGATTAGAGAAATGGGGAGAATATAATTAGAAGTACTATCTTCATTGATTTTGTTAGTTGGAATTATCTCTCAAATGATAGTTCATACTTCATTACAAGATAGAATTAAGGAAACTCAAAAATTAGATGGAGGATACCTGAAATTGGTAAAACATATCCAATCCAATATAAGGTTTGAGTTACAAGTAGATTATCAACATATAATTTTTTGTGGTAATAAGAGGTTGTGGGTTGCAGATATTGGTGATCTAAGGAGAGAGATTCTAAATGAAGCCCATCATATTAGATGTATCATGATTTGAAGTATATTTTATGGTGGCATAGGTTGAAATGAGAAGCATAGTTGAGGTGCAACCTAATTTGAGTTTCTAATTTGGCTATCAAATATTGGCCAAAGAGTTCCTAAAGCTAAAGTAGAGGTGCAACCCAATTTGACCTACAGGGAGGAACCAAAACATATTTTGTATTTTAATGTTAAGCAATTGAAAAATAAGCAAATTCCAATGGTTAAAGTTCAATATAAGCATTAGACATAAAGGGAAGCAACTTGGGAGAAGTAAGGTTAGATGATGTGCTTTTATCGAGACCTATTCTAATCATACGCAAGCATGACTTTTTCTTTAAGGATGGGACGATATGATATCCATCATGTGAGAATAAGGTAATTCTCCGTTAATGATCATAAATTTTAAAATAATAATAATTATAAGTATTAAAATACTAAATGAGATAGAAATAACCAAGGCTAGGGTTTGAGGATTGAAAAATTAAGTTTTAAATTTTCCTCTGCGGGTGTCATGATGTCCATCATTGTGGCTCATCAACATGGAGCTCTTAGTGAAATGAAAAAAAAAAAGAGTTTTGGTATGGTGTTGTGAGTGGAGTTGGGTCGAGACCTGAGAGATCTTAGGAGAATTTGAAAGATTCTCCATGGGTGCTATGACATTGGGAATTGACGCACAACGACTCTAGGCTAAATTAGTGCTTTTTAAATATTAAAATATCTTATTCCATTTTGAAATTCCATTCATTCATCCATCATGACAAAGAAGAAATGAGAGGAGAATGAAGGAAAGAGAAGGAAAAGGAATTGTTTTAAGGGCCAAACTCTCCAAATCGTCTGTGCAGCCAGTTGGAAAAATTGTAGGGCTCTAGGTAGGAAATCGTACCCTATTTTTAATTTTAATTCCTAAGTGTTTATAAAGAGATATACTTTTAAACATGTTTTTCTTGAGTTTGAGAAATATTTTATCATGTAGCTTTTATTATATTATTATTTTTTCCATTCTGCACAATTTAACTATAAGAATGCAATGTTACATGATCGGTTCATTTTGTATAAAATTTTGATGATTATGAAAAAATGGTGGCATCTCAAAACCTCAATACAATTAGAAAAGTACGTGTTAATTAATCATTTTATGTGTCTTCTATAAACTTGGTGAAATTATAGAAACTTTGTATAAGCACTTGAAGCTTTAGGCTTTTGATAAAATTGACAACATATATATATATATATATATATATATATATATATATATATATATATATATATGCTTTAAATTTCTTAGTTATATAATAAATTTGCACTATCATGAAATTCATGATAGTTTGGAGCTCTATTATTTAGAAAAATAAATACACTTTGAAATTCTCTAATTTGGCCAAATATGGATATATCTCTATGTTGGAATACTTTGTTTTGTTTAGCTCTAAGATGGCTTCGCTCTGTATTTGCTTTACGTAGGTGAGAGGTGAAAGTTGGGAGTTAAAAGTGGTCATTAAGATCTGCATTTATTTTTATATGGAAAGTAGTATACCTAAACTAAAAAATAAATGATACTTTAATTATTTTATTCATTTTTATTTTGAACTATGATTTGAACTTTATTATGGAGAAATAAGGTGGCCAACTCAGTTTCATACTCACCATATTATTTATAATATTTCAAATAAGGGTAAGAGTTATAATGAGTATATTGAGTCAAATAGGAAGTAGGAGTTCTGATTATAGAAAGGTACACATTTATAACACCACACTACTATAGGTTTGCTAGCTATTAAGCTTGGAATAACAACTTTATTTTAAGTTATAAGTTATGGGTTTTGAAATTATTAAGAAATGATTTGGGTAATGTAATCTGCTAAGCTGTGTTAGCTCTTTCTCTATTCTACATTTTTTTTAGGTCAGGGCAGGTAAAGGGTCAGTTGAGTAAATAAGGTTGATTTTTTTTTTTAATTTAGTTGGTGTATAGGTATCATTTCTTTTTTTTTTTTTTTTTTGTACAATCCTAGCATTTTTTAAATCCTTCCATGTGTATATCTATTATCGAGGACAGTGATAACAAGAATGTGTAATATATACTTGATGCGACATCAAAAAATTATCTTGATCGGGCACAAATCTCGAGGCAAAATCAAGTTGGAAACTTCCAAAATTAAAATTGGAACCATCTGAAATCGGATTTTAGCAAAATTATAGTCGAACTGAGCGTCTCAGAAATATGAACCCAATGACACCAAAATCTACTCAATCCGAGTTCAAATGGGTCAAAATCAAGGGTTATAAGCTCTATTGGAAGGTTCGAACCACAATTTGGATTAACAAAAGGTTTCCAAACATGACGTGCTTATAGTCGAATCGAGCAGCTCGACGAGACGAATCCAATGAGCCCAAGATCACCAAATTTTGACATCACCGAGGCATTCAAATGTCCATTAAATGATTCTTGATCAAGGGATTCAATATCTGCCGTCTATCCAACCACTCCCCATTCACCCTTGATCTCTCATATATTTACGGGCCATGCCACTTCATAAATCTATAAATAGAGCCCTCATTTCTCTTGAAAGGGGGCCGAAATTATGAAGAAGAGAAGGAGGAAGCTCCTCCTCGACCACCGCCGAACTTCCGCCGAACCATCACTTGAGGCCCTCACCTCTGCCAGACCACCTCCAGACATCGTTGATCCACTGGACCACCACCTAAGACCTGAACTTCTGTTGGACCACCACTTGAGGCCCTCACCTCTGCCGGACCACCACTTAAGGCGCTGTGCTCCGCCAAGCCACAACTTGAGGCCCTGTACTCCACCATGTCACCACTTGTGGCCCAGGCTTCCACCGGACCACCATCTGACATCGTTGCTCTGTTGGGCTACCACTTGAGACCCAAACTTCCACCGGACAACCACTTGAGACCCGGACTTCCATCAGACCATCATCTGACGCTCGAAATTTTTCTTGATAACCACCCGAGGCCTGGACTTCTGCCAGACCATCACTTAAGGCCCAGACTTCCGCAAGTCCACCACTTGAGGCCCTCACCTCTATTGGACCATCGCCTGACATCGTTGCTTCGCCGGACCACAACTTAAGGCATGGACTTCAGCCAGACCACCACTTGAGTCCCTCACCGCTGCCGGACCACTGCCTGACATTGTTGCTCTGCTAGATCACCACATAAGGCTCAAACTTCTGTCGGACCATCACTTGAGGCCTTCACCTCCGTCGGAACACCGTCTGTCATTGTTGCTCTATTGGACCATCACTTAAGACCCGAACTTCTACCGGACCACCACTTGAGTCCCTCACATCCACTGGACCACCGCTTGGTATTTTTGCTTCCTCGGACCACCACTGGAAGCTCTCACCTTTGTCTAACCACCACTTGACGTCGTTGCTCCGCTGAAGCACCACTTGAGGCCCTGAGCTCCGTTAGACCATCGACTGGTGTCATTGTTTTGCCGGACCACCTCCTGAGACCCAAACTTCTGCCGGACCACTACCTGAGGCCCAAACTTCCACCAGACCACCACCTGATGCCCGGACTTCTATCGGACCACCACCTGAGGCCCAAACTTCTTCCGGACCACCACTTAAGGCCCAAACTTCTATTAGGCCACCACCTGATGACTATAGTTCCACCAGAGTACCGCCCTACTACAACGGTCTTTTTTACCCTAGTCTCCTACCAATTACGGTCTTTTGGACCCTGTCTCTTATCTACTATGGTCCTTTTGACCTTTGTCGCCTACCATGGTCCTTCTGACCTAAATCGCTAGACAATGATCTTTCTGACCCCTGTCTCCTGCCACCTATGATCCTTCCGACCTCCATCACCTACTACGGTCCTTCCAACCTCCATCGTCTACTATTGTCCTTCCAACCTACATCCCCAGAAAAGGGTCTTTCTGACCCCTATCTCATACCGCCTATGGTCATTTCGACCTCCTTCACCTACTACGGTCCTTCCGACCTACATCGCTAGACAACGATCTTTCTGACCTTGATCTATTGCATACTACAATCCTTCTGACCTACATCGCTAGACAACGATCTTTCTCACCCCAGTCTCCTGCAAACTACAGTCTTTTAGACTCCTGTCTCCTGCTGACTATGGCCCTTCAAATCAAACAAACATATTTATGTTGATTATTATAACACCCACCAAATAATGCACTCTATATGATGTACATTTGTACCATCAATCCAAGGTCTTTTCCCAAGGAAGGGCCTCATTTATAATTGACTACAAATACTAGTGGATTCATTCAAACTGGGCTAGGCCTCGTGGTTTTTTCCCCTTTTAAGGGGTTTTCACGTAAAAACTCTTGTGTCTCTTATGAATGTTACACTCTTTCTCTTTTCTGCTTGTGTGATGGATCTTCGTACAATGTTAAGACGTTAAACTATATATTTCTCTACCGCCTCGAATACTCCAGGACGCAACAATACTATTGTTGACAAATAGAAAGAACAAAATCTTTTATAGATGAGTAAATTTATGTTTAGTAGAAAAATTAGAAGCTATGATGTCTGTTATTTGATAAAAAAAAAATGATATTTCTCCAAATAAAAGATCTTGGACTGTGCGGTTCTACCTCTATTTTGCCACCATCTAACACGGTGTGACATGTATTTATGGGTCATATCAGATCAGATTGTGACATATTTGATGCTTGGATGTTGTTTTGGTTTCTCTCTATCAAGTTAATTTTCTCTTTGAATTTTGATCCTAGCCTGGCTTATCATATAGTTGTTTATTCGTTTTGCAACTACTATGATTTTATATGCTCGAATATGTATGGTCACCCTTCATTATCATAAGTTTATTTTAGCCTCTATCGTATCCATATCATTCCTATCTTTCAATTTCTTTTGAAAGTTTCTAAGCCTCTTTTTTTATGACATTATATAATTTTAGATTAATTTATCTACTTCATAGTTTTATGTATTCATTTATTTATTTTAGAGTTTAATTTATAATATTCTTAATATGTTTGCAAATTTTGACCATTTCAAAATTATATCATAAATCTTTTAAATACCTTCCTCACTTCTTGCTGGTCCCAGCACCGGTATCACATATTTTCCATGAAGCTACTATTTTGGATTCAAAGAAGGTTGTGTGGTTTTAATCTCTTCGTCTCCATGGATTTGGACAGCCTCTTTTATAACACCAAAAAAAAAAAGGGGGGGGGGGGGGGGGGGGGCTAATGGGACTAATTCAAAGTAGTGAATAGTTATTATATTATTTAATTATATTTATATGATGGCCATTTTGACCTTTTTGGCATAGTGAAAGAACTTGTGGCTCATTAAAAAAAATATGATGGGTCCTACGGGTCCTACATTCGATCGCTCTACTAGGTGACAAAAAAAATCTATTTGGTCTGACTGATTCAATAATAATGACCTTTATACTTTAATTGTAGACCACGAATTTTTAAAAAGTACACAATCAGTAGTACGAGAATCTGTCACGCATCGTGAATCTTTTTCGGAAAAAAAAAATCAAAATAGTTTTGAGATAAAAACAAATTTTCTATAATTAAAAGCTGAATAATTTTGGTGAAAGTGACATTTTCTTAAAAATGCTAGTTATTTTTATTATCATATCTTTGTCAATTTTAAATGAAAATTTTGATTAAAAAAATAGCGATTTTGTTTAAAATATTATTTTTCACTATTTATAGAAAATAAACACATATTTTATTGAAATTAGAAAACTAATATAATAAATTTTGTGTATGATCAAAATTTTCAAATGATTAATGCTTTAATTGTCATTAGTACCATTCTAATGAAAGTGATTTTTTGGTTTATTTTTTTTTAAACCAAGGGAGTGCTATTTGAGTTTTGGTAGTGTTTCACTACTCCATATATGTCTAGAATTCCTGTTGTTAGATGCAGCTATTTCTCATTAGGGCATCTCCAACCGAACTGCAACTGCTTGAATGGCGTCCCTGGCCAGCTCCAGTTGAACTGCAAATTTCCCGCTATTTGGCTGCGAGTGAATAGTGGGACGCCAATATTGGTATTGCACTGTTCATCTCCACCATTTTTACCTCTCTACCGAACTTGGTGCGGGAAAGAAGAGAGAACCGTTACCTGCAAAAGTGTGAAAAGTGGAGTTCGATTGGAGATGGATCGCTGAATTTTGTAGTTTCACGGCATTTTGGAGTGAAAAATGAGATTTTCGGTTGGAGATGCTATTAGCATGAGTGGGTTTTTGTGTTTGTGTGAATGGTATTTTGTAATCTTTCTTACTATGATGATTATTATGTGTTGTTTTTTGTCTAAAGGGAGCCCGAGTTGTTATAACTAATGGAGAAAACTAGCCGTTAATTTTCATATAGTTAAGGGCCTTATATATATATATATATATATATATATATATATATATATATATATATATATATATATATATATATATATATATATATATATATATATATATATATATATATATATATATATATATATATATTTCTAATATCTCATTAATGAAGATGTGTCCTCAAACTTTGACACTATGAGTATTTTACTAATGATTGGTTTATGAAGCAATGGTGATCAGGTTTTCATATGTTTTGTAATTTTTTTCATATTGCACTATAAATATATCCAATGAATGTTTTTGATTTCAAATACTTGTGATATTTACTTTTCGCACAACCTTAAATTATGGTGATATTCATCTTTGTCACCATCTCGGTACCCTATCCTTATTACGCTACTTTGCTACATGATTTCTTTGAAAATAATACTCAATATTCTCTTTCGAATGAAACTCTTCCGACTTGTTTGATTGAAGAGATTATCATTTTTAAAATTTTAGTTCATTGAGTTGGATGGATTATTTGGAAACCATCTCTTAATGGTAACTTGTTAGGTAATGAAGCTAACATCCCTTCTAAAATAATTTCAAGTACAATAGGTTTATGTATCTATCTCGTTTTCCTACTTAAGACGACTTAGGATTCTATTCCTTGTTGATGATATATCATTATTAAAAAGTTTATCTTCTAAAAATTACTGTATATTACTGTAATTTTGTATCCACAATATTTTATAATTATCTTTATAAAAATTTGCAGCCATCCTAAATGAATCCTTAATCATGACAATATTGCTAAATATTAGAAAAAATGGAAAAAAAAAAGCCCCATGAAAGAAAGTTTACTAAAACCTTGAACTAAGAAGTTTAAAAACTCTTAAGTGAGAACCTCTAAGTAAAAAAGTAAGATAGAGATTAAAAAGTATACCAATATATAGTAGTTTATAGAAGATAAATTTTTTAATAATGATTTATCATCAAAAAGGAATAGAATCTAAAGCAGCATTAAGTAGATAAACGAGATAGATAAATAAACCTATTGTAATTGAAATTGAAATTATTTTAGAAGGGATGTTAGCTTCTTTACCTAACAAGTTACCATTAAGAGATGGTTTCCAAATAACCCATCCAACTCAATGTACTAAATATTTAAAAATTACAATCTCTTCAATCAACTAAGTAGGAAGAGCTTCATTCAAAAGAAAACATTGAGTACTATTTTCAAAGAAATCATGTACCCAAGTAGTGTAATAAGGATAGGTTGAGATTGTGGTAAAATGGACATAATTTAAGGCTATGTATAAAACAAATATCATTAATATTTAAAATCAATAATCTTGAGTGGATATATTTATAGTGCAATGAATAAAACTATAAAACATATGAAAACTTGATCACCATTGTTTTATAAATCAGCTTTCTTTCTGGTTCTTACATTAGTTTTTTAGTACAAAAATTAAAAGTTTTCTACTAGAAAGCTGCTTTAAAAAGCAGTAAGAAAGCCATCCAAATGAAGCCTAAGACAAACACAAGGATGATAATTTATTTATGGCTTCTTTGTTTCTTGAGCTAATCAACCTATCATAGAATGTTTTTTTCTCAACTACAAGAGAAGAATTTGCTACTGAAATATTGCTTGAAAGCGCACAATCCATTTGAGTTCATGAGCATTACGACTTCTGGAACTTCTAGATTAGTAAAATAGCTGATAATTATATGTGACTGATGCATGAGCTAATAGAAACATTTCTTTCATTATTTTTGTTGTAGCCAAACAAGATGTTGTATTGTGGCATTAGTTCATTGTTTTGTATATAAATATATGTTTGATACTTGAATTAAAAACATTAGAGAATTATATTGCAAATTTGTATTTTTTTCCCTATTTTCATTTCCATGCCAGCTCTTTGTATCTTGAGTTCTCTCAAGTGGTGAAGCCAAGGCGGAGGGAGCGAATGTCCCATGTAGGTTTATTTTGAACAATTGAGTCAGTCGTCGCTCAGCTTCTGGTGTGACGAGCGAGGTCATCTGGTATCAGAGCTGTAAGATGCTGCCTTGAAGGAATCACTAGTGTTCCATCCGTGTTATGGTGATTGAAGATTTGTAGTGAGAAATTCAGCTGTTACAACAAGAACTGGCCAGAAGTGTTCAACAAGATGCGGAAAGCCATAAAGAAGAGGAAGACATTAATCTAATCCACCAAGAAACCTCCAGCAGAGAAGAAGACAATCGTAGAAGACCAATGCAGGCCTCCCTCCATTCTGGGATGATAGATGAATTAAGATCGACCTTCTCAAATTTGAAGAAAGAATGGATCCTGATTAGTTCTTGAACTGGATACATACCGTCAAACAAATTATTGACTTCAAGGAGGTACTAGCCAAGCTGATTGTTAAGCTGGTGAAAAGATGAAAAAAGAACTACATCACAAATATCTCACAGATCAATACTAGCAAGATTTGTTCGTGAGACTACATCATCTCCAACAATGTCAGCTATCAATTGAAGAATATATTGCTGAATTTGAGCAACTTTTTCTCAAATGTGGTCTTAACGAACCGGCCAAAAATACAATCGCAAGATTTTTAGATGGTCTTCAATCTGCTATCACGCATGTGGTTAAACTATAACCTCCTTGGATGCTTCAAGACATAATCAATATGGCCCTTAAAGTGGAGAGGAAATAGAGAAATCCTTAGTCTAGTCACTCCAAATCCAGAGAAGTGTGGGAGGGAAAGAACATCCAGCCCCATAGTTGTCACGACCCGACCCGATCCGGGACGGATCCCGCTCGCACCGGGTCGCGACTGGAATGAACAAAATGACTGACAAGGATCTGGCTTTGGAATTTGCTTCTGAACTGAGTCTTCCAAATATTTCAACTCAAACACAGACACACAGAGCTAATATGAAACATCAAATGCAGCGGAACAAAATATCTTTTTTTTTTCTTCTTTTCCTCAAAACAATCATCTACAACTACAGACCATGGCTCAGACAGAAAGAAACAGAGCAGAAGAGCCATGTCTGTACAAAAATCAAAAGTACAAAACAATACCTACGGATCAGACTCTGAAATCTATTCCTGGATCTCCTTCCCTTTCCCAGAACCTGAAAACCACCAGAAAACAAGAGTGAGCTCAACAACTCAACAAAGCGACAAACCTCCAATCAAAACTTCCAGAATCCAAAACCAAACACATCAGACCAAAATCCAATCAGAATTCGGAACAGAATCATATATCGAATTAGAACATAATCAAATCAGAACTTATACGGACATATATCAAATCAGAATCAGAGTCGTACAGATCAGATCAAATCAGAATACAAATCAAAACATATTAAATCAACAGAATCAGAAATTCAGATCATATCGGAACAGAACAGAATCGTGTCAGAATTGTACAGAAATCATATCATACAGATCAGATCAAATCATATTGTATGGAAATCAGAATCAGATTTGCTTACAGAACAGATACGAAAATCAAAATCATATCAAATCAGATATCAGATATTATTTAATTCATAGCTAAATGCCCTGACACTGACGGAATCTCTACGGATTCCGGCCCCTTATGCCTCCCTTCCCAGACACTAACAGAATCTCTCGAATTCTGGCCCCTTATGCCTCCCTTTGTGCTCACGACACCAGAACAGATGTGCTTATAGCACCAGAACAGAATTCATCGGATCCGGAATAGAACTGATTTCAAAATTTCAGATTGAGCTCATTTCAGATTTTCCAGACACTAACTGAATCTCTTAGGATCCAGGCCCCTTATATCTCCCTTTTTATAGCATATACAGATAGCATATCAATTCAGAAGAAATCCGGACAAATTAGAAATCACACGAAAATCGGGCAGCACAACGGCTGTATACAGAATTTACACAATTTTTCCTGAAAAATCACAGAATACCAAATTTGCACAGAATATAGATAACAACATTACAAGACTTTAATTCTACTGCTCAGCAATTTTTAAACTACACAGAAAAATCCAGTCGACGAAAAACACCGTCGAATCAAAACTACCCGGACAAAAATCTCCAGAAAATAATCAAAATGTGCACACTCTGCACGTCAACAACATACAGAAAGTTACGCGGTAAAAACTGAACCAATCGGAAAATACGGATGAAAATCACGAATAAAAATCAATTCCGGACAGAAAATACCGCCAAACACGACGGTTCTGAAAATTGAGAAAGGCGGAATGTGCCTTACCTTGCGTACAGCAATTTCCTGAACAGTCTCGTCGGACGAAAACGGAGCCGCGTCGCTCAAAAATCAACTTTTCCCAAAAAGCCCTCGACTTTCTCTCTCCTCGGCTGATATTTTCGTTAATTTTGATTTCTCTCTCTCTCTTCAAAACGACTGATTTCAGCTTTATAATACACAGATCGGCCCGGCCGATCGTAATATCATCCTGGGACGATCTGAACAAAATCCATCGTCCAGGACGGTTCCCAGGGCGATTCTCAGGACGAAATCATGCACTGAACCGATCGGCCCGGACAATGTCCCTATCGGCCCGGACGATACCTACAAGAAAATCACCTGGAGCAATCTGGACACATTCTAGAGCAAATCCTCAACTGATCGTCCCAGGACGATCCCAGATCGTCCTAGACGATCCTGGAGCAAAATCAGCACTTTACAATCTCCCCAACTTCAGAAAAATGTCGTCCTCGACATTGTCCAAACAAAACTCAGTCAAAATAAGTACGGGTACAACTTCCTCATGTCCGACTCTTTCTCCCAGGTTGCTTCCCATGCAGTTCGGTGCTTCCACTGGACTTTAACCATCGGAATCTGTTTACTTCGTAGCTTTCAGATGTCGTACGCCAAAATCAACTCTGGCTCTTCTTTGTACGCCAGATTCTCCTGAATCTCAACCTCATCAGCAGACAACTTCTTCCCAGAATCTGATACCCACTTCCTCAAAGTGGATACGTGAAACACGTTATGCACGTCAGGCATCGAATCAGAAAGCAACAGTCGGTAAGCAGATTTTCCAATCCTTTCTAGGATTTCAAAAGGTCCAACGTACCTTGGACTAAGCTTGCTCACCTGGCCAAATCTGCTCACACCCTTCATCGGGCTGACTTTGACATACACAAAGTCACCAACTTGAAACTCAACAAACATGTGCTTCTGATTATAATACTTCTGATGTCGATCCTGAGCCGCTTTCAATCTTTCTTTTATCAAACTAATCTTCTTAACCGTTTCCTCAAAGAAAGTGGCACCCAATTCCTATCTATCTCCGACCTCAGTCAGAGTCAAAGGAGTATGGCACTTCCTGCCATACAGAGCCTCGTACGGTGCCATGCCAATACTGGACTGAAAACTGTTGTTATAAGCAAACTCAATCAAAGGGATATGATCTTCCCAACTTCCTCCGAAATCCAAAACACAAAGCCTCAACAGATCTTCCATCACCTGAATGGTCCTCTCAGACTGTCCATCTGTCTGAGGATGAAAGGTTGTACTGAAATGCAGTTTCGTACCCAAGCCTTGCTGAATCCCCTTCCAAAGTCTGGAAGTAAATCGTCCGTCTCGATCAGAAACTATCACTCGAGGCACACCGTGCAATCTGACTATCTCCTTCACATATATCTGTGCCAAACGATCAACCAGATCGGTCTGTCTGATCGGAAGAAAATGGGCGGACTTCGTCAGTCGATCTACAACCACCCAAATAGCGTCGTGCCCTTGTCTAGATCGAGGAAAACCCATCGCAAAGTCTATCGTTACCTCCTCCCACTTCCACTCAGGGATATGCAACGACTGTAACAGTCCACCTGGTCGCTGATGCTCTGCCTTCACCAACTGACAGGCCTCGCATCTCGACACAAACTCAACTACATCCTTCTTCATTCCAGGCCACCAGAACAAAAGCTTCATGATACCAATAATTGTGACGCCCCAGGCATCCATAGTGAAAGGATTCGTCGACAGTCTCGATCAATCTCCATTCCTGCTCCTTTGCTCGGACTTGAAATTGTCAACCACATATAATGAGCTTTACAAAGCCCAGCAGGTCACCTAATACCTATAACTGAAATCAAAGCACGGCGATGCTATCAATATGCATGTCAATCTATCAATCTGAATCAGTCAATGGTCAATGAGTCTATGCAGTGGAAATCAAATCAGTAGTCAATGCAATCCGAAAATCAATAGTCAATAAAACCAGTCAATGCAGCGGCAGGCAAATCAATCATTTCAATTCAATCAATCAATATCCGTCAATCAAATCAATACGGTCAAATCAATGAAATCAGTCGAGAAAAGCAATACGGAACAATGAATCTATACGAAAGTCAATACGGTACAGAAACAGTAGGCAGTAGTACGATGTCCATGTTCATGCTATCAATACAGTATCTATATCTATCAATGTCTATATCAATGCTCAGTAGTATCAATGTTCAGTAGTCAATCGATGAAATCAGTGAAATCGTACGATACAGTAAACCCGATCAAATCCGTAAAATCCGTAAATCAATACATTAAACATGCAATCAATACGATAATACTGAACAATGTATAATCAATGGTCATGTTGCTGTTGTAGAATTCATATTGCTGTTGTAGATATCAATACATTGGTTCTATGAAAAGAGTCGTCACTCTATTGCCCATCGGCCGCCCGTCGGCATATAATCTTCTTATGACTCCCATCGTTATATCCATGATCCATGATCTATGATTTAAAGGAAAGCCCGTCGGCCCACCATCCTGTACAGGTATCATCTCCAACCAATGTTCAACCAGGTTATACGTGTTTCAGTATCAATAAGCAATCAATAATCAATATTAGAGCAATCATATCAATAATCATAGGCATATCAATTCAATCTATCAATTTTAGTCAAATCAGGAATCATACAAAAATCGGGCAGAGTAACAGTAGTCTATCGAATTTACACAAAAATCCTGCAAAAAGACAAATTCTGAATTTCTCTAAATTACAACAGAATAACCACGGCATCAATGCAAGACTATCAATCTATAGAATCCAAATCAAATCAAGTCCTGATAATTTTCTATTCAATTAAAATCACGTAGAATCAATTCCGACCGATAAAATCATCGTAGAAAATAGTCAAATCGTGTACAATATTCATATCTATAACATACTAAAAGTTGTGCGGTGAAAGTCGTGTCAATACAAAATCAGGTCAAAAGTTCGACTACAAAAACACAAAACAGTGCTCAACTCGATCAAAATACAAAATCTTCGAAAACAGAAATAGGGTTCGGAGTCCTTACAGCGAGACAAACAAATCTTCTAACAGCGTTGTCGGACGAAAAGCGCTCCGTGGCCTCCAAAACCAAGCTTCCTTCTTCTCTTCCTTCTCTTTCTCTCTCTTGCCTTTTCTCTCTCTCCAAAATGAATCCAAAATATTTAAAATCCGATATTTATTAACACTGATCGTCCTGGACGATCCAAATTTCGTCCTTGTACGATGGGTTCTCTGGACAAATTTCGTACAGACGAAATCCAAATTCGTCCCGGGCGACTTGCTCTCTGGACAGATTTCGTACAGACGGATCGTCCCGACTGCTCCAGGTTCGTACAGACGAAAATGGCAGATTTCTTCACAAATTTCTTCAGTTCGTCCAGTACTAATTCCAGTTCGTACAGACGAACTGCACTAAAAAAAATCAGCTTTTTGAAGGGTTTTACAATCTACCCACCTAAAAAAAAATGTCGTCCTCGACATTTCCCTTAAGGGATCGAATGCAAAATCGATACAAAGCAAATCCGTCCAATCAAAACTCAAATCAAAATCAATTCGAATCAAAATCAAAATCAAAATCAAAACTCGTTGAAATCCATACAGTCATTCAATGCATTCAATCACATGTCATTCACTAGTATGTAAAATGATGCACGTGAAACAATCCATTCTACCAAACTATCAATCAAATCCTTTCACTACACTAAGGATTCGTCGACAGTCTCGATCAATCTCCATTCCTGCTCCTTTGCTCGGACCTGAAATTGTCAACCACATATAATGAGCTTACAAAGCCCAGCAGGTCACCTAATACCTATAACTGAAATCAAAGCACGGCGATGCTATCAATATGCATGTCAATCTATCAATCTGAATCAGTCAATGGTCAATGAGTCTATGCAGTGGAAATCAAATCAGTAGTCGATGCAATCCGAAAATCAATAGTCAATAAAACCAGTCAATGCAGCGGCAGGCAAATCAATCATTTCAATTCAATCAATCAATATCCGTCAATCAAATCAATACGGTCAAATCAATGAAATCAGTCGAGAAAAGCAATACGGAACAATGAATCTATACGACAGTCAATACGGTACAGAAACAGTAGGCAGTAGTACGATGTCCATGTTCATGCTATCAATACAGTATCTATATCTATCAATGTCCATATCAATGCTCAGTAGTATCAATGTTCAGTAGTCAATCGATGAAATCAGTGAAATCGTACGATACAGTAAACCCGATCAAATCCGTAAAATCCGTAAATCAATACATTAAACATGCAATCAATACGATAATACTGAACAATGTATAATCAATGGTCATGTTGCTGTTGTAGAATTCATATTGCTGTTGTAGATATCAATACATTGGTTCTATGAAAAGAGTCGTCACTCTATTGCCCGTCGTCGCCCGCCCGTCGGCATATAATCTCCTTATGACTCCCATCGTTATATCCATGATCCATGATCTATGATTTAAAGGAAAGCCCGTCGGCCCACCATCCTGTACAGGTATCATCTCCAACCAATGTTCAACCAGGTTATACGTGTTTCAGTATCAATAAGCAAGCAATCAATAATCAATATTAGAGCAATCATATCAATAATCATAGGCATATCGATTCAATCTATCAATTTCAGTCAAATCAGAAATCATACAAAAATCGGGCAGAGTAACAGTAGTCTATCGAATTTACACAAAAATCCTGCAAAAAGACAAATTCTGAATTTCTCCAAATTACAACAGAATAACCACGGCATCAATGCAAGACTATCAATCTATAGAATCCAAATCAAATCAAGTCCTGATAATTTTCTATTCAATTAAAATCGCGTAGAATCAATTCCGACCGATAAAATCATCGTAGAAAATAGTCAAATCGTGTACAATATTCATATCTATAACATACTAAAAGTTGTGCGGTGAAAGTCGTGTCAATACAAAATCAGGTCAAAAGTTCGACTACAAAAACACAAAACAGTGCACAACTCGATCAAAATACAAAATCTTCGAAAACAGAAATAGGGTTCGGAGTCCTTACAGCGAGACAAACAAATCTTCTAACAGCGTCGTCGGACGAAAAAAGCGCTCCGTGGCCTCCAAAACCAAGCTTCCTTCTTCTCTTCCTTCTCTTTCTCTCTCTTGCCTTTTCTCTCTCTCCCAAAATGAATCCAAAATATCTAAAATCCGATATTTATTAACACTGATCGTCCTGGACGATCCAAATTTCGTCCTGGTACGATGGGTTCTCTGGACAAATTTCGTACAGACGAAATCCAAATTCGTCCCGGGCGACTTGCTCTCTGGACAGATTTCGTACAGACGGATCGTCCCGACTGCTCCAGGTTCGTACAGACGAAAATGGCAGATTTCTTCACAAATTTCTTCAGTTCGTCCAGTACTAAATCCAGTTCGTACAGACGAACTGCACTAAAAAAAAATCAGCTTTTTGAAGGGTTTTACAATCTACCCACCTAAAAAAAAATGTCGTCCTCGACATTTCTCTTAAGGGATCGAATGCAAAATCGATACAAAGCAAATCCGTCCAATCAAAACTCAAATCAAATCGAATCGAATCAAAATCAAAATCAAAACTCGTTGAAATCCATACAGTCATTCAATGCATTCAATCACATGTCATTCACTATAGTATGCAAAAATGATGAAACAATCCATTCTACCAAACTATCAATCAAATCCTTTCACTACACTTGCTCTGATACCAATTGTGACGCCCCAGGCATCCATAGTGAAAGGATTCGTCGACAGTCTCGATCAATCTCCATTCCTGCTCCTTTGCTCGGACCTGAAAATTGTCAACCACATATAATGAGCTTTACAAAGCCCAGCAGGTCACCTAATACCTATAACTGAAATCAAAGCACGGCGATGCTATCAATATGCATGTCAATCTATCAATCTGAATCAGTCAATGGTCAATGAGTCTATGCAGTGGAAATCAAATCAGTAGTCGATGCAATCCGAAAATCAATAGTCAATAAAACCAGTCAATGCAGCGGCAGGCAAATCAATCATTTCAATTCAATCAATCAATATCCGTCAATCAAATCAATACGGTCAAATCAATGAAATCAGTCGAGAAAAGCAATACGGAACAATGAATCTATACGACAGTCAATACGGTACAGAAACAGTAGGCAGTAGTACGATGTCCATGTTCATGCTATCAATACAGTATCTATATCTATCAATGTCCATATCAATGCTCAGTAGTATCAATGTTCAGTAGTCAATCGATGAAATCAGTGAAATCGTACGATACAGTAAACCCGATCAAATCCGTAAAATCCGTAAATCAATACATTAAACATGCAATCAATACGATAATACTGAACAATGTATAATCAATGGTCATGTTGCTGTTGTAGAATTCATATTGCTGTTGTAGATATCAATACATTGGTTCTATGAAAAGAGTCGTCACTCTATTGCCCGTCGGCCGCCCGTCGGCATATAATCTCCTTATGACTCCCATCGTTATATCCATGATCCATGATCTATGATTTAAAGGAAAGCCCGTCGGCCCACCATCCTGTACAGGTATCATCTCCAACCAATGTTCAACCAGGTTATACGTGTTTCAGTATCAATAAGCAATCAATAATCAATATTAGAGCAATCATATCAATAATCATAGGCATATCGATTCAATCTATCAATTTCAGTCAAATCAGGAAATCATACAAAAATCGGGCAGAGTAACAGTAGTCTATCGAATTTACACAAAAATCCTGCAAAAAGACAAATTCTGAATTTCTCCAAATTACAACAGAATAACCACGGCATCAATGCAAGACTATCAATCTATAGAATCCAAATCAAATCAAGTCCTGATAATTTTCTATTCAATTAAAATCGCGTAGAATCAATTCCGACCGATAAAATCATCGTAGAAAATAGTCAAATCGTGTACAATATTCATATCTATAACATACTAAAAGTTGTGCGGTGAAAGTCGTGTCAATACAAAATCAGGTCAAAAGTTCGACTACAAAAACACAAAACAGTGCACAACTCGATCAAAATACAAAATCTTCGAAAACAGAAATAGGGTTCGGAGTCCTTACAGCGAGACAAACAAATCTTCTAACAGCGTCGTCGGACGAAAAGCGCTCCGTGGGCCTCCAAAACCAAGCTTCCTTCTCTCTCTCTTCCTTCTCTTTCTCTCTCTCTTGCCTTTTCTCTCTCTCCAAAATGAATCCAAAAATATCTAAAATCCGATATTTATTAACACTGATCGTCCTGGACGATCCAAATTTCGTCCTGGTACGATGGGTTCTCTGGACAAATTTCGTACAGACGAAATCCAAATTCGTCCCGGGCGACTTGCTCTCTGGACAGATTTCGTACAGACGGATCGTCCCGACTGCTCCAGGTTCGTACAGACGAAAATGGCAGATTTCTTCACAAATTTCTTCAGTTCGTCCAGTACTAAATCCAGTTCGTACAGACGAACTGCACTAAAAAAAATCAGCTTTTTGAAGGGTTTTACAATCTACCCACCTAAAAAAAAAATGTCGTCCTCGACATTTCCCTTAAGGGATCGAATGCAAAATCGATACAAAGCAAATCCGTCCAATCAAAACTCAAATCGAATCGAATCGAATCAAAATCAAAACTCGTTGAAATCCATACAGTCATTCAATGCATTCAATCACATGTCATTCACTAGTATGCAAAATGATGCACGTGAAACAATCCATTCTACCAAACTATCAATCAAATCCTTTCACTACACTTGCTCTGATACCAATTGTGACGCCCCAGGCATCCATAGTGAAAGGATTCGTCGACAGTCTCGATCAATCTCCATTCCTGCTCCTTGCTCGGACCTGAAAATATCAACCACATATAATGAGCTTTACAAAGCCCAGCAGGTCACCTAATACCTATAACTGAAATCAAAGCACGGCGATGCTATCAATATGCATGTCAATCTATCAATCTGAATCAGTCAATGGTCAATGAGTCTATACAGTGGAAATCAAATCAGTAGTCGATGCAATCCGAAAATCAATAGTCAATAAAACCAGTCAATGCAGCGGCAGGCAAATCAATCATTTCAATTCAATCAATCAATATCCGTCAATCAAATCAATACGGTCAAATCAATGAAATCAGTCGAGAAAAGCAATACGGAACAATGAATCTATACGACAGTCAATACGGTACAGAAACAGTAGGCAGTAGTACGATGTCCATGTTCATGCTATCAATACAGTATCTATATCTATCAATGTCCATATCAATGCTCAGTAGTAGTATCAATGTTCAGTAGTCAATCGATGAAATCAGTGAAATCGTACGATACAGTAAACCCGATCAAATCCGTAAAATCCGTAAATCAATACATTAAACATGCAATCAATACGATAATACTGAACAATGTATAATCAATGGTCATGTTGCTGTTGTAGAATTCATATTGCTGTTGTAGATATCAATACATTGGTTCTATGAAAAGAGTCGTCACTCTATTGCCCGTCGGCCGCCCGTCGGCATATAATCTCCTTATGACTCCCATCGTTATATCCATGATCCATGATCTATGATTTAAAGGAAAGCCCGTCGGCCCACCATCCTGTACAGGTATCATCTCCAACCAATGTTCAACCAGGTTATACATGTTTCAGTATCAATAAGCAATCAATAATCAATATTAGAGCAATCATATCAATAATCATAGGCATATCGATTCAATCTATCAATTTCAGTCAAATCAGGAATCATACAAAAAATCGGGCAGAGTAACAGTAGTCTATCGAATTTACACAAAAATCCTGCAAAAAGACAAATTCTGAATTTCTCCAAATTACAACAGAATAACCACGGCATCAATACAAGACTATCAATCTATAGAATCCAAATCAAATCAAGTCCTGATAATTTTCTATTCAATTAAAATCGCGTAGAATCAATTCCGACCGATAAAATCATCGTAGAAAATAGTCAAATCGTGTACAATATTCATATCTATAACATACTAAAAGTTTGTGCGGTGAAAGTCGTGTCAATACAAAATCAGGTCAAAAGTTCGACTACAAAAACACAAAACAGTGCACAACTCGATCAAAATACAAAATCTTCGAAAACAGAAATAGGGTTCGGAGTCCTTACAGCGAGACAAACAAATCTTCTAACAGCGTCGTCGGACGAAAAGCGCTCCGTGGCCTCCAAAACCAAGCTTCCTTCTTCTCTTCCTTCTTCTCTCTCTCTCTCTTGCCTTTTCTCTCTCTCCAAAATGAATAAAAAATATCTAAAATCCGATATTTATTAACACTGATCGTCCTGGACGATCCAAATTTCGTCCTGGTACGATGGGTTCTCTGGACAAATTTCGTACAGACGAAATCCAAATTCGTCCCGGGCGACTTGCTCTCTGGACAGATTTCGTACAGACGGATCGTCCCGACTGCTCCAGGTTCGTACAGACGAAAATGGCAGATTTCTTCACAAATTTCTTCAGTTCGTCCAGTACTAAATCCAGTTCGTACAGACGAACTGCACTAAAAAAAATCAGCTTTTTGAAGGGTTTTACAATCTACCCACCTAAAAAAAAAATGTCGTCCTCGACATTTCCCTTAAGGGATCGAATGCAAAATCGATACAAAGCAAATCCGTCCAATCAAAACTCAAATCGAAAAAATCAAATCGAATCAAAATCAAAATCAAAATCAAAACTCGTTGAAATCCATACAGTCACATCAATGCATTCAATCACATGTCATTCAATATGTATGCAAAATGATACACTTGAAACAATCCATTCTATCAAACTATCAATCAAATCCTTTCACTACACTTGCTCTGATACCAATTGTGACGCCCCAGGCATCCATAGTGAAAGGATTCGTCGACAGTCTCGATCAATCTCCATTCCTGCTGCCTGCTTGCTCGGACCTGAAAAATGTCAACCACATATAATGAGCTTTACAAAGCCCAGCAGGTCACCTAATACCTATAACTGAAATCAAAGCACGGCGATGCTATCAATATGCATGTCAATCTATCAATCTGAATCAGTCAATGGTCAATGAGTCTATGCAGTGGAAATCAAATCAGTAGTCGATGCAATCCGAAAATCAATAGTCAATAAAACCAGTCAATGCAGCGGCAGGCAAATCAATCATTTCAATTCAATCAATCAATATCCGTCAATCAAATCAATACGGTCAAATCAATGAAATCAGTCGAGAAAAGCAATACGGAACAATGAATCTATACGACAGTCAATACGGTACAGAAACAGTAGGCAGTAGTACGATGTCCATGTTCATGCTATCAATACAGTATCTATATCTATCAATGTCCATATCAATGCTCAGTAGTATCAATGTTCAGTAGTCAATCGATGAAATCAGTGAAATCGTACGATACAGTAAACCCGATCAAATCCGTAAAATCCGTAAATCAATACATTAAACATGCAATCAATACGATAATACTGAACAATGTATAATCAATGGTCATGTTGCTGTTGTAGAATTCATATTGCTGTTGTAGATATCAATACATTGGTTCTATGAAAAGAGTCGTCACTCTATTGCCCGTCGGCCCGCCCGTCGGCATATAATCTCCTTATGACTCCCATCGTTATATCCATGATCCATGATCTATGATTTAAAGGAAAGCCGTCGGCCCACCATCCTGTACAGGTATCATCTCCAACCAATGTTCAACCAGGTTATACATGTTTCAGTATCAATAAGCAATCAATAATCAATATTAGAGCAATCATATCAATAATCATAGGCATATCGATTCAATCTATCAATTTCAGTCAAATCAGGAATCATACAAAAAATCGGGCAGAGAGTAACAGTAGTCTATCGAATTTACACAAAAATCCTGCAAAAAAGACAAATTCTGAATTTCTCCAAATTACAACAGAATAACCACGGCATCAATACAAGACTATCAATCTATAGAATCCAAATCAAATCAAGTCCTGATAATTTTCTATTCAATTAAAATCGCGTAGAATCAATTCCGACCGATAAAATCATCGTAGAAAATAGTCAAATCGTGTACAATATTCATATCTATAACATACTAAAAGTTGTGCGGTGAAAGTCGTGTCAATACAAAATCAGGTCAAAAGTTCGACTACAAAAACACAAAACAGTGCACAACTCGATCAAAATACAAAATCTTCGAAAACAGAAATAGGGTTCGGAGTCCTTACAGCGAGACAAACAAATCTTCTAACAGCGTCGTCGTCGGACGAAAAGCGCTCCGTGGCCTCCAAAAAAACCAAGCTTCCTTCTTCTCTTCCTTCTCTTTCTCTCTCTTGCCTTTTCTCTCTCTCCAAAATGAATCCAAAATATCTAAAATCCGATATTTATTAACACTGATCGTCCTGGACGATCCCAAATTTCGTCCTGGTACGATGGGTTCTCTGGACAAATTTCGTACAGACGAAATCCAAATTCGTCCCGGGCGACTTGCTCTCTGGACAGATTTCGTACAGACGGATCGTCCCGACTGCTCCAGGTTCGTACAGACGAAAATGGCAGATTTCTTCACAAATTTCTTCAGTTCGTCCAGTACTAAATCCAGTTCATACAGACGAACTGCACTAAAAAAAATCAGCTTTTTGAAGGGTTTTACAATCTACCCACCTAAAAAAAAATGTCGTCCTCGACATTTCCCTTAAGGGATCGAATGCAAAATCGATACAAAGCAAATCCGTCCAATCAAAACTCAAATCAAAATTAATTCGAATCAAAATCAAAATCAAAATCAAAACTCGTTGAAATCCATACAGTCATTCAATGCATTCAATCACATGTCATTCACTAGTATGTAAAATGATGCACGTGAAACAATCCATTCTACCAAACTATCAATCAAATCCTTTCACTACACTTGCTCTGATACCAATAATTGTGACGCCCCAGGCATCCATAGTGAAAGGATTCGTCGACAGTCTCGATCAATCTCCATTCCTGCTCCTTTGCTCGGACCTGAAATTGTCAACCACATATAATGAGCTTTACAAAGCCCAGCAGGTCACCTAATACCTATAACTGAAATCAAAGCACGGCGATGCTATCAATATGCATGTCAATCTATCAATCTGAATCAGTCAATGGTCAATGAGTCTATGCAGTGGAAATCAAATCAGTAGTCGATGCAATCCGAAAATCAATATTCAATAAAACCAGTCAATGCAGCGGCAGGCAAATCAATCATTTCAATTCAATCAATCAATATCCGTCAATCAAATCAATACGGTCAAATCAATGAAATCAGTCGAGAAAAGCAATACGGAACAATGAATCTATACGACAGTCAATACGGTACAGAAACAGTAGGCAGTAGTACGATGTCCATGTTCATGCTATCAATACAGTATCTATATCTATCAATGTCCATATCAATGCTCAGTAGTATCAATGTTCAGTAGTCAATCGATGAAATCAGTGAAATCGTACGATACAGTAAACCCGATCAAATCCGTAAAATCCGTAAATCAATACATTAAACATGCAATCAATACGATAATACTGAACAATGTATAATCAATGGTCATGTTGCTGTTGTAGAATTCATATTGCTGTTGTAGATATCAATACATTGGTTCTATGAAAAGAGTCGTCACTCTATTGCCCGTCGGCCGCCCGTCGGCATATAATCTCCTTATGACTCCCATCGTTATATCCATGATCCATGATCTATGATTTAAAGGAAAGCCCGTCGGCCCACCATCCTGTACAGGTATCATCTCCAACCAATGTTCAACCAGGTTATACGTGTTTCAGTATCAATAAGCAATCAATAATCAATATTAGAGCAATCATATCAATAATCATAGGCATATCGATTCAATCTATCAATTTTAGTCAAATCAGGAATCATATAAAAATCGGGCAGAGTAACAGTAGTCTATCGAATTTACACAAAAATCCTGCAAAAAGACAAATTCTGAATTTCTCCAAATTACAACAGAATAACCACGGCATCAATGCAAGACTATCAATCTATAGAATCCAAATCAAATCAAGTCCTGATAATTTTCTATTCAATTAAAATCGCGTAGAATCAATTCCGACCGATAAAATCATCGTAGAAAATAGTCAAATCGTGTACAATATTCATATCTATAACATACTAAAAGTTGTGCGGTGAAAGTCGTGTCAATATAAAATCAGGTCAAAAGTTCGACTACAAAAACACAAAACAGTGCACAACTCGATCAAAATACAAAATCTTCGAAAACAGAAATAGGGTTCGGAGTCCTTTACAGCGAGACAAACAAATCTTCTAACAGCGTCGTCGGACGAAAAGCGCTCCGTGGCCTCCAAAACCAAGCTTCCTTCTTCTCTTCCTTCTCTTTTCTCTCTCTTGCCTTTTCTCTCTCTCCAAAATGAATCCAAAATATCTAAAATCCGATATTTATTAACACTGATCGTCCTGGACGATCCAAATTTCGTCCTGGTACGATGGGTTCTCTGGACAAATTTCGTACAGACGAAATCCAAATTCGTCCCGGGCGACTTGCTCTCTGGACAGATTTCGTACAGACGGATCGTCCCGACTGCTCCAGGTTTGTACAGACGAAAATGGCAGATTTCTTCACAAATTTCTTCAGTTCGTCCAGTACTAAATCCAGTTCGTACAGACGAACTGCACTAAAAAAAAATCAGCTTTTTGAAGGGTTTTACAGCATACATCTTACTACTGCCTGGATGAACAGTGTAGCCTGAATGGTGAGATTCGTACAGAATCTCCTGCCTCAAATCTCCAAACACAGGTACCCACAACCTGTTCTCACAGAAAATAGCACCAGAATCAGAAATTTGAAGTTCAGGAGTCTTACCGGATCCAATCTGAGCAATCAACTTTGAATAATCAGAATCTGACTTCTGGGCTTCCTGAATCCTTGCTTCCAAAGAAGACTGAATACTCATCTGAGCCAAATCCAAATCACTGGAGGAAATCACCTCCAACTGCAAACGCTCCATATCACGAATCAGGAAATCATCAAAAGTGAGCTGCAAACCTGATAGTCCAGAAGATTTCCTACTCAAAGCATCGGCTACCACATTAGCCTTGCCAGGCTGATACTGAATAGTCAGATCATAATCCTTAATCAACTCGAGCCATCTTCTCTGCCTCAAGTTCAGATCCTTCTGAGTGAAAATGTACTTCAGGCTCTTATAGTCAGTGAAAATCTCACATCTGACGCCATACAGGTAATGACGCCAAATCTTCAAAACAAAAACAAAAGCAGCTAACTCCAAATCATGTGTCGGGTAATTCTTCTCATGTGGTTTCAACTGTCTAGAGGCATAAGCAATTATCCTTCCATTCTGTATTAGCACACATCCCAAACCTTTCAGTGAAGCATCACTGAACACCTGAAATCCTTTCGTACCTGACGGAAGTGCTAACACTGGAGCTGAAGTCAGACAATCCTTCAATCTCTGAAAACTAGCTTCACACTCCAGTGTCCAAACAAAAGGTACTGACTTCTGAGTCAGTCTTGTCAAAGGCATCGAAATCTGTGAAAATCCTTTCACAAACTTCCTGTAATACCCGGCCATGCCCAAGAAACTACGTACCTCAAATACCGTAGTCTGCCTTGGCCAATCAGCAATCGCCTGAATCTTCTGAGGATCAACAGAAATACCTTCTCCGCTCACCATATGCCCCAAAAAAGAGATGTTTTTCAACCAGAATTCACACTTGGAGAACTTGGCATACAGCTGATGCTGCCTCAAAGTCTCCAATACAATCCTCAAATGTTTGGCATGATCATCTTCAAAAGCAGAATATACCAGAATATCGTCGATGAAGACGATCACAAACTGATCCAAATACGCCCTCAATACTCGGTTCATCAGATCCATAAAAATCGCAGGCGCAATGGTTACCCCAAAAGGCATGACCAAGAACTCGTAGTGCCCGTACCGAGTACTGAAAGCTGTCTTCATCACATCAGCTTCCTTCACCTTCACCTGATAGTATCCGGATCGCAAGTCAATCTTCGAAAATACCGAAAATCCGGAAAGTTGGTCAAATAAGTCATCTATCCGATGCAAAGGATACTTGTTCTTGATCGTGACTTTGTTCAAATCTCTGTAATCCACACACATACGAAGTGTCCCGTCCTTCTTCTTCACAAACAAAACAGGTGCTCCCCAGGGCGAAATACTAGGACGGACGAAGCCTCTATCAACCAACTCCTGAAGCTGAACTTTTAACTCAGAAAGTTCTTTCGGTGCCATCCTGTACGGAGCTTTTGATATCGGAGCGGTACCCAGAAAAACATCGATAGAGAACTCCACATCTCTATCCGGAGGTAAACCAACCAACTCCTCAGGAAAAACATCCGCAAACT
Organism: Dendrobium officinale; assembly: GCA_019514585.1. NCBI lineage: Eukaryota > Viridiplantae > Streptophyta > Magnoliopsida > Asparagales > Orchidaceae > Dendrobium > Dendrobium officinale. The sequence continues at coordinate 14,280,588 of CM033697.1, forward strand.
CCCGTACCACCGGGATCTCAGAAACAGAACCAACCTCCAGGTTCAGATCCGGCACTGAAGCCAAAAAGACTGGGCACCCTTTCTTCCACATTCTGCTCACCTCCAACACAGAAATCAGACTAGAGAGAATACCTCGTAATCCCTGAAATACACATCGCTCTCCAGCCATAAGCAAACTCACTTGCTTCTTCAGACAATCAATCTGAGCCTCATACAGACTCAACCAATCCATGCCCAGAATCACATCATAAGAAGAAATCGGCAACATAATCAGACTTGATTTCCACTTCTTGCCAGCAATGTCGATCTCACAAAAACAAAACTTCCGAGCAATCAAATTACTTCCAGCCGTAAAATCACGGAAAGAGAAACCGGCAACAAAATTGACTCCAAACGCAAAAGCTCAAAACAGTGCTCGGACAGAAAAGAGTGACTAGCTCCAGAGTCAAACAAAACACGACAGGGCTGATCAAAAATATAAATCGTACCTGTCACAACATCTGGAGCATCACGAGCCTCCTGCTGACTCAGGCTGTAAACTCGTGGCTGAACTGGAGCTGGAGCTGAAGCAACAGAACTACTCTGCTTCCTCTGAACAGTAGGTGGTCTCCGTGGTACAGAACTAGAACCACCACCTCTACTAGAAAATCCCTCAGGGCGTGGAGGAACAGTCCTCGGTCTTCCTGCTGCTGAACTGACAGGTCTAACAGAGCCCTCTGATCAGAACTCAGAACGTCGATCAAACCCAGCCTGTGGACACTCTGCAATCCTATATCCTGGCTGACCGCATCGGAAGCACAGACCAGCCATCCTGTAGCACTGGCCAAGGTGTCGCCGTCCACAACTCTGGCACACAGGTGCCATACTGATAGATCCAGAACTCGTCGTACTGGTAGCAGTACCAGACAACCCTCCACTCCTCCTGGAGTCGGATCTGGTGACTCCGGATCCAGAACCAGCTACAAATCTCCTCTTCCCAGAGGAATCACTGCCTGAAGCCTCGCCTCCAAATCTCTTCCTACTCGTAGTCCACCGCTGCTGAGTAGCTATCAGGTCATTCTCTATCAAACGAGCTCGCTCCACAAGCTCAAAAAAATCAGTGATGCGGAACGGTATCAGGGGCTGCTTCAGAATATCTCGTAATCCCCTCAGAAATCTGTAGCACCTCTCAGCAGGAGTACTAACCAGCTGCGTAGTATACCTGGCTAATGCAGTAAACTCAGCCTCGTACTGCATCACCGTCTTGCTCCCCTGAACAAGTCTCAGAAAACTCTCCTGCATCTGCTGTCGTGCAGAAGGAGGAACAAACCAATCTTGAAAAACATCAGTAAACTCTTCCCAGGTAATCAAAGAGTTCAATCTGCCCTGAAACTTGGCCTCCTGCTGGCCAACCCACCAATGCTCAGCTTCACCATCCAACAGAAATACTGCCAAAGGTACCTTCCTGTCTGACGAACACTGCATGCCGTCGAAGGTCTTCTCCACTCTCCTCAACCACTCCTCAGCAGCTCTGGGCTCAAAAGCGCCCTCAAACCTTGGAGGTTTCAACCTCAAAAATAACTGCAGATGTCTATCAATGTCCTCAGATCTGACGGTAGAAGCTCTGCTTTGAGTCTCGCTCATCATCTGAGCAATGAGTGTAGCAAACTGAGACAGCGTATCAGCACCGGCCATAGGGGCTGTACTCCCCACTGGTGCTGCCTGACTGGCACTCTGCCCGTCAGTCATGTCTGGGTCTGGCTGATCCATATAGAAATCCAGAAAAATCTGGAAAACTATCACAAAAACAACACAATAAAAAGCCAAACAAACAAAAAACTACCCCAGACCGACTCACTACAGATCCTTCCTATAGCTCTGTTGTACAATCCAACTAAATTCCAAAACCAAGGCTCTGATACCACTCGAATTGTCACGACCCGACCCGATCCGGGACAGATCCCGCTCGCACCGGGTCGCGACTGGAACGAACAAAATGACTGACCAGGATTTGGCTTTGGAATTTGCTTCTGAACTGAATCTTTCAAATATTTCAACTCAAACACAGACACACAGAACTAATATGAAACATCAAATGCAGCGGAACAAAACATCTTTTTTTTTTCTTTTTTTCCTCAAAACAATCATCTACAACTACAGACTATGGCTCAGATAGAAAGAAACAGAGCAGAAGAGCCATGTCTGTACAAAAATCAAAAGTACAAAACAATACCTACGGATTAGACTCTGAAATCTATTCCTGGACCTCCTTCCCTTTCCCAGAACCTGAAAACCACCATAAAACAAGAGTGAGCTCAACAGCTCAGCAAAGCGACAAACCTCCAATCAAAACTTCCAGAATCCAAAACCAAACACATCAGACCAAAATCCAATCAGAATTCGGAACAGAATCATATATCGAATCAGAACAGAATCAAAATAGAACTTATACGGACATATATCAAATAAGAATCAGAGTCGTACGGATCAGATCAAATCAGAATACAAATCAGAACATATTAAATCATCAGAATCAAAAATTCAGATCATATCGGAACAGAACAGAATCGTGTCAGAATTGTACATAAATCATATCATACAGATCAGATCAATTCATATTGTATGGAAATCAGAATCAGATTTGCTTACAGAACAGATACGGAAATCAAAATCATATCAAATCAGATATCAGATATTATTTAATTCATAGCTAAATGCCCTGACACTGATGGAATCTCTACGGATTCCGGCCCCTTATGGCTCCCTTCCCAGACATTGACAGAATCTCTCAGATTCTGGCCCTTTATGCCTCCCTTTGTGCTCACGGCACCAGAACAGATGTGCTTATAGCACCAGAACAGAATTCATCGGATCCGGAACAGAACTGATTTCAGAATTTCAGATTGAGCTCATTTCAGATTTTCCAGACACTAACTGAATCTCTTAGGATCCAGGCTCCTTATATCTCCCTTTTTATAGCATATACAGATAGAATATCAATTCAGAAGAAATCCGGACAAATCAGAAATCACACGAAAATCGGGCAGCACAACGGCTGTATACGAAATTTACACAATTTTTCCTGAAAAATCACAGAATACCAAATTTGCACATAATATAGATAACAACATTACAAGACTTTAATTCTACTGCTCAGCAATTTTTAAACTACACAGAAAAATCCAGTCGACGAAAAACACCGTCGAATCAAAACTACCCGGACAAAAATCTCCAGAAAATAATCAAAATGTGTACACTCTGCACGTCAACAACATACAGAAAGTTACGCGGTAAAAACTGAACCAATCGGAAAATACGGACGAAAATCACGAATAAAAATCAATTCCGGACAGAAAATACCGCCAAACACGACGGTTCTGAAAATTGAGAAAGGCGGAATGTGCCTTACCTTGCGTACAGCAATTTCTTGAACAGTCTCGTCGGACAAAAATGGAGCCGCGTCGCTCGAAAATCAACTTTTCTCAAAAAGCCCTCGACTTTCTCTCTCCTCAGCTGATATTTTCGTTAATTTTGATTTCTCTCTCTCTTCAAAACGACTGATTTCAGCTTTATAATACACAGATCGGCCCGGCCGATCGTAATATATTCCTGGGACGATTTGAACAAAATCCATCGTCCTGGACGGTTCCCAGGGCGATTCTCAGGACGAAATCATGCACTGAACCGATCGGCCCGGACGATGTTCCTATCGGCCCGGCCGATACCTACAGGAAAATCACCTGGAGCAATCTGGACACATTCTGGAGCAAATCCTCAACTGATAGTCCTAGGACGATCCCAGATCGTCCTGGAAGATCCTGGAGCAAAATCAGCACTTTACAATAGTTGCGGGTCATCCATGTCACAAGAAAGACCTCCGACATCGTAAGAAAAATCTTCAGATTGACCTTGGACCATTCCTTCAACACCTTCAAATGTAACATCTGCTTGAAAATGCTTCAAATGTCAAGGATACGGGCATATTGCATCCAATTGTCCCACTCAAAGGGTGATCACTGTAATCGAAGAAGAGGAGGTAAGGGTTGATGCGTCCGATGAATGAACTCAAATTAATGGAAGCTAGGAATCTGCCTGAATATATGATCATTTATGAAAATGAGGGAACTCTCTTGGTATTGAGAATATTGCTTAGTGGCCAAAAAGAAGAGTTATTTCAGCGACACAACCTCTTCCGAACAAGGTGTATCATAAGAGATCGGATGTGCTAAGTCATTATGGACAGTGGCAATTGCGAGAACATAGCTTCTTGCACCTTAGTGAAAAAATTATAGCTTCAAGCTGAAGTTCATCCCAACCATATAAGCTCTCTTAGATCCAATGAGGAAATGAGGTGAAAGTTTCTAAATGCTGCCTAATCCAATTCTCTATTGGCAAATTCCAGGACCTAGTATGATGTGATGTCTTTCCCATGAATGCTTGTCATTTACTATTGGGTCAACTGTGGCAGGACGACAGGAAGACTCTTCATGATGGAACCTCTAACACCTATACATTAGTACAAGGCGGAGAATCAATCGTGCTGGTGCCATTGGACACTAGTTCAGAAGGATTAACTAACGACCAATTAATGTTTAGTATAGCTGAATGTCCGTTGGCCATTCTAAAGGCTGATGGAGGATATCTGCTGCTATTAAAAGATGGCAATGATCCCAAACCCAGTCCACCACCTGAAGTTTAACAGATCCTTAATGACTTTAGAAACGTGTGAGATGAAGAACTTCTTACGGTTTTGCAACTGCTACGTGATATATAACACGCTATGGACCTGTTACCAGGGACTATCTTGCCCAATCGACCCCCTTACTAGCTCAGACTTGGCGAACACATAGAATTGTGGCATCATGTGGAGGAGCTATTAGCCAAAGGCTTCATTAGACCCAACATCAGCCTATGTGTCGTGCCTGCACTATTAGACCCAAGAAAGACAATACCTACATGATGTGCATCGATAGTTGGGCCATTAATAAAATCATTATATGCTATTAATTCCCTATTCCATGTATAAATGATTTGTTCGACCAGCTATAAAGAGCTTCCATCTTCTCCAAAATAGATTTGTGTAGTGGGCACCACCAGATTCATGTTTGCGAGGGCGACGAATGGAAGACCACCTTCAAGGTGAGGGATGGGATATATGAGTGGTTGGTGATGCCCTTTGGATTATCCAACGCCTCGAGCACCTTCATGCGCCTCATGAATCAAATATTTCAACCCTTCTTGAGTAAATTTTTGATCATCTACTTTGACGATATATTGGTCTATAGTCCTGACTTATAGACTCACTTACAACACTTATGAAAAGTTTTAAGCCTTTTACGAGAGTAAAAATTATATTTTCACCCTCATGAGTTCCAATTCTTGGATTCCAGAATTCATTTTTTGGGATTTATACTTTCTGCCATGGCGATTGAGGTGGATACGAACAAGATTGAGGCCATTGTGAGCTAGCCAACACCAATTTCCTTCACTGATGTGCTTTGATTTCACGTGTTGGCTTCCTTTTACTGATGATTCATTGCCAACTTCAGCACAATAGCTGCTCCACTTACAAAATCGCTTAAAACTGACATGTACCATTGGATGTAAGAAGCCCAGTCCAGCTTCCACGAACTAAAGAATAAAATGACAACCGCCCTTATTTTGCGGCTTCCCAACTTCAGCAAGGTGTTCCGAGTAGACTATGATGCCTCTAATGTTGGAATTGGCGCTGACTTAAGCCAGAAAGGATGACCCACCCATTACATTGTTCAGTAAAATATTGAATGAGGTTAGACTTAAATACCCCACTTATGATAAAGAATTCTACGCCATTATTTGAGCCTTGCACCATTTGAGCCATTATCTCCTATGTAAGGAGCTCATTCTACTTAACGACCATGCATGTGGCACTAAAGTTCCTAAATAGCCATAAGAAATTGAGGGGACGTCATACTATATGGTCTAAGTCCCTATCCGCCTTCCAATTCATCCTCAAATATAAATCAGGCAAGCACAATCAGGTAGCTGATGCTCTAAGTAGGCGTTATATCCTTTTACAAACCTTACACACCAAGGTAATCGAGTTTGACAGTATAAAAAAATTATATTCAACTGATCCTGACTTCCAAACATAGTGGAAATTGTGTCAAATTTTCTCCTATCAGCTAATTCATATTTAAAATGGGTTTCTTTTCTTTCGCTTATGTATTTATACACTGTAATGTTCAATTCAACTTGGTTTTATTTCTGAATATGCCATGATGGGGGTCTAGCCGGCCACTTTGGGCATGATAAGACTTTATCTCTATTAATGGAGAAATTCTACTGGCCGACCGTGTATAGGGATGTCCTTCGCTACGTGAGGAGCTATCGAGTTTATAAGCTATCCAAAACTCCAGTTACTAATGCCAGCTTGTATTTACCGCTTCATGTGCCCCTTGGCCCCTGGAAAGATGTTAGTATGGATTTCATTTTGAGGCTACCTCGAACCCAAAGGAATAAGGATTCTGTTATGATCATCATGGATAGATTCTCCAAGATGGCCCATTTTGTATCCTGCAACAAGAAACTTGATGCGACCTATATTGGAGACCTCTATTTTAGACAGATTGTTAGGCTCCATGGCATACCAAAAACTATCTCGTCCGATATAGACGTTAAGTTCCTTAGTCACTTATGGCGAACCTTACGGGGAAATCTCGGTACTCGTCTTTAGTTTAGTTCAGTGGCTCACCTGCAAACTAACGGGCAAACAGAAATTGTTATTCATAGTTTGGGAAACTTGCTATGATTTTTTGTGGGAAAACATGTTAAACAATGCGATCTGATACTACTGCAGATTGAATTCGCCTTCAACTGATCCACAAATAAGACTATAGGACACAATCCATTTGAAATTGTTTATGGCAACAATCCTTTAACGCCTTTTAATTTAAATTTGGCTTTGTCCACACCTACCTATAGTAAGGAAGCCAAGAAATGCTGCAAGGAAATAAGAAAGCTACACCATAAGGTGTAAATCGAGATAGAAAAATGAAATGCCAAGTATCAAGCCTAATCCTATAAGCACAGAAGAGCTATTCAATTCCAGGAAGGGGACCTAGTCTAGATCAAATGAAGGAAGGAACAATTTCTACCAAGGGCTCACAACTAGCTTAAACCAATAGTGGATGGTCCTTTATGGATTGTTAAAAAAATCAATGACAATGCTTACTAGTTAGACCTCCCGGGAGATTATAATATTTCGGTTGTCTTTAACGTGTCTAATTTAACTCCCCACTATGATGTGGAGGAATTTTAACAAGTAGAGGTAGACCTAAAAAGACTTGGCTAGAAAATATTAAAAATAATCTTTCTTTATTAGATTTAAATAAGAATTTGACTTTTAACATGACATAATGGTGAAAAAGGATTCATGTAGCCGGCCCCACGTAGTGGGATAAAGGCTTGATGTTGTTGTTATATCATGTGGAGGAGTTTTTCCCCACCCTGGTAGAATAACACATGAGCTAATATAATCATTTCTTTCATTATTTCTGGTGTAGCCAACTGAGTTGCGGTCATGTGGCATTAATTCATTGCTTTGTATATAAATATATGCCTGATACTTGAATAAAGACACTAGAGAATTATATTGTGAATTTTTTTTTTTTTTCATGTTTTCCTTTTCACCCCAACTCTCTGTATCTTGAGTTCTCTTAAGTGGTGAAGCCAAGGCTGAGGGAGTGGATGTCCCAGGTGGCTTCATTTTGAATGTATGAGTCAATTGTCACTCAATTTATGGTGTGAGGAGCGTCATCAACGACCTTATAAAAACCTGATAGTATTGGTTTTGTTCTCAATTGAGTGGTGAATCCTAAAGAAAATGATAAGCTGATAATAGAGATAAGTTGAGACAAATCTTTTCTTTATTCTTTAATGTCAGATATACATTTATTTATAGTTTTACTATACTAATTATGTGGTTTTCATTTCTCTTGTTAGTTATAAATACGTGGCTGAGGTTATACACATATGGATGGCTTTGATTATAAGTGGGTGTATGTGATTACAAATGGATGGATGTGATGTGTACAAGTGAATGGATGTGATCGATCTTGCCATGTGATATGTTATAATGCGGTTGGATTTGTCTATCTTTTCATTCCCCCTCAAGGTTAGGGTTTATTGCAAAAGCTTAGCTTGGTGCGAAGGAGCTGAAAGCGCAAAGTTGATAGCAGCTTCATGAGAATGTCTACGGTTTGTTCTTGAGTGCTGATCAGCTGAACTTGTATGATGTTCAAATGTATTTGATGTCCAATGAAGTGGTGATCAATCTCTATGTGTTTTGTCCTTGCATGAAAGATGGGATTGTTGGCTAGTGCTATGGTAGAAATGTTATCACAAAGAAAAAACGTCGGATGTAATAGAGGTACGTTAAAATCTTGTAGCAGCTATCATAGACAAATGATGTATGTGATGGCCGCAACTAAAGCCCTATATATGCCTCTGTGGATGATCTTGCCGTAATATGTTTCTTCTTGACACTCCATGAAATGAGTGTGTTGCCTAAAAATGAGCAGTATCCAGTTGTGGACTTTCTTGTCTCTGTGTCACTTGCCTAGTCTACGTCAGAGTATGATTATAGTCGTAGTTGTCCCAAGAAAATGGGGATGCCATAGTCAATTATTCCTTTTATATACCTAAGTAATCTTTTGAGGAGGTATGCATGATATGGTTTTGGGTCATACATGTGCTGATATAGTAGGTTGACATGGTATGTAATGTATGGTCTGGTTATTGTGAGGTATCGTAATGATCCAGTGAGTTGTTTGTATGTGAAAGGGTCTGTGAGAATGGGATCTTGGTTTATATTTTACGGTGGTTTGGTGCATGAAGGGTTTGAGAGTGGTTTGCAGAGATTAAACGCTGATGTGGTGAGGATCGGCAAAGCATATTGGGTTTGTAATAAAAATAGTGAGTTGTTGTGTTTAGTGATGTTTATGCCAAAAAAGTTGTTAGCTGTGCCGAGATGTTTCATCAAAAACTTATTATGCAATAGCAATATGATGTGTGAAATAAGAGAGTTATTCATACCTGTTATCAAGATGTCGTCTACATAAGTCAGTAAATAAACTTGAGAGTCTTCTTGAGATAGTGTAAGTAGTGAAGGGTCAGCTTTGATTGGTTTGAATCCAATTTATTGGAAAAATGTTGAAAAAGTTGTGAACCATTATCTGGATTCTTGTTTAAGACTGTAAATGGCCTTGTGAAGGAGGTAAATATACTCTGGGTGTTATTTGTCTTCATATCCTTGTGGTTGTTTCATGTAAATGACGTCAGTCAATTTCCCATGTAAAAAAGCATTAGTAACATCTAGTTGGTGAATTTCCCAATTTTTGTTTAATGCAATTGTAAGTAGCATACATATTGTAGGGAACTTAGCTACTAGACTGAATGTCTCCAATTAATTGATTCTGTATTGTTGCCTATGACCTTGGGCTACCAATCTAGCTTTGTATCTTGCAATTGATCCATCTTAGTGTAATTTGGTTTTGTATGTCCATTTGCATTAGAGAATGGGAGTTTTATTGGGAGGTGGAATCAATGCCCATGTTTCCTGTTTCTGTAAAACATAAAATTCTATGTCCATGGACTGTCTCCAATGATGTTTCTATGCCTCTTGATATGTATGAGGTTCATGACTTTGATTCTCTGGAAGCTGAGAATTCTAGTGTAAAAGGTTGAAAATTGTTTTTTGTTTTAAAGATCTCGTTTTGAGTCTTGTTATCATTGGGTGGGTTGTTATAGGTTTTATGGCAGGTGAGTGGTTTGAATATGTGGGTTGTTATGATGTGTTGTGATCAACCATAATGTTAGTGTTGGGATTAGTATTTTGTTGTGGGTCTGGGTGTAGGTTAATGGTTATAGAGGTTAATTGAGTAGTGGGTGTAAGAAGGAGGGGGTTGTCTGTTATAGGTGTTGGTAAGTTGGAGTTGGTCAGGCCTGAGTAAATGAAAAATGTTGTTTCATGGAAAACAACATGTCTGGAGAAGATTATTTGGTTTGTATTTGTGTTAAGGCATTTGTATCCTTTATGAGAGGTGGAGTATCCCAAAAAAAATGCATGGGTTAGCTCTTGGAGCTAGTTTGTGTCTGTTTTGTGTAGGAATCCAAGGGAAACAAGCATAGCCAAATGTTTTTATGTGTGAGTAGTTTGGATTCTTTTTGTATAATATATGTAATGGAGATTTGTTTTGGTTTGTGTGTGTTGGGAGTTTATTAATTAGGTAAGATGTGGTGAGCATCGTATCTGACCAGTAAGAATAAGGTATAGAAGTTGTCTTTAATAAAGTTATTATTATTTCAATAAGATGTATATGCTTCCTCTCAGCAATTCCATTCTGTTCTAGAGTGTTTGGGCATGAAATTTGGTGGAGAATGCCATGGTTCCTTAAGTGGTCTTGTAATGTTTTGTTTATATATTATATTCCTTCATCTAACACTACAGGAAAATCACCCATTTCCGGCGGCCTTTTTCGGCGAAAATTGAACCTCTTTGGACGATTTTGTAGTGTTCTGGCGGTTAATTTTCCGCCGATAAAAACGGCGTCGAAAAATAAATTCTAACTGTTTTTTCTGGAAGCCAATTATTCCGGCGGCTTTCTGGCGGTCTTAAACCGCCGTTCAAATTAAAAAAAAAAACTCACCGAGACCGCCCCCCGCTCCCGGTGCTGCGCAAGGGCCCCTACCCCCGCTCCGCCGGCGACTCGCTCCCGCTCCCACTTCTGCGTCACCGGCAAAGTGCCGAAAAGCCGCCGGAAAAGTGGCTGCCGGAAATTAGTGATTTTCCTGTAGTGTGATCGAAATTGTTTTATTTTATATGGGAGCTATTTTTCGATTATGGTGTGGAAAGTAATGAAGATGGATGTTACTTCAGATTTACAAGACATGGGAAATATCCATACAAAATGGGTTAATCATCTATGAAAACTACATAGTAATGTAGGCCTTGATTTGAAGTGACTAGGGCTGGACCCCAAACATTACAATGAATGAGTTCTAGTGGTATTCTAGATATGGAGCTAGAAATATAAAATTGTAGTTTATGACTTTTGGCTTCCTTACATGCGTAGCATAAAGTATGGAATGTGGGTATTTTGAGTTGTTTATTTTTGTTGAAGATGATGGCCATGGTTCAGACATGGGGATGACCAAGTCTGTTGTGTCAAATGGCTGCAGCTTGGTGTATATTTTGTGCTTGTAAGGCTTGTTGTTGGGAAATGCTGGTGTGAGCTGGAATGGGATAGAGTCCTTTATGGCTGGGACCCTGAAGGAATGTTTTGTTTTTCTTGATGTCCTTGACAGTGAAACCATGAGCATCAAAGGAAATGGAAATGTTATTCTTTGGTTAGGTGATATATAGAGAGTAGATAGTAAGAGAGAGTAGGTATGTGGAGTATTTGAGATAAGTGAAGATTATTGTTCGGGGTTGGTAAAATTCCAGCTCCAGTATGTGCTATAGGCAGAGTGCTTCCATCTGCAATTAGTATGTTGTTTGTGCCATTGTATGGTCTTGGTTCACTGAGAGTGAGGTTGCTGATGTCATTAGTAAGGTGTGATGTTGCCCCAGAGTCTACGTACAAATCTGGATTGGTATTGTCATTCATGGCCATTAATGATGTATTTAGTTTCTACTGTGGAGGTGTATAGTTTATGTTGAATCGATGGCAACAGTTTGTAGCCGAGTGGCCCTTCTTGTTACATATTTGACACATTGATATAGGTTGATTGGGATTGTTGTTGTTGTTTCGGGCATTTTTTGTATGAATCTGCCTCTTCCCCTTCTTCATCTACCTCTTGTAGAGTATAAAGCAGGGATGTTATACTGTATGGCTGCTTCAGTATTAAGATTTATCTCTTCACTAATCAGAAATGCATATAGGTCATCTAGGCTTATTAGTTGTACCATGGTTCTAATTGTGCTTTTAAATGACTGATTTTCGGGTGGTAGATCGTTGAGCGTAGAAAGAATCATGTCTTCTTTATCTATGGCGGCTCCTGTTGCTGCTATTTTGTCTACCAAAGTTTTTACCTTATTTAAAGTATTCAACCATTGTGTGTTGCTTCATTTTGACATTGCGCAACTCATTTTTGAGTTGAATTACTCGTGATCTATTAGACGATTGCAATCGTCTTTCAACAGTGCTCCAAATAGAAACAGAAGAATCTAGATTAAGAAATAGGTAATATTGTTGGGGTTATGGTGGAACAAAGAGCGGCAACAAGGTTCTAATCAATCAGAATCCATTCAATGTATTTGGGATTTGTTGTTGCTTTTCCATCAGGTGTTTGTTGAAGACGGGAGGGTGGGGATATATTTGGGTCTATGAAATTGGCAAATCCATTGGCTCTGAGGAGTTTAAAAACTTGGGATCTCCATATGGAATTGTTTTCATTGGACAATTGGGTAGGTACAATGGTTTTAATGTTTGCTATGACAAATTTTAAAGATGCAGGTATTGCACAAGTAATGGTTGATAGGTATGATGATGGATCTCCTATTTGAGATGATGCAGATTGAGCCATGAGAGGCGTTTGAAGTTTCTTACCTCTCGTTGTATCCCTTCAGTCTTTGTTGAATTTCTTCTCTGATACCATAAAGAAAATGAAATGCTTATAATAGAGATAAGTTGAGACAAATCTTTTCTTGATACTTTAATGTCAGATGTACATCTATTTATAGTTTTTCTATACTAATTGTGCGGTTGTCATTTCTCTTGTCAGTTATAAGTTCGAGGCTGAGGTTATACACATATGGATGGTTGTGATTACAAGTGGGTGTATGTGATTACAAATGGATGGTTGTGATCTGTACAAGTGAATGGTTGTGATCGATCTTGCCATGTGATATGTTATAATGCGGCTGGATTCGTCTATCTTTTCAAATCCCATATTTTTATGTAAATTCTCTACAGTGATTGACAATATAGGTATCATGAATTCACCTTTTTTTATCAACCAACATCATAACGATTTGTAATGTCTAAGCTACTCTATCCTTCTACTTAACCAACTTTGTAATCTTTTATAATTATAATTAAAATGGATTAATAACCGGCTTTCAACTAAAAATCTGAAATGAAATGAAATTTAGACAATTATTGGCCTGATTATAACACTACACTCACTGAGTTCAATTATTTAATCCTTTTTAATTTCCTTTAATTAAACTTTCTGTTTTTTTTTATAACGTAAGGAGCTTTTGTCCTTCATGATCGGCACACCAGCTGTAGCAAATGGCAATCTTTCAAGGCCTTGCGATCATTTTTGTCTTGTTTATCTGTTCGACTTTTTCTTGTCAGATGCTTCTTGATATCAATGCTTGTTTCAGTTTTTATGCCAAATGGAGCTTCTTCCAGCTCTGAATTAAGTAATTTTGCATAAAATAAGCAAGTTTCTGTAATTTGGCATAAAAAGGCCTATGCATTTTATATTTAGAATTCTTCACTTTCATATAGATATCAGGAGAGAAAGAAAGAGAGAGAGAGAGAGATTTCCAAATGTAATATTTAGATACATCTGGATGCTGCATGATTTGATATTTAGATACCTAAGTGTGTCGTATTGTTTAACTGGTAACAAAATTCTTGTCATTATTATAAAAACAGATGACCAATTTTATTTTTTTTTTGTAAATGATTATAAAATCTTGATGAATAATGCAAATAGTAAAATATTTTCTTTGTATATTTAAAAATAAATAAAAATATGATTCTCCCTTTAAATAAGAAAAAAAATAAAAATATTATCATACAAAATATTCCAGTGAGAGTTACACCTGTCTAACTCGAAAGATAAGAAATAAAAAAAAATAGAATAAATTAATGATTTACATCATATTTAATCACACACTTGTGCTTATCTCTTTCTAAGTCTCATGACAATTGTTGTTCTGTATATGATGCTGATTTATAATTTTCTCATATTTAATTCTTATATAGTAAGTTAACTATTCTGTCAAATTATAAAATTTTATGCAGCACAATAATTATAGAGAAAAGTAAAATTAGAATATTGAAAGACTTCTGCTTCTTTTGGGATGGCTTTCTTACATCTTCTTAAAGCAAAATTTTAATTACTAAAAAACTGCTTTGAGAAGCAGTAAAAAAGCCGTCCCAAACGAAATCTTAGGCTTGATTTGGGACATATTTCTAATTGCTTTCTAAAACAACTTTATATTACACAAATTTTTTGAATTAGAATTTTTTGTAATAAAAAGCTACTTTAGAAAGCAGTAAGAAAGTTGTCACTGTACGACTTTCTTATTGTTTTGTAAAGCTATTTTTAAGTACAAAATTCTCTTGAAAGCAGAAAAAAAAAACAGTGGTCTAAATTTACATATTTGCTCAATTTAAGGATGTGTTTAGGACAACTGCAATATTTTATATAGTTGATTATGAAGCTGCTATGAGAAAAATCACTTAGCTATTTTGGTTATAAAAAGTAGCTTTATATTATGAATATTTTTAGAAATAGTAAGAAAACTGTTCCAAATAGATCCTAAGTCTCTGATAGTCTGATATCATACAAAATTCCGCTAATTATTGAAGTATTTGAGCTTCACTTATATAACTAACAATGATAAGGTAGGTGACGAGGTGGGGTTCACAATATTATTGCAGTCTATGTGTATTAGCAGCTTGTTGGTTACAAGTAGAGGCAGTAGCAATCAGACATATATAAAGAAAAGAGGAAGAGGAGCCATTGCTTTCTATTATTTTATAACACCCCAATAGTTTTAACAAATCAATATTTGCCGTTCATGGCCTGTCTTTCCTCTCCATATGCTCTATCTAAGCCGTAATTATTTCATTTCTTGAAAAGGTTAATGATCCTAAATAATTTAGGATTAATAAGAAATAATAATTATTGTATATCTCCAAAAAAAAATTCTATATTGTGTATTATTAGAAGAAAAAAAATTATACTAAAACCAGATAAGATTTGGTTTCCACCTATTATAAAATCATAATGTTTCATTTGAGGAAGAGAATATTCAAACCCCCATCATTTTGAAATAAATTTTAATATGTATCTATATTTAGATTTCATAATACAAATTTACCATATTATCCACCGACCAATTTTTTTTTTTTTTTTAGCTCCTGATAAAATTTGCAATAGACCAAGTTTACATGGGTTGATAAGGTTTGTGGAAATTAAGGCTTTGTTTGGAATAGCTTTTAAGAAATTTTTGTACTAAAAAACTTTTTTAGAAAGCAGTAAGAAAGCCAACCCAAATGAAGCCTAAACCTTAACTACTATCTATACCTAGTAGAGTAAATCTTTTTTTGCTTCAAACAATTATGAGCCCAAGTTAATTAGGTATATATAAAAAAATGTAATGTTTAAGGGCAGCATGTTGCCATAGTAGGGCACATAAAGGCATGTAATACTTTAAATATTGGATTTTTAAGGCATAAATCTAGAGATTAATCGAAATTCATCCCACTAAAATAAATAGATAGTTTATGTAAAAAAAATTATAATAGGTTATATTGATAAAAAAATAAGTCATGAGGGATTTTGAAGCCATTTGGTCTTCTTTGAGATGACGAAAACTTTCTAAATATCTGTAATTTATGCTTATATGAACCCAAATTAATTAAAACATCAAAAATACCCACTCAAACGTCAAAATTGAAATCCTTGATAGGGTAGCAAACCTACAACGATACAATCAACTTCCTTAGGTAGTTCGAAGAATGAAATCAGATCTAGAGCCTCTGAATCTTCTTCTTCTTTCTCTAAAATTCTCTCTCCTTATCTCTCAAACCAACACACTGGAGAGAAATGGGGACAAAATATGATTTTAAAAGTGAAACTTGATATTTGTAGAACCAGCAATCTAATGCCTGTAACCCTAGCACCACAGTGCTCCTACGAGAAACTCCAGACATGTAGATAGAGCCTAAAACTACATTCCCAATGTCATACCTTTCCCAAGGGGAATTTCAGTGACAAATAAAGACTTCAGCGTCATAGATACACCCTTTCAACGCCCCTTAGTGCTTTTAAGCACTTATCAATTTATAAAGAGAACAATGTCGTAGAGCTTCCAATGAAAATTTTCCAATCTCAAACATTTCTTTTATTTACCAACTCAACTACAACTCTCTTAGTGACAGAAATTTATCATAAAAATTTCTAAAATTTAATATAAACTTAATAGGTACTTAATGAACTTACCAATCTTATATGATTCAATTCATGATCAGGTTATTATAGGTGGACTCAACATTGTAGAAGCAATCATTACATCAGTAAAGCGGGATCTCCAAGATCACCTAAATAAGGAAAATGGTTAGCCTCTAAGCTTTCTCTAAAGATTAAGAAAAGACTTCTTCAAAATATTTAAATTCACATAAAAGTTCTTACATATAATGTTTTCCTCTTATTATATGACATATTAAGATGAACAATATAAGACATAGGACAGGGTGGCCTGGCATAAAATCATTTCATGGAAACTTGCTTCATCTTTAAATCCGCTTCTTGGAAACTCAAAGGATGTAGATAGCTTGTTAATCTTTCTTGAAATTTAATAGAATGGGTCTAGAGGCTTTAAGGGATAGTCATGCATGTTTACTTGACTTTAGGTGACATGACAAGGTAAGGTTGTAAGTAATTCATCATTATTTGATGTCCACATTGGACTAAGTTCAACTCACATTACATTTTGTAATTTTGACATTCTTTCCTTAAACATGATATGAAAGGAGAAAGATTAAAATAAAATATAAGAAAATTAACATCCACTAGCAATCATGGATCCAATGATTGGTATTTACTTAATTTCTTAACTACTAGCATTTCATTAATTTTCTAAGAGCCTATTGACCACATCAATCTAACTATCTATTTGTGGGTGAAAACAAATGCAAACTTGAGTGAGTTTTATAACAATAATATCCATAAAGTTGTTTTACAAAAAAAAATCAATATATAAAATTATATAATCGTACAAGTAATATAATAATGAATTCTTGATAAATACCAATAATCATATAACATTTAAGAAGTAATAACATTAATTATGGAACAAATACAAGATACAAATTTGGAGATTGATAATTTTTTGTACATTTTTTTTATTTTAAAATATGGTAAAACTTATTTAGCTAATTATACAGCTAAGTTTAATGAAACTAAGTTTTTTAGAATATTTTTTAGATTATCAACTTTTTGGGCATTCAAAAAAAGAAACACATGATTTTTGAAGAAATTATCAATGTTAATTTTTATAAATTCAGGCTTTTTTCTTCTTGAGAATTAAATGATGATAATGGAGGTAGGTTACAAACTATATTGATTTTGGGTGGGCTAAATATTGATTGTAGTAAATCTTAGTATTACTTGCAAGCTACTAGGTTATTTATGAATGTCACAAATCTTCTTTATGAATGGTGCTACAATAGTCACATCCACCTAAATTTCTCTTTATAATAGTACTTCATAAAGAGATACAACGCTACCTTCATTTTTATTAGAGGTGAATAATTTTAAGTCCTTTCTAAGATTGAACTTGAGTATATCTATGAAGTGAAAAGATGAATTTTGAATTCTTAAAAATGCATATAGAACTTATTCATTTTGAACCTAATAGTGTTTAGTAGCTAGTCCCTTTAATTACGAAGTAATTACCTACTATTGGAACCAAATGGGATTTAAAAGAATAGTTTACTAGTGCAATGAAGAGGAGAAACAAGTACCCAAGTTTATTTTTAGTTTTTATAAAAAAAATAGTGATTCTTAAAGAGATTTTGGTAGAATGACACCAAAAGCCAATGAGCCAGGACCTCCTCAAAAGAGTAACAATCAAATACCAAGAGTAAAAAATGAAACTTCTCAAACATTTATTAAGAAAATTTCCACTAGAAAATCACTTAAGGGTGTAATAAGGTAAACTAATAGGATTCAAGTAGAGTATTATGATTATACACTTCTCCCAGTCGTTCAAGAGGAGATCCTAAAAAGAAAAACTATGGAGAAATAAAGCTACAATTGAGTTGGTCGCTTAAATCAAAGTATTCATTATTATGTTACACTAGAGCGCAATCCAGGGACGTGGAATGTGTAACATAAAAGGAGAAGGCAAGGAGGAATAAACAAGGGGATTATCAGCATGGCAGGTCAATCATATATGTTATTTTTCTAGAGGTTGTATTCATTGATAGAGATTGAGATAGAAAATATAAGCGCAGCATCCAACTCAATTAAAGTTTATAACAGATGAATGATTCAATTCACAAGTTGAAGCCCCAACTTAGATATAAGTTTTTAATGTTGAGCTTATTTTAAAGTTCCTTATGTGGATGTCAAAGAGAAAAGCTAGAAAATGCTCCATTATGTCATTTTTCTAATTAAAATGCTGAAAAATCTCTCTCTCTCTCTCTCTCTCTCTCTCTCTCTCTCTCTCTCTCTCTCTCTCTCTCTCTCTCTCTCTCTCTCTCTCTCTCTCTCTCTCCACATTATATCTAATGCATATTTATGCACTAAATTTCAGCATATTTATGCACTTAATTTTTAAAATTTTATTGTGATCAATGCTTGTCATATCTATCACATTCTTCTCTCTAACATCACAGCCTCACAAACAACATGCATGTGCTTACATATTACAACAATAAATCTTCATTCAATTCATTCTGAAGCTCACAAAGAAAATGTTACATCCATTTAAAGACGCTTTTGGGGTCACTATAAATGGCTTCCATATTTATATAATTGGACAATGCATGATTTTATGTGAAAAAGGTTTTTTCAAATTTTCTTGAATAACTCTTTATTTCGCACTTGTAAATGTATAAGATCGTAACCTTGGTTTTGTAGTATTAAAATTTTAAATAAGTTGATTTAAAAGAAATCAAATTGATATGAACACAAATAGAAAAAAATACTGAAATATCATATAATTTTTTTTTAAAAATAGCAAGAATAAGATAACAAAGCAACTTCTAACTTGCCTAAACTCTAATTAGTTGGGAGAGATGGATTGATGTAATCTAAGGATACCTACAACTTTAAAAGATTGAGTGACAAAGAGGGCAACCATTATGGTTATTGTTTGCATAACCTAAATTTTCCAACAAAAAAGTATTTATAGATTATAAAAAATGTAATAATATATTTAATAATCTAATATGGCTTATTAACCTAGAAACTAACTTAACTCACTAATTACATATTTAAAATAAACATATTATTATCATATAATAGGTCGAGTGAGTTTTGTTCAGAGATAATAAGAGATTTTATGAATTTGATTTACATTATTATTTTTTTAGACTTAAAAATAAATCTTTATCATTTATAAAATCTATTCAAGATTGGTTGCAATTATAGAGAATCAATAGGATGTATTATTAAGATAGCTCTTAGTCATATAAAAATGTCAAGCTAAGATGAGTAATATTTTGTAATTTATATTTAGTTGATGAATTTATTTAATTTAAATATAACTATATTTCTTCTAATATAAGTGCAAACTTATGAAATAAACGAAGAGCTTACACTTGAAGATAAAAAAAATTTGAAGATAATGAATCGGGGTTTAATTCATTCATGGGATTTGAACACCTTGGAAGAGTACAAACATGAGGATTTGGCATCACTCTAATTAGGGGTGTCAATTTCGGGTCACGGTTCGAGTTCGGGTTGAACCCGAACTGACCCGGGTGGAAAACGGGTCGACCCTAACCCGACCCGGGTAGAGAAACGGGTCAAAAATTCGAACCCGGACCCGACCCGGCGGGTTGCCGGGTTGACACGACCCGACCCGCGAGCGACGGCGGCACCGCGGCAGCGCAAGCGGCACGCGGGCGACGGCGGCACCGCGGCGGCGGCGCGCGGCAGCGCGAGCGGCACGTGGCAGCGCGAGTGCGGCCCGCGGCAGCGCGAGCTCGAGCGCGGGGGCAGCGGGGAGGGGCAGCAGCGCGTGGCAGCGGGGCAGCGGGCAGCGGGCAGAGGGCGGGAATTCGAATTTTTTTTAAATTAAAAGGGTTGGCGGGTTGACCCGGCGGGTTGCCGGGTCAACCTGAACCCGACCCGTTTTTTAAACGGGTCAATTTCTGGAACTCGAACCCGACCCATTTTGAAATCGGGTTGGGTCCAACCCGGATTTTTCGGGTCGGGTCCGGGTCGGGTTTTCGTGTCGTGTCAAATATTGACACCCCTAACTCTAATCTAATGATTTCCTTGAAGCATCACCAGTGCAGGAATCAATGGCTGTAATAATAGTTTTACTTGAGTTGTAAGACTAGAGGAGCATGTGCAAACACTATAAAATAAGATAAAAAATTTATACAACAATATCAGGGATATAATTTACCTCTAGGAAGTTCAAATATCTTATGCAATCCAAGATGCTCAAATATCTTAAGAAAAATAAAAAATTAGATATTTCCATTTTAAGTTTAATTATATTTATGTTATTTATTGATGATTTATCTATTATTACTAGGGAGGCAAAAATCATCACATGAATGATATTCAAAGTGAATATAAATAGAGAATGATATAGGATTACAACCAGTAGGTGAGAGAGATTAAGAGGTATATTAAGTGTTTTTTTTTTTTTTGAAGACAAATTTGTTCTATTTATGTAAATATCTTTATATATATATTTTAAATAAGGCCTATGATGTTATATGTTACTTGAATTTTAGTAATGTTTTCTTAATTTATATAAATATTCTTTGAATAGTTAGTTTTTAGTCATGCTATGTGTATTGGAATGAACAAGTCCAATTATGTTAGCTTGTGTAAGTTTTACACTTTGTATATGGTTGGTTTGTTAAGAACAATTCAAAATCTATCAATGTTTGGAGTTTAAAACTAAAAAAATTTAGAGTGATTGAATCACTGCATGGACTAACTCAAATGCAACTACATAGATGATGGGACAAGCTCAAAATAACATGTTAGTTCAAACAAGATTTAGTGCATCAATTGAGTCTATGGACTTTTTTAAGATTTGATGAATAAGGCCCAAAAGGCATTGCATTAAGGGTTAAAGAATAGTAGCTTAGATCATGCTAGATTTGATTGATTCAACCCGACAGGGCTTGCTCCCACTTCATGTTAGGGGTGTCAGTAGCTGACATGACCCGAAAACCTGACACGAACCCAACCCAAAAAATTCTGGTTTGGGTCAACTCGTTAAAGAAATAGGTTGGGTTCGGGTTTAATTTTTGGACCCGTATAGAATTTGGGTCGGGTTCAGGTCAACCCATTAACCCGAAGGTGACACGAACTCGACCTGTGTTAAGCGGCATTAATACGACTTTATACAAGTCGTGACACTCATTCAGTGGCAATTCATGAGGTATGTCATTTTAGGGATTAATTTTGGAGTTAGGTTTTCTCGCTTCCTTGGTTCCTCTTTCACCTGCAATCCCGCAGTCGTAGCTTGTTGAGTTAAACTATTTGGATTTCCTCAAGCACCAACAGTTAGGCTTCCTACCTTCCCCTATGGCTACAGTCTATAATCAGTAAACTCATGAATAACTTCTTTTTTGGTTTCGTCCCTTTCGGTATTGAGTTGAACCATTTGAATGGGTGAACGGATTTCAGATTTTTTATCCAAGATCTACTCTTTAATTTTTTCACACTTTATTCATCTGGATTTTGGGATTTGAAAGTGAAGTTGAAATGCATTTGCATATTAGGGTTTTTTTTATTTTGCTATTTTAGATGTTGAAATAATTTAGATTTTTCTTATTCTGCTATTAGGGACTTTTATTTTATATTTGTTATCTTAGTGTCTTGCACAATTGCACTCTTGTTGTTTAACATATTCTTAACATGTAATACGTCGTATGTGGGTATGAGATTAGGTTTTCCTATCTGGAGAATATGATTTTCTATCATTACACAATACTGTTGTGATTTGTGAAGTTGTTATGTTGGTCTTAACTCTAGAGTAGAGATTAGGGTTTGACAGTTTGCTGACTAGGTCCTGTGAACAGTGAACTTATTTTATTGTTCTGGAATTTAGAGATTAGGGACTTAGGACATAGTCAGTTAGGATGTGCTATTATGAAAGTTATTTTGTCGGTTATACATGTGAAATTTTTTTTACACTTTGCCACTTTCCCTGTTGACTGTTATGAAATTGTGAAGGCTATCTTATGTACTTATGTGTATGAAGTTTAGTAAGCTGTAGTTGCTCTGTTAGTGTGTTATTTACCTTTGTTTTATGCACACTCAGCCCTTATTGTAGGAGAGGGAAAGTGTGAAACATTGGTGAAGCTTCTTTTTGCATAATATATGTATATTTTTGACAATTTGACCTGCAAGGCTGCAATATTTACTGAATTAGTGAATTTGGTTGCTCATGCCAAATAAAATTCATATACCAATACTAATATTATTACTTTTTTAGTAAATTAAATATTTAAATTCTAACCCTGCAATGTTCTTTTATGCATAATATTGTTATATTAATACTATTAATTATTTAGTATATTATGTGTTTGCTAATTAAATATTTGGTAAGTATGTACATTCTCTTTGTGATTAGATGGAGGGTTCTAATACAATTATTGTGAGTAATCATTTCGAGCCTAATGAACAAGAGCCTATTAATAATGATATAGAATTTGATAGTGATGAGTATAACAATGTGGATGTGGGTGAAATTGATGATAATATAGTTAGAAATGAAGAAATAAACAAAAAAAAAAAAAGAGGTTGACCTCTATTATATGGGGACATTATGAAATATTGGCACTCATCAAGGATGGAAAACAACTTTGCAAATGTAAGAAATGTGGGGCAACTTACTTATGTGATAGTAAAAATGATACAGGTAATATGAGATGTCACATTCAAAACTGTAAGAAACGGGACTCTCATGATATTGGACAACTTATTTTTCAAAGTAACTCAAGAACTTCTATTTCTATAGTTAAAAATAAGTTTGGTTATCATGAATTTCGTAGCTTGTTTAATGCATGCATAGTTATGCATGATCTACCTTTTTAGTGTGTGAAATGGACATGTGTTAGAGCATTACTTCGGTACCTGCATCCTGATTTACATATTATTTCTAGAAATGTTGTTCAAAATGACTATAAGAAAATGTTTATTAAGGAAAAAGTACAAATACAAGACCTTCTATCTAGTTGTAAGAGTAAAGTTTCCTTAAATTATGATTTGTGGACTTTCATTAACAATGATAGATTTATTAGCTTAACAACAACTATCATTGCATTAATTGGCATATCTACTATCACATTCAAAAGTCATTTAGTAATGGTGGTAGACTTTCTAGATTAATATAGAAGTGCATTGAAACATGATATTGTAGAATTAATGGTTTACACAAAAAGATTGGTTGTATGGTGATCAAGGTAATAAAATTTGTAATACTACACATATAAGGTTTAGTTTTGTTATAATTTATATTTTAACTAAGCTTTCTATTAACATATGTTGTTGTTTTGGTTATAGATATAAAAGACACTAAGCTTGATGTTGTGACATATAACATCATTGGCTTAGGCTTGGAGGGAAATAAAATGGAAGATGTGAATGGTTCTATGAATTTAGAATCCTAAACATTATTTGTACATGTTTTGGAACATATGAGAGATGTTCTTACCACAAATTAGTATTTATAATGACTATGAAGAACATATGGGAGCCGTTGTTATGTTGTCCTGTCCTGCTAGCCTACTATTATTAGCTATGCATGTTGCCTTATTGGCCGTTGTGCATTAATTTCTTGTGGGCTTTCTATTTCTGTCTTATTATGCTGCATGGTTTTTGGTTGGGTTTCCCTGATAGATTTCTGATTGGGTTTATCTATTCTACTTGTGGGCTTTCTATAATTCTAATAGGTTATGTAATGCTTTATGTTTCATGAATCCTGATAGGTTCTGACATACTGTTATGTTTTATGTTTCCTGCAATACCAGTTAATTATCAAGTTTTGAATTAGTCTTATACTCATCATAGAAATACAATATGGACTTTTATTTAGTTGCTTTATGCTTCATGCAATACCGGTTAACTAATACAATGGTATTTTCTGGACTATGACTGGGTGGATTAGTAGATTACTAGATTTGGTTTTTTTATTGTTCTTTTGGTGTTGGTTGGAGAATTGGAACTAATGGGGTTAATGGGTTATACTGGTTGTATGATTGGGTTTTATAGTATGATACAATGATTGTGATTATTTGGAAACATGTATTGTGTGTTATTCAATTGGCCAATTGGAACTTCTGACTTCTATTTTTAAACTTATTATGCAATTTTTATGGTCTTTTCTTCTACTAATGGTAGTTTTCTTTTTTAATATGTCCATGATGAACCTAGTGAAGTTATACAATAGTAGCAATACATAAATATAGATGTAATGGTGCAACCAGTTACAAATTGGGGAAATGGGATTTATTTGGCATGAGCAGATACTATTTCACTGAATAGATACTAAAATTATTAAATATGTATTCCCAAAATATAATCTTGGAGGGCTCATTTCTTGAATTTATTATAGATATTGGTTCTTTACAAGGTTCATCCTAAGCCTGAGGCCCTGAGCCCTAACTCATAGAGGGTGTGGGTTTTATTTATTTTTTGTTGCAGGTTCATTGATGAGATGTTCAGATGAATGACTACATATGCAATTATTTAAAGTGATAAATTCAGCAAAACAATTGACCAATTGTATTTGTAATTTGTAAATTGTAATGTATTATAGTAAATTTTGGTATTTACAATTTGAAAAAGTTATAATGATTTTGTAATTTATAATGTATTTTTTAAATTTAAAGAATTAAAAAAAATTAATTTTAATCACTTATTGTTTTATCACATTTAAAATTTTAGAATTTATGCAATTTTTCTATTTTTATTTTTAATTTCAAAAAAAAATTCCAATGTCGGGTTGGCATGTCGGATTTGGGTTCTAGAAGTGGACCCGTATAGCTAAACGAATCGGGTTTGGGTCAATCCATTTAGCCCCAGGTTAGTTCGTGTTGGACTCGAACCTAACCCATTAACCTAAATTGACACCCCTATTTCATGTCAAGCACAAAGTTGCACAATAAGTATGATTATTCTTCTAAGATGACAATAGCCTTATCATCTTTACACAATTATCGATGACCTTTCCATTCTTATCAATAACAAAAGATTATGGAGCAGTAAATCTATTATAACCTTATAATTCATGATCACATGTGTGATGTCCCCAGATCTAAATTTGGAAGAATTATTTATTTTATCTCTTAAGAAAACTACCAAAGCCACTAATCTTATTTAAAAAAATAAAACGGAAGCAACTATAAAGCATATATCATAACATTTATATTCATTCCTCAAAATTTAATTTACAATAATCATTATATCAATCACTACATCCATCAATCTATCCTCTTCTATTCCTAATTATAAGAGAATAAATCAAAAAATACAAAAATAAAATAAAACATAAATCCTAATCAGTCTCACTCTATTGGATCCTGTCCTTTTAGGAAAAAAAAATGTAAAAGTCATGGAGTGAGCTAACAGCTCAATAGGTTATCAAAACTTATGATTGAAATTAATCCAATGCAACAGAAGCAGTATGAATATATTCATTCAATCCATATCAATATCTGATCTTTGGTTGGCCAGTTGCAAGACAACACGATAGGACTTAATCCATATATTCATCTTATCAAGTTGGATAGTGACAGACTACTATGTGCATCAATCATTAGTTAAGCTATATGATTAGCAAACTATATCATACTATCTAAGCTCAATGGGGCAATTATATTCTATTCATTTGGTACTTCAAATGAATCCATTGCACTAAATATCATTCTCTTTCCTATAAAATCATAATTTAATCATACATACATTTGCATGCTATGTACTACAAGAAAAATAAATCATATTGCTACCCATTTCTAACCCTATAAATAAATTCATATTGCTCTAGCTTACAAAAAGAAAAAAAAAAGCTCTAGATTACAATCTAATTCTTTCAATAACCATTGCTGATACAAAAAACTCTGACACCCTAAGATCTACTTTTAAAAAATTGTCTATTTTAATATCTTAATTAATCTATCAAATCCACTAATTTTATTTAAATAAATAAAAATAATAAAAGTAAATATAAATTATTTTCTCCAATTTGTAATTTCATTCATTTCTCAAAATTCATATACAATAACAAATAATTCATTCTATAACATCAATCTATCTCTTATCATTCATGGTTACAAAAGAATAAAACAAAAGAAAATAAACTAAAATAAAATAAACATGGATATTTTGCTCAATCTTGCTCCATTAGATCTTGACCCTGTTCTAAAAATATATGAAAATTTTAGAGTGAGCTAACATCTCCGTAGGTTACCAAAACCTACAATTACAATCCATGCAAGATTATATATGCAATATGCATATAATCATTCAAACCATATTTGTATGACATATAACTATGAAAATATAAAGAAAATAATATGCAATGTCATTTCGTATGGGCAATAAAAATTAACATAAGAAATGTAATTCATAATTAGTTATCAATAGCCATATAAAGGACATGTATATTCTGTTAAGGCTCTATACATGTTTATAAATTATATGAATTTTATATGTCTTTTCAAGTGTATCAGTATACATGTCACAGCAAAACATTGTTCTATATATTTTCAATGCATATCATATAGCATTAAAGTATATATATAATGTATTTTATCATATATAAACATAATGTATTCAATGCAGTGTATCATATATATCATATAGTTCATGTGTATCATATACCCGTGCATCAATCCTATTGGTCTTATCATAAACATATACTAATCATGTCATGTATCATAGTATGTCATGTCATGCAATTTATCATGGCCTATGTCTATGTCTTTTGCAAATGTAATTAAGATAAGATATTCAGGTACAAGTGATATTTTTCTTGTATCTAGTTATGTATGTCAACCTTACATGAATCAGTCTCACTCATATCATTCATGTTGGCAGGAATTAGTATCATCTCACTTATCATAAGTTAGGCAGCTTTAATATAAAAAGTCATTAGTTCCTATCCATTGGTGTGTCACATCATATTAGTTAATCTCCTTATGCCACCTTTTTCATATCAATGAGGATTACACAATAAACCATATTTAAAGAAAAGCACATCATCCAACTCTCCTATATAGAGTAACATGTCTTCAGTTAACCTGAATCAGTCAATTATTTTTAGCCAAACATTCTTTCTTTTACACATATTTTACATCATATAGAGCACAATAGAAAATAATATTTACATCCAAATGAATTATCACTATACTCATTGATATACCTATAGTATGCCAAAAATATAAATTTGACTAAATGAATCTTAAATGGATGCATAGCAAGTATCTCATGCCCAAAAGGCAATATAATGACTCCTAACTATTTTATACTCAATATTATACTACTTATTTCAATTTAAATAATATATAAGCAAAACTAAAAGGTGAAATTTCAATATAAACTAGTTAAAAAAACTCACAATAATGATATCTACACATATAAAAAGTTACATTATGAAAATTCATTAAAATGAGAGAGAATGTATTTCTATCTACATTCTATCTATTTTGGGAGAAATAAAATTGATAAGTGTAACAGCCCAAACTCTTAACTATCAAAATATTATCCGCTTTGGAATAAGTGCCTCATGGTTTTATCATATTGGTGTAACTTTTCAATAGGTCACCCATCCCATAATTGCTCTAGGAAGAGTACGCTTAACTGCAAAGTTTTTAAATGAAATTTTAACCATTACACCAAAAGGAGCCTCGATGTTTAAGAGTTTAGCTTTTTTATTTAAGGGGTTTCACAATATCCCTCAATTAAGTAACTGACGCATCGTCAGCATCTTTATCTCAGAATCATCCACCAGACATATATGATTCTAGTGATATCCCCTACAAGTTCAAGTGGTAGCTCCCTTCATATAGCACTTAACCCATACATGGCTTAAGAGGTGGCTCCCATAATATAGTTGGGTCAAATTTGGTGTTATTGGGTTCGATGCAAAATCAAATTGGAAACTTCAAAAATTAAATTTGGGATCATCCAAACTCCAATTTTAACAAACTTATAGTCTAACTAAATGTCTCAGCAAAACAATAAACATGGATATTTTTAGTAGCTCTGTATTTTATCTGTATGTCTGTGTATTGGAAGAAAATCTGAAAACAAATTTCAAAGCTAGATCCTGGATTCATCCGTTGTGACTCAACGTGATGGGATTCGTTCCGGTCGGGTTGGGTCGTGACATCATGGCACCCACATAGCGATTTTTCAAACTAGCACTTTCACTCCTTCAACCAAAACCAAATTCCCATTACACATTCCAAGATTTAAATTACACATTACATTAGATACAAATATGTACTTAACTGAGTTAATTTAATGACACTAATTTTGTATGGTGGGTGTTACAAAACCGCACCTTGAAAATTCAATATAAGTTAGTCAAAATATTCATAATGATGCTATCTACCATATATCAAAAGTTACATGATAAAAGTTCACTAAAATGAGAGATATCACATTTTTATTAATTTCAGGAGAGAGAAAGTTATTAAACTCAATATCATTAAAGACAAATATAGAGTACAAGGCACTTACTATAATAATGATAAAAAAATTGTAATAAAAATGATAGATGAAAATTCTTCAAATGACCTTCTCTCTCTTCTCCTCTCTCCCCTATCCTCTTATTCTCCTTTCTTTTCTTCCCCGGTAAGACCGATAAAATGAGGGGGAGGGCTTAAGTGGTGAGGGATATTTATATTAAATATATAAACATATCATTTTATTTCTAGCACCATGGTGCCACGACATCACTGCACTACATGTTAAATTCGGAGATACTGTAAAACAAAGAGTATGACACCACTACACTCTCCATCTCAGTGTCATAGCACTAAAATATAAATTTTAATATTTTTAGATAAATTCATTTTGATTAAATATTGGGTTATTACTTCATGATCCCTACAACCTCACTTATGAGTGTCATCTACAAAGAGACATATATGGTCTCAAAATAAGCACCCTATGCTTTTTACCAATAGCACGCTTCACTCATTTCTCATATATATTTGCTTTGTAAATTTAAAAGGCATACACATTATTTAAAATGTACTCAAAATCATGCCTAACACTATATCTCTTGCTATATGTGAACAATAACTTTCTCATAAGTAGTAATGATTCTCTTCTTAAACATGTAACTAATCAACTTTCCACAAAATTCACCATCAAAGATCTTGGAGATCTCTTAAATTTTCTCGATGTCAAATTTACACCCTCCACTAAATATATTTTCCTATCCCAACACAAATATGTTCATAATCTTTTAGAACAGAAAAATATGAAAAATGCAAATTACATTATTACGCTCATTTCTCCCACTAGCATGCCCACCATACTTGATATCATCTCTCTCACTAATGCCACAATTGCTCATAGGTTGGTACATAGTGTTGACCTCATTATTTGAGTTCAAATTTCTCCAAACTCATCTCTAGCACCTAGGTCCTCGAAGCTTAGTGTAGACGTTGTCTCTAGGATTTCCCTTATGTGGATACCACTGACGTAGTGCTGACTCAGCCTCTTATTTCGGTCAAATCGTTGCGAAATAATTTGAATCAAATATATGTTAATTAGGATAAATCAGACACCATTTGAGCTCGTGTTGACTTGATCGACATCACATAAATTAAAACATTACCTAAATTCTCAAACAAGTTGGACTAAATCGGTTCGCCTCGACTCAGTTGAAATCAAATCAACTTAGAAGGGATAAAATTAATCATTTAAAACTATCTTAATTTTAAAAATTCAACAAAAAATAAATGTCTAAATTATTAAGTTCATTCCAATTTAATTTTCAAATAAAATCTCCTTTCAAATTAAAATTAGATCTTAACCTT
This sequence comes from Dendrobium officinale, assembly GCA_019514585.1. Taxonomy (NCBI): domain Eukaryota; kingdom Viridiplantae; phylum Streptophyta; class Magnoliopsida; order Asparagales; family Orchidaceae; genus Dendrobium; species Dendrobium officinale. The sequence continues at coordinate 14,310,554 of CM033697.1, forward strand.
AAATCATTCACTAAAACATGATTTTGTTTGAGTTATTAATTTGAATCAAGGAAAAAAGGGATAAAATAGTAATTTCGAAATTTATTGGGCAATTATTGGATTCGGTTTAGACAGTTGTAACCCGAACCGAACTCCCTATTCGTTCGCGAGACCCCCAGCTTCTGCAATTAGCGGTCGCCTCTCTGCAATTCGCGAATCCCCCCTCTCCTCCCTCTGATTCGCAAGAAGCTCCTTCAACTCTCTCCCGTCCGATCCGACGCCTACACCACTGCCCTCTCCGTCGCCTGCCCTGGTCGTCGTCTGCCCTAGCCGCCGATGTGCCCTAGCCTCCGGCCCTCTTGATCTAGGTATATTTTTTTGTTGCATCTTCTCCTTCCTCATCCTTTCTAAATCACATTCATATCCTCTCCTATTGTTTCTTGATGGAATGAGAAGAGAGATGTACCTTGATTATTTGCTTTAAGGGAAATCAGAGAAGGTGGGTTTCATTTTCTGTTTAATCTGAAAACAAAAGTTAGATCTACATTTTATTTCTTTTGAAATGAGCTCTCTAAAGATCAGATTTCTGTTAGGATTTATGGAAGTGTATGGATCGTCCCCTCTTGATTCACATGGTTTTGTTCTTAACACAAATTGATTTTGGGTTTATGAGTTGGATGGTTGCATTGTTCTATTTTGTCTACTTTAGTGGCCATGTTATTTTCCTGATTATTGTAATCATTTTAACAGCAAAAGAAGTAATGAAAGTTGGTTTGATTAAGGTCTGGCTTGTGATTTAATTGATCTTCATGAATCTGAGAAGTTTCTTTGATTCGTTTGTGAGCCTTGTCAATGATTAATTTCAAGACCTGTTAATTCCTATATTCCTTTTCATTCTCTTTGGCGATGAAACAAATAATGAATGCTATGCTTATGTATGTGACTTTTTGAGAATCATGATTGTAAATTGATAAAGTTTGTGTCTTTTATTTGGAATCAGGTTCGAGTTTTTTTTTTCCTTTAATTGAAATCTATGATAAGTTGTGGGATTTTTTTTTTTTTTTGAGTTTCTCTTTCTTGAGAAATTGAAAACAAGAGAAGAATAATTCAGCATTATCTGTAACTCGTCTATTTTTTGGTATTGAAAAGTTAGCATCATATGTGGTTCTATTCTCGTTTCGGTTTTGGTAAAGTGCTAAAGCATATTTTGATTATGTGATTAGTCTAACTAATAGAGATGCATGATCACTTCTTAGTGTATTAAATGTGTTGTTTTGTTGGCGAATTCAAGGGATTGAAGTGTTGTGAGTGTGCCTCTTTCATCCTCGAGTTTTAGCATTTCTTCTTTAGAAGTTTTATTGATATTTTTGAATTGTCATCTCTTGAGCTTTTCAATAAAAATGAATTGGTGTGAATGGAAAGGTGAAAATGGGTAAATGTGGAAAAGTAAAGTGTATGTGAGTTTTGGAAAGTGAAGTGTGTTATCTTGAAAGGTAAAAAGTGATTTTGGAAGGTGAGGTAGAAAATTTTGGGAAAATGAAATGTGTATGTGAAATGTAAAGTATATGGTTTTGTAGGAAGTTTGTGGCTTGAAAAGTGCTCTTTGTGTGTAAATTAAAGAAGTGGAAAGTGTAATTTTGGAAAGGTAAAGTATTTTGATGAACATGTCTTTTGAAAAGTGTATTGTATGTGTTTTGGAAGACAAAATGAAATGTGTTGGAAAGTTAAGTGTGTGTTGGGAAGTGTATGAATCGTGAAAGTGGAATATGCAAATGTGGTAAAAGTGAATTATGTGGAGTTTGGAAAGGTACTATGTGAGAAAGATGAAAGGTAAAAGGTGAAATGTGGAAATGCTGAAAAGAGAATTTGGATTGTGAGAAATGAAGTGTAGGTATGCTAAATAGTATTTTAAAGTATATAATTGTTGAAAGTTGGGGTGTTTTAAGAGGTGAGGTGTATGGATGTTGGAGAGTGAGTTGTTTGGGTAATAATTGGAAAGTTAAATTTTAAAGAAAAATTTAGCTTTTTATCTATGTCTACCCTTCTCTCTCTCTCTCTCTCTCTCTCTCTCTCTCTCTCTCTCTCTCTCTCCTTCTTCTTCCCCTTCGTTGTGCCTTGGGGTGAATTTTGGAGAAATACAATATATGTTTTCAAAGGTGGAAAGTTCAAAAGGAAAACAACCGAGCCGGTTTGCAAGCCCGAAAAAAGGTATGTTTTGATTTAATAGTATTTATTCAAATTATTTCTATTGTGATTATTAAATGTGCTATAATCCTTTTTTGTTTCTTTGCTTGTATGAACTACGAGGAATGGTACCGATCAAGTAAATAAAAGTAAGTAGACTAAAGGTATCAGTCGCCTCTATCCAATTGGGTGGAGGTGCTACGGTCGGATATCACCGGACATTGGCTCCGGTGTATGTAAGTATTCTGAAAACTTAAATAGCCTTAAGGCTCAGAACCCTTGTTGTGTTTTGCGATCTCCCAACCATAGGGCCCTGTAAAAACCCTAGTTTTTATCTTATTATACATTTTAAAATTGAATTTAATTGCAAATTTCTTTCATTATGTTATTTAAATTTATTATGTTATTAGATTATATTTGATTATTTAGAACATGAAGTCAATCGATTGCATGTTTAGCGTCTCTGCTAGTGATTAAGAGCGCTAGAATTTGATTTGTTTACTCGTAGTTTATTCTCCTATTAGATTAGTAGGTTTCAAAATATGTAGGGCATATTAAATTTTAACATAAAAATTCCAACCAATCCTAAGGCATATACATATTAAAATTATAAAAATGATAAATAACATCTATTCATTTAGTAAAAGTAAATCAATCCCTACACACAAAAAAAACATCCAAATTAAAACAAAATGATATATATTTGACTAAATAATAAATTCAAATAAAAAAATCTTTTTATATAAATGATAATAACACACAATAAGAGTAATATAAAGTTCAACATAAATATTAAAAAAATTACAAATTAATAATATATATATATATGCTTAAATAAAATTGAAAAACTTTTAAATTTTGTAATAAATTTAACAGATAAATTCAAAATAAAATTCAAGAAGAGGTTAATTAATAAATTACAATCAATTAAAAAAATACTAAATAAATAAATCTAAAAATTCAATAAATCATTAAAAATTTAATAAATCATTAAATTAAATAATCTAAGCTCTAAAAATGATTAATTAAAATAACAAATTTAACAAATAAATTCTAAATAAAATTTAAGAAGAGGTTAAATAATAAATTATAATCAATTAAAAATATTAAATAAATAAATCTAAAAATTTAAGAAATCATTAAAAATTCAATAAATCATTAAATGAAATAATCTAAGGACTAAAAATGATTAATTAAAATATCCTAAATAATCAATCATTAATCAACTTTAATAATTAAAATACAACATAAAAATGAACTGAAAAACACTAAATCACCTAAAATTTAAATTTGAACATTAAAAAAAATTCCTTTGACCTTTCAATAAACTAAATTTAATCAATTAGAAAACTTCAACTAATGATAAACCTAGGATATATCTCCAAGCCACACAGCCTACTACACACATTTAGATTTATTTGCTATGACAACCAATTCTAACTTTAGGTTATAGCGGTGTTTACTTTCTTGCTGCTGTGTGATGGGCTTTCTCGTTGTTTTCATTGCTTGTTATTTGTAAAATTGATTGTTTGATGTGTTTATTTATTTCTGCAATCTGTGAATTGATGTGATGAACGATAGATTACTTTTAGGTTAGGAAAGATTTAGATGCTCACAGATTTTTTGCATGTGGCCATGCTCATGCAGGGCTAAATCAAAAGGGGCAAATTAAATATTTAAACTGACATATTTTTTATAGGTGCAAAATATTAAGCCCCATTAAAATTAAAAAAATGTGACCAAGTGTGGATGATGAATTTAATTTAAATGCAAATATATAATTGCTTTAGATGATTTTATTATAATTACTTAGGATAACCTTGCACGTGGTTTAGAAATTTTTTTTTTTTTACTTCTGAGATGTAATGTAAATGTATTTGAAAGAGTTGTGATGTGAAAGTGATTTGATGTCGGGATATCACATCCAACTTGGAATCCAAAGAAGAGAGAATATCCCTTAGGGGAATGGTTTCTTCTATTTGGAAAGCTAGGTTATGATGATTTTAATATTAAAGGGAAAAGAAAATACCTCTTCGGGGATAAGTTTTTTTTTTCATTTGGATATCCAAATTCAATGAATTCAAGGAGCTTGCAAAAGGAAAGAAGACGAAGGGAAAAAGTCGAAGAAGTGAAGGTGAAGAGATATCCCATTTCAAAATCACTTGCGCTAGTCTTAGAATTAGAATCTTGGTTGTTGTTAGTGGTGCTTGGCCACTTTACTTTTATGCAGACCGTTGGTTGTAAATAAAGTGGCACTTGTCATATGAAATTTAATTTATTTAATTGGTTAATTTGATTGATTGTTTACATTATTTGTGCAATAAAAATTGTTTATTTTTCTAGGTTTCTTTCTTGCATATCGTATTTTGTTTTAGCCTAGATACGATCGGAGATTTATGAGGGTATGAATAAAATATTTTTTATTTAAAACTTAAATAAATTTTTTAGGCTCACATAATAACTCTAATGATCTAAGAAGTAAGCTCGAGATCATCGAGAGTTAGTATATATGCATATTATTGTTTACTCTTCCTTGTTAGGCATATCTCCGCTTGCAGGGTTCTAGCATACCACTTAGCCTATTATGGTGCAATTTTGTCCAAGGGATATTGTGTAATTAGGAAAAAATATATTTTCTAAGTTTGATTTTAAAACTGTTTCATAATCATTTTGTATGCATTCGAGTCAATCAGTATGCATTGCATTAGATATAAATTAAAAGAGTTTAAAATTTTAATTGCATTTTACTTTCAAGCATCATTTACACTACATATGTAAAGGGGCCAATTATGATTTGTTCTAGATGTCGGCCCCAATTCTTCAAAACTTAAACAACCTCCCTACCTATCTTTCATAAAAAAATCAGACACATGATTTTAAAGCGCCTAGGTGGTTAACTGGCTCCCCAATCCAGGCCGGGGTAAGTCCAGATTTATACTTCATTAAATAGGTTCGGGTTATTACTTTGTAGTACCCAATTTAGATTTAGGTTCTGAGGAAGATTTCAAATCTTACGTACTCACCTTCCGAGGATATCATCTCAAATTTCTAATAAAATGTCAACTTAAACATAAAAATTCTATCCCAAATGTAAAACCCAATATATAATAGATTGGAGTTGCCTTTGAGCTTCTCAGAATCCGACACTTACTTTTCCTCCTTTGACTTGCTAAGAACTATTCAACATTGAGCTTTCTCCTTAAAAAACTTCATGGTTCTTTTCTTGTCTTTTACTTTGTAATCAAAATGTATGAATCCTTGCTTTAACCAAGAGTTTTCTTAGGAGCACTCCTAGGATATAATTAACTATAGGGGCCCATATAAGGATTTGAGAACTGCATATTAAAATAAACTTTGTTTTATTCCTATAAAATAAGAAAAAAAATCTCTGGGAACGTAGATGTCCTTTAAAAACTCATTTCTAATTTTAAATTTTATTTATAGAATGTTATTATTGTCTTTTTAGATAATATAATATTATATCTCTTATATTCAATATTAGAAATGATGAATTTTATAAAAGTCGTTTTTATTTTTAGATGTCTTGAAGAATGTTATGTTCGTCTTTTAGTCTTTTAAGATGATATAATTTTCTCCTTGTTACATCTAATCAAAAGAATGGATAGATCTTCAAAATCATATTTATATTTTTAAACATATTCTATAGAACTTCATGTTCATCTTTCAAGATGATATATTATTCTTTAAATTGTGTTTGATCATTAAAATATCATTTTCCAAAACCCTATTTTGATATTGAATCAATTGTATAATATTGTGTCAATCTCTCGATACTATATTTTATTCTCAAGCAATATTTAATTATAAAATAGGAAAAGTCTGAATCTGTGTGACATTAAGTTTCCCCCACACATAGTCTTTAGTATCTCTCTCTAACTCAGTCAAAAATTGCATTTGATGTCAACAAACTCTCATAATTCATGCATCGGGTTTATTGCAATGCAAGCCAAATGAATTATTTGCTATCTTTGAGCCACTAGTCATCTTGGCCTATTTCTTAGTAGCAATTCTCCTCTCATATGCTGACTGGGCTTGCAATATTATGGATCAAACTTCCACATGTGCTCACATTATTTTCCTTGTCCACAATGCCATCTTTTGGTGCTCCAAAAAATAATGTATTGTCACTTGCTCATCTACCGGAGAAAAATACCATGCAATTTCTTATATAACTATTTAAATCACTTGATTACAAACTTTACTTTTTTAGCTTAGTGACTCTACCCATCATACCAACAGTATATTATGATAATATTGATGTAAGATACTTAATTGAAAACCTAATTTTTCATTTAAGTATGAAGCACGTTACCCTTGTCCACTTCATTTGAGAAAAAGTGCAAAACTATAACATTTGCCTCTCATGTGTCATCTAATGATTAGCTTACCAATGCTCTTACTAAGGCTCTTTCTTACCATCTACTTGACAATCTACGTGTCAAAATTGGTGTCATCTCACTTGACTCCATCTTGAGGGGGCTAATTGGAGAAATTAAATAAATTAATAAATTTCTTATTTTTTAATTCCTTTATTTTGGTCCATATATTAAACTAGCATTGATTATAGGTGTTAATTCACTTTTGCATTTGATTTTCTTTCATTTATTCTACATTAAATTGACATTCATTATGAGTGTTAATTCACTTACCTTTTTATTTTCTTTCATTTAGTATATATATCAAATTAATATTCATTACAGTTGTTAATTCTTTTTTTTTGTTCTTTTTCTTTACCATTTTATAACAATAAATATTATACAAAGCTTGTAATACAAAATCAAGGAGAATAATTATTTCCCTTCAAAGTATCTTTCTCAATATTTTTAGCAAAAACACTGTACTGGTTGGGGAAGAAAAAATAAGAAAGAAGAGCTTCATTATCTTCAAAGTTTCTCCCTTTCATACTTGTCGTCAACCAATGATTTTTTGTGAGAATTAAATCTTTTGTTTGATTAGAATTTTTTTTTCAATGATCATCAATAATCCACTTATGAATATTCATCTATACCTCTTTTCAACAATGAATGTGTTTTAACTACATGTGACTCTATAGATCTGTCTTAATTATCTATGTTTTTTTATTAAAAGTGAATATCTTACTGAAGAAAGAATTCATTGTTTTGCTTAGATAATTATTAAGTTGATAGAGATAATATTTGGGGTTTGGTAAAAGAGCATTATCTTGTTCTTATTATCACTAATAAGGTTCACCTTGGGAGATCTTAATAATGAATAACTGATTAAAGTTGAGTAATTATTGATGATATGTGGAGGAATATCAGGGTCAAAATATTGAAATTATATGGATAGATTATGCAATCTGTCTTCCTATTTGAAGATCAATTAATCAAGATAAAAACAATACTCAAATTGTACTTTAAAAAAATTAAGAGATAAGGTCCATCGGTCTTTTATGTTATACAAGTTGATAAAGAAGGACAATTCCTTTTTTTTTGTGTGTGTGTTGATACATGTGCCATGATTGATTTATAATTTATTTTGAGATTATATATCATTCAATAATACTGTCCAAACAAATGCCTATATGCTACAATTTGGACAAATTTTAGATATAAATCATTATTTTTGGAGCTGCATTTTGATAAGATGAAACTATACCATCATTTGTTTGATTATTTGAAATTTTAAAGAAGATTATGAATGACACCCACTTGGTCAAGATGCTTAGTTTTAATGACTAGATTTTAATATCTAATTCTTAAATTAAAATAGCATAATACATCTTGCATTTGCATAATGATCATTGCATCATGACTATCAAATTTCTTTGATGATTTTTGTTGGCAGTCCTTTTTAGGTAAGATTTTAAGACTAGTCTATCAAGATTTATTAGCCTTTTATTTGGTTTCAAGTTATTAGTCCACCACGACTTTCAACTAGTGTTTATGGGTATAGGTTATAGCTTGAAGGTATGAAAGCTATGTGATGTGCATTGATGAGAAAGTGGGTGCAAACATTAATAAGATGATAAGAAAGTCATCACACCATTATAGAATTTAGGTATGTCATAAGGTGGGAGAGGATTTGTTGCCTTGATGAATGGTAAAGAGATGTTAACTCCCTAAGATGGTAATGCTCACTTATAAAGCTGATGACTTCCATAGTACTGCGAGTGATGCAATCATCATGTATGTTACATGGTCAATAACTTCACAAACAATAGGTTATTGAGACTACTAATAAATATGAGAAGGAACCTCCAGGTAAAGAACATTTTAATAACCCAAACAGGTGTAGAAACCTATCACCTAAGGTTAAGAAAGTTTACTTATGTAGAAAAACTTGGTGGTGAGCTCGTGATGTGCTGATCTTTCCTTGGCTTTTAAATGTCACAAAGCCAAATTAAGGGGTGCCATAATTAGATTTTGGTGATGATGAAAAAAGGGGTTAAAGGAACACATAAGAGGTGAAGAGGAAGTTGTTTAGATGTTACCTTTTGTTTAAGTTGCAACTTCAAGGTGTTAGTACTCCCAGTGGCTATACTATAGTAAGAGAAGGCTAGTACATGAGCAATATAACATCAATAGTGGTTGTAATTAACATCTAGTTGAGATGATGGCTACTAGCAGGAATTCTCCACTAGTACCAAATTAAAAGGTCATTTATATGAGTTTAACCTTTGCTGTTTTTAGGAGAAGAATGTTTTAAAGGAGAAAAGCTTAGAATCCTGGCTATCATTATTATGATGTCTCATAATTTTAAGTGGAGTAATGGTTAAGGATGGTCTTAAATGTCAAATCACCCAAAGAGTAAGGGCAAAAATGTACTCCTTAGTATCCTTTCCCTCTTAATATGAAGGATGAAAGATTATAGAGAAAGAAGGTTAACTAGCAACATATGACTCAAAGCATATTACCAATAGGGCTGATAGCTTCAAAATCAATGAGAAAACATAGCATGCAAATTATTATGCAACCTATCAACTCGTCATGCTATATCATGGGATGAATAAACAACAAACCCATGGGTAGAAGATCACACAAGAGATAGAGTTGAGTAGTGGGACAAGTAGGCCAAGGGTACATCAGTTGACCCAAACAAAAGTCATTAATCAAGGTGCTATAGAGGCATCAATTAATGTAATAATGAGTCATCAGGTTGGATAACAAGGGGTATTAACCAGTAGTTGAGTCTTAAAATAAAGGTGAACAAATAAGGCCTCAACAGGCAAGGTGCTTAATAAGAAATGCTATGGTTGTTATTTTGATGGGGTAAGCTAGTCTAAGTGCTAGATTAGTTATATTTTAAAGTATTAGAAGAACTTGGTAGTTTTAAAATATATTGGCATTAAATATTAAGCATGTTGATGAGCTATTAATTAGTAGTGGTTCACTAAGGGTGAAGTTAGCATATTGAGCTACCATTAGCCAAAGTAGCTTGCAACTCAGCATGGATAACAAAGAGGGATGCCAAATTATTAGTTTTTTTATATTCCAAGATGATGGCATGTAAATCACTCTCAATTTATCCTTGATCTCACTCCTATTTACTAGTCATGTCACTTTTAGAAAATTATAAATAGACTTTTTATTCTTCATTGAGGGGGGACCGGAGAAGGAAGAGAGGGGACCCAAGTAAGGAAGAGAAAAAAGAGAAGGAGAGGAAGAAGGGAAATCTGAGATCTCTCTTGCCACTAATCTCCTCCTCAACCACCGCCAGTCGCCGAACTTCCGTCAAATTTCTGCCCAACATCAGACTTCCGCCCGTCGCCGAACTTCCACCCGGCCACTGATGGACGCCAGACTTCTGCTTGATGTCGAATATTTGCCTGACTCCAAAATTTCGTTTGTTGTCAGACTTCCACCCAACAACCGAAGGATGCCAGACTTCTGCTCGGCCACCAATTGCCGTCGACTTTCTTCCGACTATTGATTGTCGTAGAACTTTTGTCGGACCTCTGCCCAGCTGACAACTATCGCCGGAATTATGCTCGACCACCAACTGACACCAGACTTCTGCTCGACCACTAAAGCCGGACTTCCACTCGGCTTCCAATTATTATTGGACTTCCACCCGACAATGGTCCTTTCGACCTCTGTCGCCAAACTATGATCTTTCCTATATCAACTCAAACTCTTAATTATCGAGATATTGTCCGCTTTGGCCTAAGAGCCTCACAGTTTTTTTATGTTGTTGTAACTTCCCAGTAAGTCATCCATCCCAAAATAACTCTAGAATGAGCACGCTTAACTACGGAGTTTTTTGATGAAATTTCAACAATTACACCAAAAGGCACCTCGATATTTAAGAGTTTAACTTCTTTTACTTAAGGAGTTTAACATTTTCAACCTCCGTTGCCCGTCGACTACAGTCTTTCCGACCTCCATCGCCCGTCAACAAAGGTCTTTCCAACCTTCGTCGTCCGTCGACTATGGTCCTTCCGACCTCCTTCATCGACTACAGTCCTTCCAACCTTCGTCGCTAGACAACGGTCTTTCCGACCTCCGTCGCTCACCAACATTCCATTGCCCGTCGACTATGGTCCTTCCGACCTCCTTCGCCGACTATGGTCCTTCCGACCTTCGTAGACAGACAACGGTCCTCCAACCTCTGTCGCCTGCCGAATATAGTCCTTCCAACTTCCTTCATCGACTACGGTCCTTCCAACCTCTGTCGCCAGACAACGGTATTTCCGACCTCTGTCGCCCGCCGGCAACAGTCTTTCCAACCTCTATTGTCGACTACTGTCCTTTCGAACTTCGTCGCCACACAACAGTCTTTCAAACCTCCGTCTTCCGCCGACTACAGTCATTCTGATCTTCTTCGCCGACTATGGTCCTTTCGACCTTCATCGCTAGAAAAAAGTCTTTTCGACCTCCGTCGCCCGCCGAATACAATCCTTTCAACCTCCTTCGCCGACTACGGTCCTTCCAACCTCCATCGTCAGACAATAATTTTTTTGACCTCTATCATCCGCCGACTAGGTCCTACCAACTAAATGAACATGTGAATACTAATTCTTCTAATTCCAACCATGTAATACAATCTATATGATGTATATTTGCTACATCAAACTAAGGCATTCCCCCCAATTAAGGGCCTCATTTGTAATAAGCTACAAACATTAGTGGATCATTTCAAACTTGCTCAGGCCTCGTTATTTTTCCCCCTTTTCAGGGGATTCCTTGTAAAAACTTTAGTGTCTCTTATGAATGCTATACCATCTCTTTCATATGTTTATGTGCTGGATCTTCGTACAAAGCTAGGGCTGTCAAAATCAAGTCATGGCTCGAGTTTGGTTCCAACCTGAAACTAATCCGGAACTGTTCGACCTGACCCGTTTTTGCAAATGAGTCAATTTTTGGGACTCAAACCCGACCCGCCAAGTGACTCCCCTTCGTTGTTCGCTCCTTGGACGACGTTCTCTTCCAGTCGAATCGAAAGTTGCAACATTTTGATCGAAAGCATCAAAGCAACAACGGGAGTTCGCTCGCTGCCTCACTCACTCCTTCGTTGTTGTTCGACTTCACTCCTTGGACGACGTTCTCTTCCCATCGAATCGGAAGTTACAACATTTTGATCGGAAGCAACAAAGGGAGTTTGCTCGCTATGAAGGAGTCGTCGCCTCGCCGGCTCCTTCATTGTTGTTTGACTTCGCTCCTTGGACGACGTTCCCTTCTAATTGGATCAGAAGTTGCAACATTTTGATCGGAAGCATCGATGGGGGTTTGCTCGCTGTTAAGGTCGTCGTTGTTCAACTTCGCTCCTTGGACGACGTTCCCTTCTAGTCGGGTAGTAAGTTACAACATTTTGATCGGAAGCAAAGACGGGAGTTTGCTCGCTATGAAGAACTTCCTTTGTTTCATGCGCTTCTTCAGCCAAATCCCGTAAATACGCCGATCCGGGTCAAAACCGGATCATTCTCAAGTTTCGGGGTCAACCCGAACCCGACATGGAATTCGGAACGGGTCGAAAATCAAGATCCTAACCCAAAATTTTTATGTCGGGTTCGATAAGCCTCCCTTAAAATTAAAAACAGCATGACCAAGTGTGGCTTTACTTTAAATTTGAGCAATGTAAATATATTTATTGCTTGTGATGTTGAGTTTGATTATAACTGCTTGAGATAACCTTGCAGGTTGTGTTAATCTAGTATTTTGATTTTATATATGTGTAATTTAATTGTAATCGAGTTGCAAAAGTTGGCTTTGAGATGAGATATCACCATCCAACTTAGAATCCAAAGAGCAGGGAATATCCCTTAGGAGAGTGTTCCCTTCCATTTGAAGATTCAAGTTAGAATGATTTCAACATCCAAAAAGAAAAGAAAATACCCCTTCATAGTGGAGTTTCTTTTTATTTGAATATCTGGAGCCGATGAACCTAAGGAGCTCGTAGAAGGAGAGAAGACAATTAAAAATAGAGAATATTCCACTCAAATTCACTTGCTTCATTTTTATAGGATTAGAACCTGGGTTATTATTAATGGTACCCGGCCACTTTTAATTTCTGCAGACCCTAGGTTGTAATTAATTGACTAATTTTATTGATTGTTTACATTGTTTGCGCAGTTGATATTGTCTGTTTTTTTAGGTTTCTTTTTAGTCTGAAATCGTTTGGAGGTTCGTGAGGCTACGATTAAAGCCTTTTCTATTTGAAATTTAAATAATTTTTTAAGCCCACATACAAAGATAGTCGATCTTAAGAAATAAGTTCGGGATCGCCAAGAGTTTGCATACTTCATATTAAATCTTATCCTCTTTGTTAGGCACCTTCCCGCCTGTATGTTCTTTCAGACCACCTGGCCTATTATAATGTAGTTCTGTCAATGAGATGTTATGCAATCTCTAGAAAAAATGTATTTTCTAAGCCTGATTTTAAAACTGCTTCATATCAATTAAAGCATTCAAATATCAATTAGTATGCATTGCATTAGAAACAAATTAAAGAGTCAACAAAATTTAATTGCATTATTTCAAGCATCATTTCACTTACACAAAGTCAAGGGGCCAATTAGAATATGTTTTAAACATCGGCCCTAATTCCTCAAAACGTAAATAACTTCCCTACCCATCTTTCATAAAGAGTACTGACACTTTATTTTAAAGCGCTTAGGTGATTACCAAGCTCCCCAATCCAGATCGGAGTAAGTTCAAATTTGCACTTCATTAGATAGGTTTGGGTTACTACTTTGCAGTACCCAATTTAGTTAGGATCTGGGACAGATCCAAAATCATAAGTTCCCACCCTCCAGGAATATAATCCCAAACTTTTAATAAAATGTCATTTCAAACATAAAAATTTTCTCTTAAAATGTAAATCCTAACATATGATAGGCTAGGGTTACATCTGAGCTTCTCAGAATACAGCATCTCCTACTTTTCCTTTAACCCGCTAAGAACTATTCAACATTGAGTTTTCTCCTTGAAAAAATTTATGCTTCTTTCATTGTCTTCTGCTTTGTAATCAAAGGGTATGAAATCGACGTTTTAATCGAGAATTTTCTTAGGAGCACTTCTCTTAGGATTTAATTAGCTATAGGAGCTTACCCTTATAGGGATTTGAGAACTCAAGATTAAAATAAATATTGTTTTATTTCTATAAAGCAAGTGAAAAATCTCTTGAAATATAAATTTCTTTTTCAAAATCATTTCTATTTTTAAATATACTTGTAGAATATCATGATCGTCTTCCCATATGATATGATATTCTTCTTATTATATTTGATACTACCTGATTTGTATAAGAAACGACGGAAAATTCAAGAACTGTCTATATAAAAATGAAAAATAAAAAAAAAATAGAAATACGCCTAAAAGGCAGATCTAGCTCAAAATGGGATGTGGCCAATTCCACCATAAATTTTGTATTCACTTATCTTAGGGATTTCATGGATCATATGAAAAATTTTGAAATAAAATTTAGCGTGCATTGAACAAGACAATCCTCTCCAAAAGCATATTAGTTAGGGAAAAGAAAAGAATTTTTGATAGATTGAATGCACTCACAAAACAGTTTAAAAAAATATAATAAAATCAAAATATAAATCAAAGCATTTACAAGAAGAAATTTCGAGCTAACCTCCAAATCCACACACTTGGCAGATGAATATAACTCCCCCTACTTTTCCAGGAATGATTGTTACTCGATCGACAACCAATTGGCGCGAGATTGTCGACCAACTATTGAAATGGGGAATGCTCACACCGTCTCCATCGCACTACAAAAAAATGGGGATCAAAATATCAAATTTACACTGTGGCCCTCCCTTCTAGAAGATGGAGCTCATCGGGCATTAGCTCACATCTCCCTGTGACCAAAAGATGGCGGCAGTGATTGACTTTAAATGAGATTGCAAGTGTCTCTTCCACCTCAAAATGATCGATCACGTAAATACCACATTTGCAACATTACCGATTCATGTCATCTCCTAATGACAAAGAGCTCAAAAGACCATGACTTTGATTTCAGGGCTCTCATAGCCACTAAGAAAATCTCCTCACGCCTTGTATGTTTGTAGCTTCTTCGAAAAAAAAAACTTAAAGAAAAGAACCAATAAAATAGAAAGAAAAAAAAATGATAATATAGTAATAAGTACAAAATCATTTTGTTTGTTTTCTGATTTATACATTGTTATGTTAGTATTGGTTTTATAAATCCCCTCTCCATCTCACAATTTTTTATCCATAGTGCAGTTTTTTTAAGAAAGTGAAAAATTAATAAAAATAATATTTGTCATAACGATATCGTTTTGATGCAATGGTTGAAAATTCTCACCTAAAAACTATATTGGCACGACGTGTAAAAAAACAATTTTTTAAAAATATCTCCTTACTTTTGCTCAGCAAAAATATTATTATTTTTTTACTTAAAAAATCGCAGGTGCACGCGAAATCGGAGCTCGACGAGGTGGGCACAGTCCACCAGGCTAGACGGGTCAACTCCGGGTTGTCTGGTCAACCTGAACCGACCCATTTTTCCTACGGGTTAGAAATTCAAATCCGAACCCAGCCCGTTTTACAAACGGGTTGACCTGAACATGGATTTTTCCATGTTGGGTCCGTGTTGGATTTCGGGTCGGGTCAACTTTTAATACCTCTAAATTCATATGGAAGTACTTTACTTTTATTTTTTTAGTAAAGAAATTTTTTTTAGGCGACATAAATTTTTTTATTATTTTAAATAGAAATTTATAAATTTTAAAATGAGATAAATATTTAAGAGGATGTTTGTTGCTAATTAAAAAAAAAGCTAATATTTGAAGTTATGTAATAATGGTTTACTTGAATAAGAAAATGAATGCATATTTCAAAAATAAGGATATGTTAATTTATTTATTAATAAGAAAATAAAAAATATATATTTAATGGTGAAAATTTTTGCTCTCTTAATTAGCTATTATGAGTAGACATAGAAAATATTATTTTTAAATTACTTATTAATAAAATGTGTTATTATTATGATATATGATATATAAAATAAGGACATTACTGTCCTGATCAATATTAATAAACAAACTTGTAAATGAATTTATGTCAGAATATACCTCATTACCCTTTGGAATTATGTTGAGATTAGCGCTATAAATGATATCCAAAATTTGAACTAATCTCAATTCAAATCTAAACAAATTTTAAATCATATATATTTATTCCAAAATTAAATCAATAAATGAGGCCAAACATTTCGCTTCAACCCGAACAAATTTCAAGTTATATTAGACTATTTAACCTACTTTTATATATATTCTATTACATGAGACACAATTTTACATCCATCATCATTTTCTCGAGCAAAAGCATCAGATATCACCTTTGTAATTAAAATTAAATAGTTTAATATGATGCTTTTGGTTTCTGATGCTTTTGGTTTCTGATGCTTTTGCTCGAGAATGTAAATTGTATCTCATATAATGGGATAGAGGTAAAAGTAGGTTAAGTAGTCTAATATAACTTGAAATTTATTGGGGTTGAAGTGGAATGTTTGGTCTCATTCATTAATTTAATTTTGGAATAAATATATATGATTTGAAATTTGTTTAGATTTGAATTGAGATTAGTGCAAATTTTAGATATCATCTATAACGCTAATCTTAACATGATTTTAAAGGTAATGAGGCATATTCTGTCACAAATTTATTTACAAAGTTGTTCATTCATATTCATCAGGACAATAATATTCTTATTTTATATATCATATATCATAACAATAGCATATTTTATTAATAAGTAATTCAAAAAATAATATTTCTTATGTTTACTCATCATGGCTAATTAAGATAGTAAAAAATTTTTACCATTTAATATTTTTTTATTTTCTTATTAAAAGATAAATTAGTATATCCTTGTTTTTTAAAGATGCATTCATTTTCTTATTCAAGTCAACTATTATTGCATAACTTCAAGCAATGAATGTCTTTTTTTTTAATTAGCACAAACATCATCATAAATATTTATCTCATTTTAAAATGTATAAATTTCTATTTAAAATAAAAAAAGAATTTATGCAGTCCAAAAAGATTATTTTTTTTACTAAAAAAGTAAAATTATAGTACTTCAATATGAATTTAGGGGTGTCTGTCAAAAGTTGACACGACCTGAAACCCAACCTAGACCCGACTCGAAAAATTTGAGTTCGGGTCAACATGTTTGTGAAACGGGTCGGGGTTCAGATTTTTGACCCATATGAAAAAAGGGTCGAGTTCGGGTTGTCCCAATAATCCGGAGTTGACTCGGCTAACCTGGTCGACTGCGTGCACCTCGTCGAGCTTCGCTTCTACGCTCACCTCCGCTTCTACGCCCACCTGTGACCTTCCAAGTCGAGCCCCGCTTCTGTGGGCACCTATGACGTCCGACCCAACCTCGCACGCACCTGCAAAATGCGACCTTTACACTCGACCCCACCTTCCAGGCCGAGCGGTCGAGCCCCTTGGGCCTTGCATGAGTTGCCTCCGACCTCGCCCAGGCCCTACCCATCCGACGGCTCACGATTTAGCAATCTAGCGCGTACCTTCGACCTCGCCCAGTTCGGGTTTGCGGGTTGGGTCGGGTCAACCCGATAACCCGCACATGTCAATTCGAGTCAACCTGTTTATGCCCGGGTCAACTCAGGTTGGACCCGAACCCAACCTTTTTACCCAAATTAACACCCCTATATGAATTTACTATAATGTCATTCAACAATAACAATAACTTTATGTTATTTTACTATTTATATAATTTTTAAGTAAAAATAATAATAATATTTTTGTCGAGCAATGGTAAGAAATAAGTAGATGCTGTTAAAAAATCATTTTTTTATACTTTATATTGATCGACATAGTTTTTAGGTGAGAATTTTCGACCGATGCATCAAACTGCATCGACATGACCGAAACTTAGAATGAGAGCAGATATCATTTTATTAATTTTTTTGAAACATTTTTCACTTCCGTTAAAAAAAAGTGACAATCTATACTATGGATAAAAAGCTGTGAGATAGAAGAGGGGTTTCATGAAATCAATACTACCGTGATACTATATAAATCAGAAAATAAATAGAGTGATTTTATCCTTATTATTATATTACCATATTTTTTCTTTCTATTTTACTGGTCCTTTTCTTTTTAAGTTTTCTTTCTTTCTGTCAAGAAGCTACAAGCATATTAGCGTGAGGAGATTTTATTAGCGGCCACGAGAGCCCTGTAATCAAAGTGATGATCTTTTGGGCTCTTTGTAAGAGAAGCAATTCATTAGGAGATGGCATGAATCAGGAATGTTGCAAATAGTGGTATTTACGTGACATATCATTTTGGGGGTGGAAGAGGCCCTTCCAATCTCATTTACAGTAAGTCGTCGTTGTCTTTTGGCCGCTGATAGATGGGAGCTGACGTTCGGTGAGCTCCATCATCTTCTAGAAGGGAGGGGGGTAACACTGTGTAAATTTGAGATTTTGATCCACATTTCTTCGCAACGCGATGGCGGTGAGTTTTGACCATCCCCATTTCAATAGTTAGCTAGCTGGCAATCTTGCGCCGATCGGTTCCCAATTGAGTGGAAATCGTTCCCAGAAAATAATTGGGAGTTTTATTAAGCTGTCAAGTGTGTGAATTTGGAGGTTAGCTTGGAATTTCTTCTTGTAAATGTTTTAATCTTTTTTTTTTTATTTGATTTCATTTTTTTACAAATTGTTTTGTGCGTGCAATCAATCTGTCAAAATTTCTTTGCTTTTCTCTAACTAGTATGTTTTTGGACTAAATTTTCCTTTAGAATGTTTCCTGTGATCCATGAAATCCCTAAGATAGGTGAACAAGAAATTTATTGTGGAATTGGCCACTTCCCGTTTTAAGCTAGATCTGCCTTTTAGGCGTATACCTGTTTTTTTTAGTTTGTCATTTTTGGACGACTAGTTCTTGAATTTTCTATCGTCTCTTATATAAATCAGGTAAAATTCATCCTAATTCCTGTTATTCAGATGAAAGCCAAAGCATAATTTTTATTCCTAGTTTTGTCCAAATTTATTACTTCTACATATATTGAACATATATTTTTGAAGCTTAGTGATTCTCTTCATGTAATTTGCCATTTTCTGTGCTTGAACAGTTCTCAGCAAGGTATGGACTTCAGCGGAGGTCCTCCGCAGAAGCAGCATCAGGATATTAGAATCCAGGACCTGTGGTCTCCTGTGACACCAGTGAAAAATATCCCAACAAGAAGGAAATTAGTCTCCAGCCCTAGCTACAGCCAAAGGAACCAAGTCGCTGAACCAAGTTGGCTTGATCCTTTGTCCAGAGTTCAGGCTTCAACTCCTTGGGAGCTTTCTTTCCAAAATGGAGTTTACAGCACACCAGATCTTCCCGACCACCTGCAAGATCTTAATGGTAGTCAGGCAGTTGCACAAGATTCTGCAAACCGGTCAACAATTGGTAATTTCATGCCTCATTCAGCAAGCATTAGTAGCGGCAATGCTGTTTTGATGAACCGTTGGTCTCCAAAGCTCAGCAAAATACGACCTTTGACTCCCTTCTTAGCGAAGAATGGATATTGCCAGGTGATGCCTGCTTCCTCAAATCAGTTGCTACTACATGGAAAGGTTTTGCTTCCCCAAGGATGTTGTAACAGAAGCAGCAATTGGGATGGTCAGAAAGCTCAATGTGAGTATTTTGTGAGGACATTCTTCTTTAACTTCAGTTTTGTAATATGTTCTAATGTTCCTTCATTTTATCTTATAGATGGATCAACAGTTACCCACCCTCCTAATCTAAATTCTTTTCCAGAATCTACTATTAGTTTTGCTGGGACGGGGGCAATGCCCGGTTTGCTAAATCATATCAACCCCGAATTTTACAGTCAAAGAATGCAGTATAAACAACAATTTATGGAGGTCATTGACCTGGTTAATAACCAGGCAAGAGAAGAAACTTTGCCTATGAAGGAGATGCCTGCTGATGCGTCCGTCTCAAATCTGATGGCAACAGCCGAGTTTGATTGCTTCCAAAATCCGGATTGTATAAAGGACTTGGCTGTTCTATCTGACGAAATCTCCTATCAGCTAACAGGAATGGAAAAGAGCCTTGTGCAGAGAGAAAATGAAAGCATAGACCTGGATGATGCTTCTAAACATAAACCAAAAAGGAAGAAGCACAGACCCAAAGTGATTATAGAAGGAAAACCTGCAACGACACCTAAACCAGGAACTCCAAAGCCAAAGACACCCAAAGCAGCACGAAATAAAGAAAAAGCGTCGGGTAAAAGGAAATATACCAAAAGAAAGAAAGATACAACGCCTTGTTTGGATTCAAATGCTTTCGGTGAGATTGTGGATGCAGAAAGCCAGAGTGGGTCTATGTCTGTGAGGAGAAGCTTGAACTTTGATTTAGATGAGCCACAGACAGTAGACAAATTTCCGTTTTTGTTGACAATGTTTATGCAAAATTTAGAGAAATATGAGCAAGAGACCTGCGAGGATAGCAATTTGGCAAGCTTTAGCTTCAAAGAAACAGTTGATTCTACTGGAGTACAAGGTCCTATAGTGGAGAATTCATTATCAGGAATTGTCTACGATCTCAGAAGTTCAACAAGTGAACCTCAGAATGAGTACTTAAAAATACTACAGACTTTGCCATCAACCACAGTAAGCCAAAATGTAGGAGCTTCAGACAATAATGTCAATTCCAATGGTGTCTTTGATACTCCACCTAACGGAAAAAAGAGAAATCACTGCCTTACTGACGAAGCTTGGGGGTTAGTGAAAAAAAATTTGATGCATTCGGATGATGGTGGATGCTCGTCTAGCAAAAACCATGATGTAGAAAGGCAGAGCTCAAGCCTTCTGGACATTAAAAAAACGATGCGCATGGAAAATGGGCGCAACCGGTCAACATGTAACCCTTCTCCAAGATTGACATACACTCCCTCAACTGGTTGGAAGACCATACAAGCATCAACTAATTCTCAAGCGTTAACATTTACTGATACAGCGAAGCTCATTGCCCAAGAGCAGTTACAAACTTTAGAGCGTGTGTTATTACGTGAGAAAGCAGATGTTAATACACATAAATATCCTGTTATAAGCAATGACCTGAGCTCCTTAAGTGGATTAATGGTTTACAACAGGAACTCAACTCCAGTTAAGCCATATTTGCAGAAGAATAATGACATAAGACAACCATCAACCCCTGACAAACCATCTGTTTATAGCAACAGTCAAGAAAGCAAGATCTGTGGAACACTAGTGCAATTTGTGACATCTGAAGATGTAAACAAGCCAGTGAAAATTAAAGGTAAAAGAGGCAGGAAGAAGAAAGAAGAAAACCCTCTGATCAATCCTTGTATTTCCGCAAGTAGCACTGCTGCTGCTCAAGGTCAACTAAATACCAGGATAACCACAACAACCTCAACGCATTTGCATGGCAAGAATTTACATTCTGAATTCATTTCATTTAGCCAGCAAGATACAAGCAATTATAAAGCCTCATCGAATTCTAGTATCCCTTCTTTATCTCCGTATATGGATTCTATGGATTATATTGTTCAGAAACTAAGGCGGCTCAGTATAAATGAAGATCATGAAGCACAAAATGCAATTGTCCCATATATATAGGGAATGGGGGTGTGATGGTTCCATATGAGGGCACTTTTGAGCTGGCCAAGAGGCGCGCCGTCCTCGTCCTAAGGTTGATTTGGATCCCGAAACAAATAGGGTATGGAAATTGTTGATGGGAATAGAAGGTGAGGGAAATGATGGAACAAATGTGGATAAAGAAATATGGTGGGAAGAAGAAAGGAAAGTTTTTCAAGGGCGTGTGGATTCATTTATTGCACGCATGCATCTTGTCCAAGGTACTAAATCTTGTTATAATTTGTACAGCAGTGATGTCTTACTACCTTAATTTGTGTGCTGAACAGATTCTAGCCACTTTTGAGTATCAAGATGGTAAGTTAAATGACATCTTTTTAGAGTTAGTCTAACAAAATATATTAAACCACATAAATTGCATTCAAATTTTCATTCAACATAAAGAAAGTTGAGCATTTGATTGGAACAAGTACCCCGCTATTAACGTAATCCGTTTATAATTAAAAATATTTTCACTAAACTTTCAAACTATATTTTCATAGTTTCTAATGCTATTTTACAAAATTAAGCTTCAAAGGATACATTAAAATCTTTTATCTGGGTGATAAATCACCAAAGCTGTCTGAGAGTTGAATAACTTGTCTGATCCTTACATTCGGTTATTGTTTTTTCAAGTAACAAGTGTATGGACGTGAGCCAAAGTTTAGCAATATACATCAATAGTCAAATCCATTTTTATCCTAAAAGTTTTAACCTATACATGTGTGCTAATCCGTTGATTTTTCTATGCCAACATATTTTTCATTTATCTTACGTATGACTAATCCCAAAATCTCACATGAAAGTAATTCACATTTTCATAAAAGCTTATAAAATACCATGCTTCTACAGCTTACTCAACATGTAGGGCATTGCAAGAGTCACAAACTGTATGAAACACTCGATTCCAACTAACCGTCAACTTTGATATCACTTTTAGAGATTGAATCAAAGGATGTCAAAATTGGGCCAAATACAGGGGCGGAACAGGCCTTGATTCTTAGGAGGGACAAATTTATAAATAATACCTCTACACAATGTGTTTAATTCTACTAACGGGCAGCCACCTAAAGATAATAGTATTTTAATTTTTTTTAGGGGAGGGCAATTGCATATAGAGTAAAAAAAAGATGGAGAAGAATAAATTACCTAAATATCTATGTAATAAATAATTTTTTAAATTTTTTAGGGGGGGCAAAGCACCCCCTCAGGGCTAGGTGGTTCCCCCCTGGTCAGACACAAAAATAAACAAAGACAGTTTCTACCCAAAAGCTTAAATGAGTGCTAATAAATTGATATTTCTAGATAAACGCATTTTTTAACTACCCAGGCTAAACTTTAAGTCTTATGTGCCTTGCCAAACAGAACTTCTACAAAAGTGAACTTCAATGGGAAACAATAAAAAATTTTTGACTAGGTGATACATAAACAGCTCCAACTTCAAGTTGAATCAATTGCCTGATTGTTACTTTTGTTCATAAATTTTCTAGTAAAAAGGACTTCTGCATGGATGTTGATTTTCTCTTACAAAACTTTTTAGGGGATAGACGATTCTCCCAGTGGAAGGGATCAGTTGTTGATTCTGTAATTGGTGTCTTTCTTACCCAGAATGTTTCTGACCATCTTTCGAGGTAAGATTAACTTCAGAATATAGGTTGTGCAGAACTTTGAGGCTTTTACTGGGTAGAAGCCAATTTTTATTTTTTTTCTTGACTTATTTGAAAATGAGCAACCATTTTCTATGTATAATTTTTACAGTTCTGCATTCATGGCACTTGCTGCGAAATTTCCTATTCGATTTGGAGGCAACTCTAGAGGTTCCAATGCAGAAAAGGTCAATACACCCAGGGAGAATCAGATCGAGTGCATAACATCACTTGCTGAAACTCCCAATTCGCAAAGAAACATTTTAGATCATGATTTTTACAGCCAAGCTTCTTTGGAGAAAAATGCTACTGAAAATGATGGCAAAAAGGAAAATAGCAATAGTAATGAAACTTTTGGAAGTGGTACGGGAAGAAACAGTGTAGTTTTTTATGCAGGAAAAATTTTGGAATCACATGAAACAGAGCTTAGTTGTGGTCAAGAATCGCCAAATAGTGGGTCAAATACTGCAGTCACAGTTGCAAGAAGTATCAACTCAGTGGAGATTGAGGATAGGAGATTACTGGAAGAAGTTGTTTCATCCCAAAATTCCGTAGTTTCTTCACAAAATTCGATGGGATGTCAGATTCTGTCCAGTGATCATATTACATCAAGCACAGTGTTGAATATAGAAACGGATGATTTGCTAATTGGAAGTTTGAATAATGGCTTTGGCCACTCCTCATTCACAGAACTTTTGCAAATCGCAGAAAGCAACAAGTTCCCGGACTTTTATAGCCATGGTAGCATGCCAAGTGCAAATAGCCAATTAATCCATAAGATTTGTAATAAATTGTCTGTTTTTGATCATATGGACAACTCAAAAGGTACATGTCAACCTTACCAAGCTGATTTCACTCTCCATCATACATCATTTGGTTTGTCAGAAATGTTACCTGAGGCAGAGTTTTTATATTCTCGTAATCCTTCTAACCTTACAATCTTGGAAAATAATGCCAACACTTCAAATGAAGAGATCAGATCTTCTTTACAATCAAACTCATGTGAAATAGTTAGAGGTAATAAATTTGAAGTTAACAATCTTGAATGTAGAGGACCAGCATTAGAAAATTTAGCTGCTTCCGGCAGTCTCAACAAGATTTTATTAACTTCTGGATCTGCAAGCGCTACTGATTCATATGTGCCAATAAGAATTCCAAGTACAGAACAATCAACCTTTTTAGAAACTGAGGTTGGTTTCAACCAGCAATCTTTCAGTCATAAAAAGTTAGAAGAGAGAACTGATACATCATCATATATTGAAAACTCACATGTATTCTCAAATATACAAGCTACAGATATGGCAAGATCCCAGCAGACAGATAGGCATTCAACATTCAAAGCAGAAATTTCACAGAAAGCAATCAGAGTTCCCAGCCAAATGGAAAACAACACAAATCCAAAAACAAGTTCAACCTCAAATAATAAAGTACAGAATAAGTTGGATGTGGGTCAGACAGTTGGATCAATCATGAAAGATGAAGCTAACAAATTTCAAAATGTTTCATCAGAAACACCAAAACAAGGAGAAAAGGCTAGGAAGAGAAGAGCTGAGAGCGAAAAGAAGACCTTTGACTGGGATAGTTTGCGCAAAGAGGTACACCGTAATAAACCTAGAGAAGAAAGAAGCAGTGATGCAATGGATTCACTTGACTGGGAAGCAGTAAGGTGTGCAGATGTAAGTGAGATAGCTGAAACCATTCGAGAACGTGGGATGAATAATATGCTGGCAGAGAGAATCAAGGTATGTTCAAACAGTCAGTGTAGTTGGAAATAATGTCTGAAATTGAATTGCAATTTACTAGTTTTTTTTTTCTTTTCTTTTTTATATATTTACTAGTTCTAGTTCTTGATAAGTTTGATCTGTTCATCATGGAATCAATATTTGAGCATAATATCTTAAATTCATTTCCCCTCCTATTGATTGATGCACGTTTTATTTTTAGAATTATCATCATGTAAGCATTGGTTAAAGGAAGAACATCACATGACGTTTTAGCATAATTACGAGCTCAATTACAGATATTTTTTTTAAAAAATGAGGGCTTCCTTTTGAGAAAAAGAATAGAGTGCATTAAAGGAAGGTATTATGTAGTGATAAAAATGCTTTGTCATCTGTAGTTGTTTGTATTTAAAATTTAACTTTGAGGTGCTATCGAACTGTTCTAAGCACGCTTCAAAACAAACATTAGATGACACACGAATCAAGATAGTTAATCTTTGAAGATCAAAGTATGGAGTGAAGCTACTAAGTTTTATTTACTCTTTTTTTCCCCATGATGCAGGATTTCCTTAATAGACTTGTTCGGGAGCATGGAAGCATAGACCTTGAATGGTTGAGAGATGTTCCACCAGATAAATCAAAGTAAGATTTAGACAGGCCGTTTCCACAAAGTACAACATGCAATAGAGCTTTCTAATGCTTCTTTTTTTACAACAAAATTTTTTATCCAATTTACTCTCTAAAAATAATCAGGCATGATTATTTTGGTTTTTCCATTAAACCAATCATCAGAAAAATAAATGGAAAGGGCTAAGATGAATTTTTTCTTTGCAATTTAGTCCCTAAATCTATCCAAAACATGACTAATTAGGTCCTGTTTGTTTTAGACGATTGGTTTGATGGAAGGGATAAAATAGTCATTTTGTGGCAAGTTCCCAATTTGGACCACTAAAAATGTCTGATGTCAAAATAAATATACCTTAAATAGTTAAGGGGATATTTTGGTTATTAGTCTTATGTTTGAAGGACTAATTATAATACCTGTAGTTTACTAGTAGTCATGAAGTATAACCTTGATTTTCTTCTTTCATAATTTTTTAACTTTATTCTATATTGTCATTTCAAGTTGAAATGAATGTTAGATGCCCTCCTAATTTTAGAGTTTTGATTATGCATTATATCATCAATATAATTTTAATGAGGATCTGGTAATGTGATGGACTCCAGGATTGAATTTAACCATATTATTAGTCAGCTTGATGAGGCCTGTCATATAATGGGTGCCACAAGTTATTTTTCCTTCTAAATTTTTATTAAAGGTTAAAAAGTTTGTAAGAGAGACCAGGCATTCCATCCATGATTAAAATCCGCTATTTATGTGCTCAAACCATACAGAATTGGGAACTTGTTCTCTTATTAGTTATTTCCTAAACAAAAGAAATTATTTTTTTAACAGATATCTTACTTGAGTTCCGTCTAAATCTTATATGTTTGCTGTTTTTAGGGACTATCTCCTAAGTATAAGGGGATTGGGGCTGAAAAGTGCAGAATGTGTCCGGCTTTTGACTCTACATCATTTAGCATTCCCAGTAAGTATTCCTTCTTAAGGAACTATATTGCTTTGTACATGAAGAAATTTATAGCAATAATTACATTGCTAGTTTATATTTTTTTCACCGACCATAAGGTTGACACAAATGTCGGCCGGATATGCGTGCGGCTTGGATGGGTACCACTCCAACCATTACCTGAATCCCTTCAATTACACCTTTTGGAACTGTAAGTTGTACTCACATTCTACTCATTCAAAACAATTCATTGCATCATATGGGAAGAAAGAAGAACCATCTTATGAGCGACATTTTAAGGCTTCTTGTTTTCTTTCTATAATGTAGGTATCCAGTATTGGAAACCATTCAGAAGTATCTCTGGCCTCGGCTGTGTAAACTTGACCAGCGTACATTGTAAACTTCATTAACCTCCATTAAATTAACAAGTATTATAAGATTTATTTTTATTAATAATTTTTAGCAGATAAAACACTTATACATCATGCCATTAAATCTTGACCCACCGTTAAAATTATTCACTTTCCTAACCATATTTTTCACAAATCAGGTACGAATTACACTATCAGATGATAACTTTTGGAAAGGTAATTCAGTAATGTGAAGTACCTCAAATTATCATGAACAAGGAAATAGTTATCATTTCTTTCAACTAAATTTTATACTTGATGCAGGTTTTTTGTACAAAGAGCAAACCTAATTGCAATGCTTGCCCAATGAGAGGAGAGTGCCGACACTTTGCCAGCGCATTTGCTAGGTATATGTAACCTGGCATTTCACGTTTATGAATCTTGCTTGTAGGGCTTTCTTGGATTTTAACGCTTTGGTATTCCCTTGAGTCTTATGCTAGTAATTATTAAATACATATAAAGAAGCTGTAATTTTAGTATATCATCATAATCATGATTTGTAGCAGCACCTATTCAAGGCTACATTCTCTCTTGTGAATCCTTTTTTGTCATTAATTGCTCTGCAGAGCTAAGTTCAGTTACCAAGTTGTACGACTTTCTTTACCAAACCTCTTTTATATCAAAGCCCTGCATTGGGTACCCGTACCCATACTCACCCATATACATTAGGGTATGGGTGGGTATGGGTACGCCCATAGCCTTGTGGGTGGGTATGGGTGAGTACTAAACATCGAGGGATAAATCGATTTACATTATTATTCATTTTATATCTTATTTATACTATTGAAATCATCACTAAGTATTATTTAGCACTTAACCACGCTACGAGTTTAATAAATTTTGATATGCAACTTGAAAGTTTGCCATCATAACAAATGACAACAAGCCTCAAGGCCAATCAGTCCGTGGCAGACTGTGTTCAAAAAACATGGAAAGTAGGTGGGTATAGGTGGGTACGAAATCCCGAAAGTCAACATGGGTGGGTGTGGGTGGGCGAAGCCCGTCCGAGTAAAACATGGGTACCCAACTAGGACAGTAGGACCTCATGTAGGTCTTTGTTTTATATGCTCTTATTCCTTTGTACTCCTTTCACATAATTATATTTCCCTTGTCTTATTAATGGTTAATCCTTATTAAATAAAAAATACATTCTCCTTCCACCACAATTAATTACTTTCTGTAACCATGACATTCACAGACGTCACTTTTGACTTAACCATTTGTGTTAATTGAATAATGCACATATCCCCTTTTAAATAATTTCTATTCATAAACAATCATTAACCTTATTTGCTTGAAATTCTAATGAGATATCCTTCAAAGAGGGTAAAATTAAAAACATGCATACAGAGACAGCTTTCAGTAATATAATGCACCATCGTAGCTTCATGTTAAATCGTTTTGTTCATCTGATCCCTATTAAATGATTAAGATTATATACAGTCATTTCTCTGTTCTATTTGCTTTGTGATGCTTAAATTAGAGATTTACTTCAAAAGATTAAAATTTAAAATATACAAATATCTGTGTTGTCCTTATAAATTATAGAATCGAAGTTTAGGACATCTCATTCATGAATATAATTACTATTTCAAGGATGGATGATCTACCAATTATATGGCCATAATTAACAAAAATCTACTAGAATGAACACACTTTATTGAATAAAAAAAAAGATTCAATTCTATATTGCGTACAATGTGCTTAGAGATGCTGACTTATCTTTGTTTCAGCGCAAGGCTTGCACTTCCAGCTCCTGAGGATAAAAGCATAGTAAACTCCTCATATACAATTGCCTCTGAGTATGGAATGGCTCCAGGTTTTATTCCAAATTCAATTCCGCAGCTTGAATGTAGTTCAGTCTCACAGGAGCTGACCATTCGGAAGGACTCTGAACCAATCATTGAAGAGCCAGCAACACCAGAACCTGAATGTCCAGAAACCTTAGAAAGTGAAATAGAGGATGCATTTTTTGAAGATCCTGATGAAATTCCAACAATAAAGCTTAACTTCGAAAAGTTCACACAGAATCTGCAGAACTATATGCAGAGAAAATATGGAGCTCCAAACTACTGACATGTCGAATGCCTTAGTTGCTTTGACCCCAGACGCTGCATCCATCCCCATGCCCAAGTTGAAGAACATTAGCCGGCTGCGCACAGAGCACCATGTGTATGTATTAGAACTCCTTAATCTTGCTGAGAGGCATGATTGTTGCAGGCTGCTAAACATATAAATGCAAACCAACCTCATCAAATGATATCCTTTTGTAATGATGTTGAATGCGTTTCTTCTAATTTTAATTTGTATATTATTGCAGATATGAAATTCCTGATTCACATCCATTGCTTGAAGGAGTAAGTTTTTCTCTTTTAACTGAACTATTTAGCTTGCTTAAATAGGAATAGTTGATGGATACATTAAATAAAAATGTCATGCACAATAAAATAAGAAATTTATAGATGGGATCCCTTGTATTAACCCCTTTATGAGAATGCATTCACCTCCAGATAGTTTCATCTTTAGTGTTTTTTCCTCCAAAAACTGGCTGGTAATAATCTAGAAAAGTTGGGAGTGAAATTTATACTTATATCGTTTTTAAAAGGAGCTTGAGTAATGGAGATCAATAATCTTATGGTCGGAAGACCTAATGCTACAGTGGTGAAAAATTGAGAGACAACATTAATGTTAGGGGCAAATGAACCATAAAGAACTAGCCTTAAATTAAAAAAAAAAATGGAAGTTTTTCTTTGAAAATGCTATTGCCTAAATTATGAAAATTTTCATCAACTTCAACTTAATCCACAACTATTTCTCATGAGCATTACATTTACATGTTACAGTGTGCAAAATCATTGCAGAAAGGTCCTTTTCTTCAAATTGTATCTTCCTTGCTAATTTTTTACCCAATCAAACGTGACAGCTTGACCAAAGAGAGCCTGATGATCCATGCCCCATACCTTCTAGCTATATGGACACCAGGCAAGCATCTTATTTTTCATTGTGATCATTGACTTCAATGCATATATATATATATATAACGAAAAAATTTATTATTCTCTAGGTGAGACTGCTCAGTCAACTGAACCACCAAAAGCTTGCTGCGACACCCAAGATACGGGTCAACTTTGTGACAGGAGTACATGTTTTGCTTGTAACAGTATAAGAGAATCAGAGGCTCATAAAGTCCGAGGAACTCTTCTTGTAAGCAAAACAATATTGTTTAAAGACGTTACGATAGATACTATATACATTCTTGATTAAATATGGATTTTGCATAGATACCTTGTCGAACTGCAATGAGGGGAAGCTTTCCCACTAAATGGTACCTACTTTCAAGTTAATGAGGTAGGTTGGTTCCTTATCAAATAGTGAACTAAATGAGATAAAAAGTCTTCTGATAGAAGTTAAATCCTGCTTGTTGTCTCTTGCGAAGGCTTTTAACACAGGCTGGGATTTAGAAGTCATGTGGCCTGCACTCTACATGCTTTTAATGCATTCTTTTGATGGCGATGCAGGTATTTGCTGATCACCATACGAGCCGTAACCCAATTGACATTCCAAGAGACTGGATATGGAACCTACCTAGAAGAACTGTTTGTTTTGGAACTTCAATACCAACAATATTCAGAGGTATTATGTTTACTCGATAATTGTAGATGCTGCTAAATGTAAGTTTCAATGGCTTCAGAAAAGCTACTGATTTATTTCTGATCTCAAATTTTAGGTCTCACAACAGAAGGAATACAGCAGTGCTTTTGGAGAGGTATGTAATGAGCTTTGAAATAGGTTACACTGCATGAATATGGGTAATTTAGAATTGGAAGTACTTGTAGCCAAATATTATTGTAGTTTTTAATGAAGCAATGTAAAGTTAAAGTAAATTTAAAGTTTAACAACACTAAAAATACACAAAAAGAAATCACTACTGAATTTCATAATAAAAATTTATTATTGATATATCATCAAAAAATTATCTTGATCGTGCACGAATCTCAAGGCAATTTCGCATTGAAAACTTTCAATATTAAATTCAGGGTCATCCGAACTCCGATTTCAACAAACTTATAGTCGACCTGAACGTTCAAAAAGATGAATCCAACGACACCAAATTTGATCCAATATAAAGCCCAAATGGGTCCAAATCAAGAACCAAATGGCATCCAAATGTGATATGTTTATAGTTGAATAGAGCGGCTCGACGAGATGAATCCAACAAGCCCAGGATTGCTAAATTTTGACATCATGAAAACATTTAAATACTTATTAAATGATCTATAATCAAGGGAGCTGATATCGGCCGTCCATTCAAAACACTCTCAATGTGTCCTAGATCTTCTTCCTATTATTTGGTCATGCCACTCCCTGAAAATTATAAATAGATTTCTCATTCTTCACAAAAGTGGGAGAGAAAAAGAAGAGGAAGAAGGAAGAGAAATTTGATCTCTCTTGCCACCAAGCACCTCCGTCGCCCGCCAACTATACTCTTTCTAACCTATGTCGCTCACCGACTACGGTCTCTCCAACCACTTCCACCAACTACGTTCTTTCTTACCTCCGTCGTCGGTCAACTACAGTCCTTCTGACTACGTCATTGACTAAGATTTTTTCGAACGTCATCTCCCGCTGACTACGGTCCTTCCAACCATTTTCACCCGACTACGGTCTTTCCGACCTCCATTGTTCGCGACTATGGTCCTTCCAACCACCGTCGCCCCCAACAATAGTCCTTCCAGCTACTGACACTTGACTACGATCTTTCTAACCTTTGTCACCCACCGACTAATATCTTTCCGACCACCGTCACCCAACTATGGCCTTTCTGACCTCTGTCCCCCACCAACTACAAACCTTCTGACTACTGTCGCCCGATTATGATCCTTCTGACCTCCATCCCCAACTATGATCTTTCGACCACCATCACATGACTATGATCCTTTCAACCTACATCGTTCGACTATAGTCATGCCGACCAAACGAACGTGTTGACATTGATTCTTCCAACTTCC
Source organism: Dendrobium officinale (assembly GCA_019514585.1). Taxonomy (NCBI): domain Eukaryota; kingdom Viridiplantae; phylum Streptophyta; class Magnoliopsida; order Asparagales; family Orchidaceae; genus Dendrobium; species Dendrobium officinale. Next base: position 14,342,148 of record CM033697.1, read on the forward strand.
ATTATCTAATGCACTCTATTTGATATATATTTGTTACATCAAGCTAAGGCCTTCCCCCCAAGGAAAGGCCTCATTCGTAATCAACTTTAAACGCTAGTAGATTCATTTAAATTGGACAAGGCCCCGTAGTTTTTCCCCATTTTTAGGGGTTTTCATATAAAAACTTTGGTGTCCCTTATGAATGCTACACCTCTATCTTACATATGTTTGTGTTTTGGATCTACGTACCGTCACGAATATTCCTAAAACAATATATATATAATTTTAAGAAAATTTATTGTAGTTGTTAATGAAGCAATGGAATAATTTATTGATAATCATAAAATTTCCATATTTAAATATAGTAAAATGTTTTCTTATGCCAAAATGGATTTAAAAAAATGTAATAAGCTTCTTAGTCCTATTGAGCACACAACAATTTTGTTTCCCTTTTTTTATTTGTTGCTACGATTTTTCCGACCATCATCGTGAATATCCCTAATTGACCACTTTGGTCAAGTTTAACCAATCAGTGATGGGTATCCATTACCTAAACACCACAGTTCAAGTTCAATGGCAGAAATTCTCTAAAAGCTAACTAGTTCAAACACTAGCTTTTTATGCATTTTTTCCATGTTGCAAGACTCTTTATACTATTAAATACTTGAAACAGATGACGCATAAAGAAGAGCATTTACAAAAAACAGCCGTGAAAAAATATGAATCTATTTTATTTCATGGCTTTTGCCTTAGAGACTTGGTCTATCCTGGAATCAAAATTGTTTGAAGTCTATGCTAAGCTTTTGTCAATCATATAGCTAGGAAAAAGTAAATAATGCAGAACTGACTGCATGTGATGGCATGGCTGGGTAATGTTGTTACAGGGTGTACATTAAAAGCCTTAGATACAATAGTACAGTAAGTAAATAACTCAGTAGAATCTTTCATTTTAGTTTGATGCATAAAATAAAAATAGAAATGGTGTTGCAGGTTTTGTTTGTGTAAGAGGATTTGATCGAGTTACGAGGGCGCCGAAGCCCCTCTATGCCAGGCTGCATTTCCCAGCAAGCAAGGCACCTAAAAATAGCAAAGAAAGGTTGGCGGCGGCGGCGGCGGCGCGGCGGCGGCCGCGGCAGATGAATCGGCCAACGATACCTCAGACCTAACTGGGATCCATCGATAATTAAGAATGGATCACTGACCAACGAATTACTGTGTTCATGGCAAAGCCTCTAACCTGAAGAAAGCTTGGCGACTATCTCAAAATTGGAGTTATGGTAGGGGAGAATGAAAGCCATGAATTTTGATCTGTAACATCCTGGCCATTTATTATTTCATTTCATGCTCGGTGGTCGAGCCATTCTTCATGATAGATAAAACTGGATGGTAATTCAATCCATCCACTCTATTTATTTGTCAAACATGCATAAAAGAGAGGAAGTTGGAAGTTGCAAAACCTTCAGCTTTTCAACTGGTAAGGTATTATGCAAACTTAGCTCAGTTGTATCAGTAGAACTTTGATCTGTAACATTCTAGCCATTTATTATTTCATTTCATGCTCGGTGGTCGAGCCATTCTTCATGATAGATAAAATTGGATGGTAATTCAATCCATCCACCCTATTTATTTCTCAAACAAGCATAAAAGAGAGGAAGTTTCAGTTACAAAACCTTCAGTTTTTCAACTGGTAAGGTATTATGCAAACTTAGCGCAGTTGTATCAGATATACAATGGAGAAAGTAGTTATTTTTAGGGGTTGTTTGATGCAAAAGAAGTAATTTCTTTCAATAGTGAATATGATTAAAAGATAGCAGATCTACAATAAATACATACAGACAATCATTTACCAAAAGAAGAAGCTATTTGCATGTAATTTACAGCAATCAAACAGCCCCGAAGATGTAAAGGTAAGCACTAAGTTCTGGCATTTTGAAAGTCTTGAAGAACAAAACAAAAAGCTTCAGATTTTGCTCGTCAGAACAAAACTATATCGCTTACAGATTCTATTTATCTACGAATCAATCAACTTTTTTTTTTCTCTAGTGATTCTGCACAAATCCGCAATGAATAACTAACTACATATGAATGGAAAGATAGTATTTCATATAACTTATTCGATAATTATCATAAAAAACAACTCAAAACAGAAGAAATCTTACAGAAGTTATTATTCCCGCGACAGTAATTCTGACCACCACAGCAGAAATATGTAGAACTGAACGGAGAAAGCTTCTCTCGGCTGCAATTGCTGCTATCATTTTGCTTTTATTTTGAGAAATCAATCCTCAGTCGAAGATGCAGAGAATGACATTAATGATGAAATAAGTTATTACTAGCGGATTTAATGGCTTCAATCACCAATATAATTAGATCTGAATATAAAGATCTATATACCTATTTCTTGATTCTCTGATTGCTTACAAACAAAAGCTAGGGAAAGGAATTGCAAAATAGCATGGAGAAGAAGGATAAGCTAACTAACCCTAAAAACTCGAGAATTTAACAATGTTTAAAAGTGAAACATCGGTTATTTATCACTCAAAAATTCAACTTCTTTCCCTGAAATGAAAAGTACTTTGACAAAAAGAATGATAAATTATTAAATAAAGCTATCACTGATATTATGTATTTCAAATACAAAAAAGTTAGGCTACAACATGGGCAACATAATCTTACTCTAAGAACTGAAGTGTAACACACTCAATAATAATCAATTCTGATGGTTGATTGGCAAATCTCTTCTTTTATCTTTGGAACTTAGTTCCCTTCAAATCTCTCTTATGCATGATAGTTAAATGGTCTTGGAGGCCAATTTGTATTCATGATCCTCTCCCTCAATAATAGGTAGGGTGAAACCAACTACTGCTAAGAGTGGAGAGATCTCATGATGGATGATGTCCTCATCCATATCTATTACATCATCAATGGTTATCATCTTACTCAAAACCTTTTTCCTTTGTATCCTCTTCTTCAATCTTCTATTCTTATTTCTCCTATGTGTCTTGATCAAGATAGGAAAGGAAGAAGGGGATCCTATCTTAATTTGAATTGGGCAAGTAGGAAAGCAAGTGGGCACAATAAAAGGTGGTTGAATATACATTGACCAAACTAGCACAGGTTAATTAACAATCATCAAAGTTTTCTATTTCTCATCAATCTTTGATGCCTTAGGATAAGATAGCCTTGAGAAAACAAAAGGTCTCAAAGCTAAGCCTAATGGGGATAACTCAATATACATAAAAGTTCAGCACCAACAACATTGACACAAAGATGAAATAAATGAGATGTCTAATAGAAAGAAACTTACACTTATGAGGGGCGTAAGTGAGTTCTCGTATATAAAAATATAATATACTATTAAAGATAGAGAGACTGAGAGAGTAACCAACCTCAATAAAGTTGCCAAAAAATTGATGGGGTTATTTACTATTAGGATATACCATTGTAAGACTAAAAGTCATTTGAAGATAAATTCACAATGAATAAATACAAATGAGCACATGAAAGTGTGACTATCTACTGAAAAGCAAAAGAAACCCTTAATAGTTGAGGACTAGCAATAATAGTTTAGATTAATGCCTTAAAAAAGTAAATCGCATGAATTAAAAAATAATAATAATTTAAAAATAAAAAAATTAATTAAAATAAAAACAATTAAAAAACTATAAGAGAGTCACAGAATATAGGATGGGATAGAGGGATGCCCATGCACCACGTAAGAAAGCAGACCTTCAGAGAAGCTTAACGGGGACAAAAGAAGTTGTAGAAGACTCGGCCTGAAGTTTGAACATCAGATTGATGTTGTGCAATAATTGTTCCACTCGACGCTTGACTCACAAGAAAATAATCATGTAGTTTTATTTATTGTTCCAACATGACATAGTTTTCTAATACAAAATTTTTAATTTTTGTACTAAAAAGTTGCTTTAAAAAATAGTAACAAAGTCATCTCAAATGAAACCTAAGGCTTCATTTGGGACAGCTTCCTTACTATTTTCTAAAGCAATTTTTTAGTAAAAAATTTTGAGTTCAAGAAATTTTTTGCAAGAAAATTTTATTTAAAAAAAGTAAGAAGAAAACTGTCCCAAATGAAGCCTAAGTAAATTATTGACTAGCTTTGTGAATTAGAGAGCTATGGATAAAAAGAAATCCCTCTGCACAACCTACAGTATTGCTCTGTGGCACAACAAAATTTTCACAAACTTCCATTAAGCTTCAATAGAAAGAAAATGTTCCAAAAAAACAAAGTTCTCTGTCTTCGTAAGTCATTACAAAATCAAGTATTTCTAAATGATCTTACGACATTATTGTAGACAACATAAAAATTGGCAGGTCTTAAGAGAACAGGCTAAAAGAATGGTATTTCTACAACACAAGGCAACTGTCAACCCCTATCTCCATCAGTGTTTGCTACCATTCTACATTATTGCCCTACCAGTTGTTGCATACAAAAAATCAGTAATAATATAGGATCTCAATTTACCTCATGGTCATGAAAGCCGTAAATGAGAGCAATATTGACTCGTCCTCTGAATGTTCTGTGCATTTATTTGGGAGCCAAATTCTGGGGAACATAGAATTACTGATACAATTTTTGTTGAAAATAATAACAGATAGGATGCATTTTAGTATATATTTAATCAATAAAAAAACTTTTGCATCTTGTGAAAATGTGAAGACAAAATAGACGTCATCCGTCTTGAAATAGAGGGTTTCCTTAGGATAATAATTTATTTTATTTTTAATATTCCGCCCATTCATTTTACAATTCAAAATTAATAAATCATGTTGGGTACATAAACTTTCACTCGGAATGACTTTATAATCTTTGCAATCTAAACAATTTTTTTAATAAAAAAAGTCACGATCCAGAAGTGCATTTAGTTAATTCAGGATGATAATCGAAACCTTATAGGATTGATTTGACCCTTTTTGGGTTCAATGTGCAACCCTAGCAATGACCATAAAATTCAGTATAGGACTGAAAAAAAATGAATGAAATAGATATTATAAAGTTTTGACAATTCTCTGAGTCATTCACTCTTCAATGGGGAATCTTCAAAATAATTATGGTTTGATCAAAATTCCCTTTAACCACAACCACTTATTGGACATCAACATGAAAATTCCCTCCGGACTAAAATTTGTAAAAGGCCCCAAACCAACCTTGAGATAGGAGATTGTCAAAGGAAAATCTAACTTGATGTTCTTGAGAATCTGTTATGCAAGAATGGATTTGACCCTATATCTTTGATTGGGGTCTAGAGGAATTTGAAAGTACTGATCTCTTGATAAATGTAGGTGGCATATATTGATGCCTTGATGTCAAGCATATGACCGACCAAGGAGTGGTTGTGCAAGTTTTTTGTCAAAATGCAAGAAATGTGATTAGCAGTGCGAAAACAGGTACGAGTGACGCCATTGATTTAGGTACGATGTCATGCTTTCGACTTGTTCGAATGATGCTACCTTCTTAAATGGACAGGAATGATCCAATATATTGCTTGGGAGCTTTGATAAAGTTAAGGTGACTATAGATTTATGGAAAGTAAGGTAGCCATAATTTCCTTTACCTGATGGAGCTGGGAAGTATTCATATACCTAATAAAAATGGATGGCCCCTATAGCTTATGGAGCCTACTCTACTTCAGATTAATTGGGACCGAGTTCAAGGGTCTATAGTCTTGTTAGGGGTTGCTAAAATTTTATAATCATAATAAAAGAACAAAATTTTATTAAGAAAAATTTGTTATTGTTTCACAAACAGAACTTTATTGAAATTTTCTATAAAATAAAAGGGACAAACTATATGGACAACATTTTGTGGATATTTTCCTCATTTCAAACTTGAAAAAAAAAAATCAATTTCCAGCGAGTCTCCAAGTAAAGGTATATTGGCGATATTTAATAAAAGTTGACTTGATTGTTTCATGTAATGGGTCAAGAGTGATTCATCTTTTAATAGTTAAAATTGGATTATCAAAAGAAATGATTAGAGAGGCCCTCTGAAGGATACTCTCTTCTTGAAGATTTGAGTTGTCAGTTTTGGAGATTATCATTGGGCATAGTAAAGACAAATAGCGGAAACAAGAGTAGGCAACTTATCGGTTGCCTTTAACCACTAAAAAACCAGTAGTAGGAAACTTGAGTTTCAAGTGAGGCAAGGATGCAACCACACAAAGATAAAACTACAATGGTATAACGAAGATCGAGTTGGAAGCGGACATTAATTTTACAACCACATTATATGGTGTATATGCTTTGTCTTGGGAACTCACTACTGGTGATAGGCAAAGTGTTGATTCCTTAAGTATTTATTAGGCTGGTGTCAAAGCCATAAAAGAGGTTCAACAATAAGGTAAAGTTTTCTTTTGTAAGTTTAATGTTTATTGGGACAATATAGAGTTTTTTCTTATCTGGTGGTAACAAGAGGAATGCAGTATAGAAAAGCATGCTAACAAAGCTACAAATGTCTAAAAAAGAATCCTCTTGACATTAAATCATGGCTCACCAATCCCAACATTAAAGACCAATAAATCTTGATATTGAGTAAGAACCTCTTTGCAGTCCAAGTCATCAAAGCTAATGGAGATTTGATTGTGAGATCTTTTTTGGTCTCAACAACTTGGGACTAATGAGAATTAATTACCCCAAGAGGATAGAATCTCTGACAATGGCTTCAAAATTATCCACGATTATATATATACATATCATCAAGAATTGTAGCCATGATTTTGTTTACTAACCTCTTTGCAAATCTACTAGCTCTACCGGTGATTATTTAAAGCCTCACTAATATTTTGTTTCTTTGAAAACACTTTCATCTCTTTGATACTTATTAACTCCTAACTACACCTTCAAGACTCCTTTTGTAGATCCTTATCCAATTTCTGAGAATTTTTATCTTTGTAAAGCAGCTAATGATTTGATCCGTCACCAAATTTGGTTCAAGTTAAAATTTTCAAACGTTTTCTCCAATAATTTGAAATATTCAGTGTTTATTAAAAATTGTTAAAAATTGTTAAAAATTACTGTGGTATTAATGTGAGTTTGTTGATAATTAAAACGGACGTTAATATAAAAATTTATATAGAACTGACTTAATACACTTCAAAATCATTATTAAATTATTAATTATACCAATTAAATTTGTTACTAATTAATATATGATGAACTAGAACAATTGATCATCTCAATAATTAATCATTAAATAATTAGACAAATTAATCCTTAATTAGTAAGATTAAGCTCACCAATTTAAAAACATTATCTTCATAATCTTAGATAATATATTTTTAACTATTCATTTACTAACTAATTAGAATATCTTTTAGCCTAATTTAATTGATAATCTAAATTTATTAATTTATATAAAATTGGCTTAATACTGTATCAATCATTGCCGCATCATTAGTTATACCAATTACTTTTTTTTTAAATATATGATGTGCTAGAACAATTTATCATCTCAATATTTAATCATTAAATAAATATATTAATTAATTCTTAATTAGTATAATTAAGCTCACTAAATTAATAGCATAATCATCAAGTACTATCTTTGATACTGTATTTCTAATTATTAATGAATACATTTAGCCTAATTGATCAATAATAGCTTAACAAATCTGAATAATTAAAAATTCAATTCATTAATTAATACCAAATCAATCATATATTTTAAATAATTTAATGATAAAATAAATAACTTGCCATTCTGACAATTATTTAATATTACATCATTTAAACCCAAATTATGCTAATTAATGGTTAATTGGTTTAATTAATCTTCTGGTTAATCAATCTATGATAAATTGAATTAATTCATTATCCCATTCATTAATTGTTGATTAAGTAGCCTAATTAGTATCCAAAATATTAATAAACGTCTAATTAATTACTTTAATTATTTTTAAACAACTCAATAAATTAACCAATTTTATTACATATTTTTAACTAGACACTAATTCAGGTAGGGTCTTATGTACCAAGAAGTGGAAAAGATGAAATAAGAGAAGCATAATGTTGGAGTAGCTCCAGTGGCAGATAAGATTAAATAGAGTCGCCTTAGATGGCGGCCTTCTGATGATAGGATTAGGAGTTGATGTATTAGATTTGGCTTCGGTTAAAAAAGGTAGAGGTGGACCTAAAAAGACTTAGAAAATATTAGAAAGAATCTTTCTTTATTAATTTTAAATGAGAATTTGACTCTTAATAGGGCACAAAGGAGGAGAAAAATGATTCATATAGCCGACCCCACGTAGTGGGATAAAGGCTTGATGTTGTTGTTGTTGTTGTTGTTGATGCTGCATTTTGTGCTTATACTATCATATATATGCTCAAAATATATGATAAAGGTAATCTTCTCACCTCAAGCTTGTCTTCTGCCTCGTTATTGAATGTTTTGCATAGAATCTCATAGCTCTTTTCATAACCTGTCTGAAAAAAATGGCAGGATTATATGAATGGAGAGATCCACAATGAAATTCTCCTAACCAAACACAAGGGGCAAAAAATACCCTTACCAATGGATCCACTTTTGAGGGTGAGATTGCTGAGATTACATACCTGGAACCACATAAATACAAATATTAAATTAAAAAATTATATATATACAACCATATACCAGAGAACAGTTAACCAGTTACCTACCGCAGTCTACTTGTATAGAAATTCATAGCCAATACATTAGCCTTTTGTACAGTTAAAATTACAGCTCCCATCTGATTCTGTGAAACAATAAAATTGCTACATTAGGGGTATATCGATTGTTGGAGGCATGAAGATGAGATTCAATTAATGGAGCTCAAATATATGTTGTGGACGATACAAAGAACACTTGAAAAAGAAGCAGAGGAATAGCTCTTTAAGTAGAAGAAATGTCCATCACGCAGAGACAACAAAAGCATGGGAAAACTGCTGAAATAACAATTTGACAGGAAAAATCTAATACTGGTAAACAACTTATGTATGAGAACGATGAAAAAGGCCTTAATATATTTATTATGATGGCTTGATGTGAAAATAATACTTGGAAAAAAATGACTAGATAATAAGGGAAATGGGAACGATGAGATGGACAACCAAATTGGTGAGGTGAGCACAATTCCAATAACCCATCATAAAAAAATAGTGAAATGCCTCAAAAATATTATGTGATAAGAGAATGGCAAAGTGACTTCAATGTAAATTTATAAAAATGCAAAAAAATTTGTTGTATAGATTTCAGTGTTGGACAGTAATGAAGTCATTAATAGACAAGTTGAATGTATTAAAAGACAAAAATTTAAGATAGATGAGTGGTTAAACTAAAATTAAAACAATACAGATGAGTTTCATAAAGGCGCCATCAAATAGTCAGGATAGGGCTAATTCTGACAACAAATAATTATAATAATTATAATAATAAATTTACCAAATAGCCCTAAACTAATGATAATACAATTGTTACATTTAACAAAAAAATAATCCGTAGAAATATCAAAAGAAATGACAAATAGGATGTATCAATGGAGTGTTGTGTTAAAATTACTATGCTGGCAATAAAATATACTTGCACAAAGAATTCAAGTAGTAGTGATTATCAAATTTGTTGAATTCAGAATTGTCCATGAATTACACCCAACTAAACAAAGAATGTTGAGAAAAAAGTAAACAGAAAAGTAGATAGACAAAGAAGAATTCTAGAGTAGAAACTATGAGATTTTTTTGTAAAATCAGATTGATTACATAAAACTACTTAAACTGAGTTCACCCCTCAATCTCTTATTTATAGTTTTGGGATAGGCTTGAGCGTTGCAAAATTAGCTACATACATAACTATATGCAAAAAACAAGAGAAAAAACAAAATAGTTGTGTGGCCCCATTTGAATGTCTGACTTGAATTCATCTACCAAGCTCCTGAGAGGTCGAGGGCTTGGCATGTTATTGCTGGTCAAATACATGAATAATCGATCAATAGTTTACCCTATAGAGGAAGGCATCCCCTTGAGCTATCACTAGGGCCAACTTTATAGATCAAATTCACTTGGTTGGAATGAGTTATGAGATTACAGCTGCCTACTTGAGGATAGTTCTTGTGTAGACTAACGTGTCTCTTTTAAGGTGAGATCAAGTAGGATGACTCAGTATAGCCTGAACCACGTCAACATAACTTGAACAAGGCCAACTTGGCTTAAATCCGGTGAGCGCTTGCTTTTTGCGCCTTCTATCTTCTTTTTCAATAAATTCAAGATCAATTAGTTAGCCACCTCTACTTGGCCATTCATATTTGGATTATGAAGTAAAGCAAATTTGAGTCGAGATCCCTAGTTTTGACAAAATTTCTTGATTTTCTTATATAAGAATTATGGATCATTATCAATAATAATCATCATGGGAAGGCCATATTAATAGATAATATCAATTCATATAAAGTTGTATAAAGTTGCATGCAACTTCTGTAGTTTTTGAAAGCACCTTGGCTTCAATCCACTTAATAAAACAATCAATAATAACTAGGATGAACTTCTTTTGTCCACTCATAGGCGAGAAAGGGTCGATTAGATCCATGCCCAAAAAAAAAATCAAAAAGCCATTAACTAGAAAATAATTGCAACTTATGAGAGGGATGAAGTTGCATTGGCGTAAATTTTTTACATTAAAGACATCTCTTGAGAATTCATCTGCATCTTCTCAATATAGGTAAAAAAAAAACTTATCTCAAAATTCAATATGTTAAAGTTCAACTTCTAGAGTGATTGTCGCACTCATCAGAAAAAACTTTTTTTAAATACCAGCAACTTCAAATTCATTTACACACCTCAATTAGATGGTAGTTGCAACTCCCTAAATAGCTCATCATCAATTAGTAGATACTGAGATTTTTTTTATTTGAGTCGCCGAGGATCCTTCACACTTGCCAAGATTAAACCAACTTCAAGTATTCGATGAAAGAACTCACCCAACTCATCCCTGATGGTTGGTCGACTTCCAACACTTCAACTTCTTCAATTCTAGGGCAACTAAGCTCTAAAATAAGTCTTCCAATAAGATTTCTCATTTTAGAGAGCAGGTCGGCAAATTGAGTATGATGCTTTTAGAATATGCTCAATTTTGCAATACTCAGACTTCTTGATCTAGCTTTTAATGGACATTTTTTAATGATTTCTTCTCTTGCTTTATATTCTTCGTACCTTATTTACAACAAATTTAGTGTCAGAATATGCTATCAAGTGCTTTACCCCAACTCATACAGCAAATTTCAAACCCGCAATCAATGCCTCATGAATGTCTTGGTTGTTGGTAATTTGAAAATCAATTTTGATAGCATGAGAAAATATTGTTCCTATTGGAGTCCTTAAAATAACTCGAATGATATCTCCTTCTGCACCAGAGGCACTATCAACATAAAGAGACCATAATAGATCATCTTTAGTATCAACTACACTGATGTCAACTAAGAAATATGTTAGCGTCGGCATCTTGATGGTGGTCCTTGGCGTGTAAGAAATTTGGAACTCGCCAAGTTCCACACTTCCACAAGCCATTTAAGTAATCACTTGAGTGTGGCTTCGTAAGAGAATCAACTTCAATGAATGATCAGTAATAACATAATATGAATGCACCAAAAAATAAGGATGAAGTCACCGCACATAAATGATTAAAGCCCATGCAAGCTTATGATTAAAACCCATGAAAGCTTTTCATAATCTGAGTAATGTAACTCAACCCCTCCTAGAACTTTACTCACATAATAGATCAATTATTATTTCTTCTCTTCTTCAATGTTTCACAAACAAGGACTAAGCTCAATGCCTCTTTATCAACTCCAATATATAAGAGCAAGTCCTTCCCCAAATAAGAATTTAAGAATTTGCAAGTAAATGTGGCAAAGAGAGGAGCAACTTCAATTGTTGTAAAGTAAATTCACATTCTTCGTTCTAGACAAAGTGCTTAGCACTTCTAAGAACATTAAAAAATGTGGAGCACTTGAAACTCGACTTTTAGATAAATCAACTAAGCCTAGTAATTTTCCCTATTAGCCTTTGCAACTCGACTTTAAGATAAATCAACTAAGCCCAATAATTTTCCCTATTAGCCTTTGCAACTCCTTTGCATTTCGAGGATAGGGTATTTTAAAAATTGCTTTCACATTTATGGGTTCATTTTGATACCACTTGGAGTATACAGAAAGCCCAAGTACTTGCCCACTCCAGCTTCAAATGCACACCTCAAAGGAGTCTGCTTCATCTTATAATTTTTTTAGAAGAAAAATTCATTTAAAATCATGAATATGCTACTCTGGATTTTTGTTTTTTTAATGAATAACTCATTTCCATAAATTTCAACATTTCACCCCTTCTGATTTCAAAAAATGTAATCCATCATTTCTTTTGTATGTCACGCCTTTTTTTAACCAAATTGCATCATGTTATAATATTATAACATATCAACTATGTTGAAGGCCATATTCTCATAGTCGGCCGGGTGTATTTTGATTTGATGATACCTTGAGAAGACATCCAAGAAGCATATCATAGGATGACTGCAGAGTCGACTAAAGCATCAATTGCGATTGTGGATAGCTATCTTTGAGGCAAGCCGAATTTAAATTTGTGAGGTGAGTACATCCATCAATTGTCATTTGATTTTCCATCATTACTATATTAGAAATCCACTTTGGTACTGCAATTCCCTGACGAATCTTGCCTGCAAAAGTTTTTGCACTACTTTACATATGCAATCAGCTAGCATAATTACGACATGTTGAACTTAGCCTCATCTGCTTGTCCTTATTCAGACTATGACAGGCAACATTGATATCTACATGTAGCATTTCATTTGACAACTAGAGGAGTACATCCACATAGAGGAGTACATTCGCTAAAATTAATGTTGTGGTTCTGACAATCCATAGAGGAGCTGAAGAGGAGGCTTCTCTCCAAGCTAACCTTAAATGACTTAGGTCGGGAAAGGTGAACTTGGCGAGTACCTCAAGGGCGCCTATTGTCGAGGTGCAACCAATTGTCTTTATTAAAGTTGATCGAACAATGAATGATAACCCCTATAATAATGCAGTGGTTGTCACAATGCTGCTCACCACAAATTATCAAATTGGCAACATCCTCATATATATGGGGAGCTCGATGAATATTATTTTGAGAAGCGTATATGAGAAGATGAACATGGGGGTGCTTCTCGCCTAATGCTAACTATCAGTCCTCTCTTTGGCTTTTTTGAGGAGCACAGAGAGACGAAAGGGGTTATTGCTTTGCCAATCACCTATGGAAAAGGAGAAAAATAGTTTATTGCCATGGTTGAATTCATTGTAGTTGATGCGCCAACTACTTGTAATGCAATCTTTGGTTAACCACGACTAAACATTTTTTTTGCAAACATCTATGCACGCCATATCGTCGTGAAGTTTTTAATAGGTGGTCATGTAGTGACAATACGAGATGACTTATTGCAATCCAAAGTGTGTTATCTAAAAGTAGTGGGGAATGTCTAGGAAGAAATTCTCTAACTCAATGTGCATAAGGGATCCAAGTTGTAAACTATAGAAATTATTGACGAAGTGCCCCGATATGTGAAGAAAATTCAAATCATAGCTTTCAAAATTTTCTATAAATAGAATTAATCACTAAAAATTAAATAATTTGAGCTTACCCATTAACCCTCTATTTATAAATTTAGGTTGGGACTTGAGCATTATAAAATTAGCTACATACATCACTCTAAAAAATAAGTGAACAATGTAATAGTTGTGCAACCTGATATAAACGTCCAACTTGATGTAGTCATCCGTCGAGCTACTTAGAAGAACCTCACATGACATATTAGATGTTGAATACCCGAGAGGATGGGCAAGCCCATTAGGTGTCTAAGGTTCCTGGATTTTCAATTTTAGTAAAAGTTGTTATAGTGACTTACAAGAAGTTTCAAAGGTTTTAATTTGAATGGAGGAGTTTTAGGTTTCGTAGGAGAGAGATTGGATTTGTTGAGAGATGGCTGAAATGATCCAATGGTAAGTTTGTTAAATGGGTTGTTGGGTTGTGTAGAAAGGAGGTGTGGGGTTTCGAATGGATGATGAGGGTCGATGTGTTAACATACAAAAGCAGAGAATGCAAAATGAAGGAAAGGGTTTCTTGGATGCTAACAAGCTTATGGTGGGAACATAGTAGCCAAGCAAATGAAGAAAGGTCGAGAGAGATGAAGAAACCATCCTATGGAAAGCTAAATTTTTAACAAAATGAGATAAGATACAGAAGATCATGCAATAAAACTCTTCATTAGATGCAAGAACTGCTCTGACAAAATTTATAAAGGGATGCAACATGGAAAGCCTTCAGACTTAAAATGAGGCCTAGATATGAAAATGATAGTAATTGAAAAATAACTATAATATTAGAGAAAGGGGAAAAAGTAAAAGAAAATCGATTAAAATAAAGGGAAAATGAGAGTGACCAATTCCATTGGTTCTTCTTCAAGCTTTATGATTGAAACCAAAGGGATTTCATATCCATGGAAGAGAGCTTTAATTCCTCATTCATCCTAAAATCATCACATTAAGGAATCTTATGCATGGAATAGATCCTCAATAACTAACAAGACATAAGGCTAATGATGATGATGATGATACTGAATGACAAATAGATTCAATAATGTGTCTAAACCGATTATGAAAAATTACAAATAATCATGAAGGGCAAATGAGATAATCAATCAAATAATATAAACAAATGAAAAGAAAAAAAAACAGCATCAAGTACTAAACAAGTTTAAACTTTTATGAATGCTAACACATGGATGAGTTAAACTCTGAAGACTACCAGCCCGTTTCCATCCACAACATTCTAGGAGTATAGGGAAAAAGTTGAGAACAAGAAAGTACCTTCCGTGCAATAAGCTCAATCAGTTGCATCAAGAATTTCCCTAACCCCTTCCCTCTAGCACAACTTTCCAACTGAAGCTCATAGACATAAAGAACAGGTATCTCTTCTTCAACGATAAAACGGTAATGCATAAAACCAACCAAAGGGTCTCCATCACCAGTCCAGCAGTTCATTCTATCATCTTCCTTGAGATAATTATCATCATGAACCACATTTGAAGATTCCCGAACAAATATGTATCGTGCTTCTGCAGCAACCATTTCCCTACGCTTCATTTTTCTCCTCTAGTGGCCAGTCTGAGCCATATGGACCTTCCATGTTAACCTATAGTTTTATCAATTAAGCAACATCAAACATAGTCATTCTTGGATGAAGAACAATTGAACACCAAGGTAAAAAAATAGGATTATTAACCTTAAGAAGATTTTGGATGTACTTCTTTATAGAAGATGATAGCTGATCACCAAATCCTGACTCAAGGTAGACAGATAAACCTGATCAAAATTAAACACAAAAACTTTGCTTGATGAGCAGATCAATAAGTGGATGTCAAATGGAGAAATGACTTCTCAGGTACCATTCCTATCGTAGCGAGAGAAAGCCAAAAAGGAAGCTAGATGATCCTTTGCAGTTGATGCCGATTTTATAATTTCTTCAATCACCTTTTTCCTCTCCAAAACCTAGAAAAACATGATCGGTGTTTGTCCTAAGCATAATTTTCATATATTTTGGAACCAAAAGGAAACCGAAAATACACTAGACATAATAAAAGGAAGAAGACATGCACCAAATTTTCAAGAAAAAAAAACATTAAACTTATGAAAGGACTCCCTGAAGATAATCCACGTTCAACAAAAAGAACATAATTTTTAATCCACCTTTAGCAATCACAGTACCAGAGGTTGAAATGATCTTGAAGCCTTTCCAAACAATGGCATTTCTCACGGTGATGCTGTCCAACAGTTTTGAGCTTGCCAAATCAAAAGCTAGCCTTAAACCTAGCTAAAAAATTTGCTTTAATTTTCTTATCATTAATATAGGGACCCAACAACTTATCTAATAGATCGCTCGTTGAGATTCTTAACAACCATTCTAGCAGAGCAGTAAAAAAAATGGTTAGATCAGGATGCAAAAGGTTCATGCCTCACTCCTTCAAATTTATCATGCCACCCAAAGTGTCCACTATGCGAGTACTAGAATTTTATATTAGCTAAAGTAGCATTTCAAAAGCTTTAAAGAACATCTTGCTATTAAAATCGACTCTTTTACTCTATTTTGGAGTCTGCATAGTAAGATCAAGACCTTGTTTCAATCTTGATACATTGAAATTTAATCATAATGCAGGCCATATGATGTATATATGCACCAGGGATATTAATTTAATGCTTAACATTTGCTTCTAAGTCACGGGAAAAAGTACCCAGTGCATTTTACCCATAGAACAAAAAATAAGTACTAATATTCGAGATGCCTCTTCTTTATTTCATCACTCTTTCTTTATCACTCTCTCCTAGTGCTCATGATGAAATTATCCTTCTATGTCAGGTTTCAAGCAAAGGATAAGGCCCATCCTTTATACACTTCAATATAATCATCAACCTCCTCAAAAAACCAAGCGTTTTGAATTCTTCATTAAATTTCAAGCATCCAGTGATTCTATATTTCTATTAGCATGTGAAATCTATAAAGCAACACGATTCAGGAAAACATGTTTTACATTATCTCAAGACCAAATGTATATTTCAAATTATATAGCCTGCACAAAATAACTTAAATTGATATTGATCTTTTAATATTGTTTCTCTTCACACAAGCGCTAGCATTCATTCAAAAGATAATAAAATGGTACACTTGCTAGTATAAACCCATCTGCACTGGGTTCACTGGCTCATCTACCAAATGATAGCTAGCCTAGTACATGAATCCCATATGATCTAGCACGCCAATCCCAAATCCTGTGTCAAGACTATATTATTTCTCAGAGTTTTTATAGCTCCATGAACTCAACAAATCAGGTGCAGACATAAGCATGCTAGTCTACCCTTACAACAGGGAGAACCTATCTAGTTAACACCATCAATGAGTGCCCCACCTTTGAAGGGAGGATCATCAAAAGCACATGGATACTTCCCTGCAACAATTTCAATAGATATCCACAGGCCAGAATCATTATATTCCATCACTCAACCACCTCTCATAGCCTTTAACAGGCCGAGGAGGAAGGTTACCATCCATAAAGAGGGGGAGTGTTCATTTCTATATTCCCTTTAATTTTAGCCTTGGAGGAAGCCTCATACCGTGTAGATTGCAGCTGCTTTGCACTCCAACTTAAGTTTCTTTTTTTTTTTTTTTTTTTTTTTTTTTTTGACGAGGAACTGTCCGCTGCCACACACCCAGCTTCGTCGAGCGCACTTGGTTGTCCGTAAACCTCGGCCGACCTGGTACCAACGCCACTGTACATGCAGCCAGCGCTTTGGGGCCCTCACTGAAGGGGCGGCTGCCGCTCGAGAGAATTGAACTCGGGATGGGGGGTTCATAACCGAGCACGCCCACCAACCATGCTAAGCATCGGTTGGTTCAACTTAAGTTTCACTTTCGATATCTGTGAATGCACAACCCAAGCCTCTTCAGCAAGCCACACAGTCTACAATCCTTTAAGCTCATTGAGCTCTGACAAACTCAGTTAGGAACACTGGTACGATCAGACAGACCAAATAGCCGCCAAGGGTGGTAGCGCTAAAGATTACTAGAACTCAACGTCAAGCCATTAGCAACTAAGCAACAAAACAAAGAAACAGCTTCATATTGCTTCATATATCCCAAAGTTAAAAAAATAAAAGTCACATATTCAAATATAGAATGACTGAAATTTCAAAACACATATTCAAATATAGAACGACTGAAACTTCAAAAACATTCCAACAAGTATGTACCAATAAGAGCAAACAATCATCATGAACTACAGGTCAATGACACCAAAAACTGGAAGCGAAAAGAGAAAGGATGCAAAAAGTGCTAAAACCCTAAACAAAGATCAAAACTTTCCAACTTTTACAACGAATTTCCTACTCTTTATCCACGCAAAAAAGCAGCAAACGGAAACAAGAGAGTAGTGGGTGCTAAGATTTTAAAATTTGTTAACAACAATTTGGTGTTGAATCCTGCATTACATTTCATTCTTCAATACTCCGCATTTACACATCAAAATAAAAAATAAAAAATAAAAAATAAAATCAAAATACCTCCTTCCGCTTCAACTTCTTATTTTTACTTCTCTCAAGCCTCTTGGAATCCATGTTCTAGGAAACCCCTTCTCTCCCCCTCTTTTTCACTCTCCCTCTCCTGGTCTTTTTGGACGGTGTGCTGAAGCAAGCGAGAAAGTTGCGGGAGGGGGAGAGACGAGTTTGAAAAACACAGACGGAGCGTACGGAACAATCGGGAGCCCTAGGCCTCCTTTGATTTGATTTTTTTTGCCTTTTCAGTTTCGAAAAGACGTCGTAATTATTTTTTTTCGAAAAGGCGTAATTATTTTTTGTGGCGGTTTGTATGTAACGCTTCTTAAATGAATTTTTTTTATATAATTTTTTTTTTATAATGTTTTGAGAAATTTTTTAAATTGATTGACTTCTCCATTATAAAATTTTAAAATCATCTTTTACAAAAAGATCGTGTTTGCATTATAAATGATTAAAAATCATTTGATCCGAGTAGAGAAGTGGTTAGGCCTCTAAGACTTTGTTTTTATTTTTAATTAAAAAGTTTTAGAAAACAAAAATTGGAGTAATTACCAAAAAAAAAAAAATTGACTATATAAACCTCATAATATTTAAAATAAAAAAAAAATTCTCATTGCTTATTTTTTAAATGTGATTATAATTCATTTTTAATTAAATTACTCTTACTTCGTCACATTCAATTTATTTGATGTTTAAAACAACAATAACATCAAGTCTTTGTCCCACTACGTGGGTTTGGCTACATGAATCATTTTTTTCTCTATTTAACTCTTGTTAAAAATCAAATTCTCGTTTAAATCTAATAAATAAATATCACTTCTAATATTTTATAATCAAGTCCTTTTAGCTCTACTTCTATCCTTTTTAACATAAGTCAAATTTAATACATCTACTTTTCTAACTCGGTCATCAGAAGGCAATCATTTTATGTGATCAAACCATCTAAATTAACTCTCTCTAATCTTATCTTCCACTTGAGCTACTCCAACCTTTTCATGTATATGCTCATTTTGTATCTTTTAACTCTAAGGGTAAAGCCACTCATCCACGTGAACATTCTCATTACTGCAACACTTAACTTAGTATTATGGCTTCTCTTTTAATGGCCAACATTCGGCACCATAAAGCATTACAGGTCTCACCACCATCTTATAGAACTTTTCCTTAAATTTGAAGGGGGGCTTTTCTATCACATGACAAGCTCAATGCATTCGTCCACTTCAACCATCCAATATGAATTCTGTTAATAATATCACCATCTATTTCACCATCACTTTGAACAATAGATCCAAGATGTCTAAAATGTGTACTCTTATTAATGACTTGATCTCCCAAAGTCACAATCTCCTCACTAGGTCTATTACTACTAAAATTACACTCCATATATTCAGTTTTAGATCTACTCAAGCGAAAATCATTAGACTCTAAGGTTGATCTTCATAATTTAAATTTACTTTCAACTCTCTCTCTAATCTTATCAACAAAAAGAATATCATCAGAAAAAAGCATACACCACGGTACATCCTCTTGCAAAATGTCTAGTGAGAACATTCATGACTAAAACAAAAAAGATATAGGCTTAAGGTTGATCCTTGATGTAATCCACTCAAAATAGGAAAAATATTTAGTCAAACCACCTTGTGTTTGAACATGAGTAATAGCTCCTACATACATATCTTTAATGATTTGAAATTTTGAATATAAGCATTATTAACTTCTTTCTTTTCAAGAACTCTTCATAGTACTTCTCTTGTAGATGCTTTCTTGAATCAATAAATATGCTTTCTCTATATCAATAAATATATATATATATATATCCTCTTATATTCTCTCTATATTTCTCCATTCAAACCTCTCAATAAATGGCTTTCATAGTAGGCCTATATGGCATGAATCCAAATTGATTTTGAGAAATATTAGTATCATGCCACAACCTACACTCCATAACTCGCTCCCATAATTTTAAAGTATGACACATTAACTTAATTCCTCTATAATTCACACAATTTTGTGCATCGCCTTTATTCTTAAAAATAGCAATTAACACGATCATTCTTCACTCATCTGACATCTTTTTAGTCTTCAAAATAATATTAAAATTTTTAGTAAGCCAAGAAATTCCTTCATCTCATAAGCATTTCCACACCTCTATTGGAATATCATCAGATCCAACAGATTTTTCAGACTTTATTTGATGTCCAAACTACATAAAATTGATTCGAATAAAATTCAACTAAATTCGAAGAAGGTTCGAAAATAAAAAATAAATAAATAAATAAATAAAAAAGGTTCGAAAATAAGTTTGAATCGTATGTAAAGCTTTATGTGTCATATTCGAAGAGGTTTCGAGTAAAACTCAACATAGTTGAAATGATTGTTCGTGCAATATTCGTACAAGATTCAAATGTTTGAACATAATTCATGCCATGTTTGAATCTTGTTCATATAAGCTTTTGAATGTAATTTGAATAAGGATTTGTGATGTGCAAATGTTCAAGCAAAGTTTATCTTATAGCAAAATGCAATCCAACAGCTTTAACAAAACATGCTATAAAGTCAAATGCAATATAGTATAATTATAAAAATTATAACACATTAGATTAAAAGATAAATGCCAAAAAGTATAATCAAGCCGCTATAACATGATAGAGAGCAATCCAAAAGCTATAAAACAACAAATTTTAAGTTATCTACAATAAAGTGAAATCCAAAAAATATAACATAACAAAGATCATTCCAATAATTATACTACACTATAGGATAATCCAACAACTATTGTTTTGTTTTGGGATAATTTTTTACTACTTTCTAATGTTGCTTTCTAATACGAAAAAAAAATTATACTAAAGCAGTAAGATGTCTCAAATGAAATTTATGTCACATCAGAGAGAAATCAAATAATTGACACTTAAAAAGGATTAATCTACAAGTTTTAATACAAAGAATTTGAATAGAAATGATCAATTAAAGAATAAATGTTTACAATAGAGTGCCATACAAAGATCCATCTTCATGTCATTTATCTAATCGACATAATTCTTAAAGATGACCTAATATGGCTCCTTTAAGAAGTAATCATAGCATCAGGAGCTTATATTGGCACCCTACCAACAGAAGCTTAGGTGTGAATTCCTTCTTGTCTTTCCCTAGTGAAGTGTGAGACATTTGAGCCTCTTTCTACTTTTGATGAACATCAAGTGTGACACCCTTTTGAAATTTATTAACTAACATGGTAATACAATAGTGTCATATCTCATCTTTTTTTCTTTTTTTCTTTTTCGTTTTCATTTATGGGCTATTTGATTGGAATACAAAGTTGTGTAAAGTATTTTAAATACGAATTTTTTGATGTTTTGTTAGAATATAAAGTGAAAGTAAAGTAAATGTAGCGTAAATTATTTTAATTTATTTTTGAAGTAAACCAAACTCTACCAGTTTTGAGTGAGAATCATTTACATCATAAACAAGCTTGTTTGACCGCCACCCACCACCACCACCACCCTCCGCTGGTCACCATTGACCTCCACCGTCACCCCCTCACCGACCACCAAAATCGTCGTCGAGTACCACCACCCGCCACCGACCACTACCATCCGCTGGTAGCCGCTACAAACCCACCTCTAGTCACCACCACTGTCGACCATCACCATAATTCGCCAACGTCGTCAGCATCGTGGACCACCGTTGTCATCCCTGTTGGCCACCCCCCTTCCCTGCCACCAGCCACCACCATTGCCTGCTGCTTGCCACCACCCACTATTGACTGCCACCGCCACCTCCCCGTCGGTTGCCACCTTTTTTGAATATTACACTACTTTCATTATTTCAATATTTACTAATATACTAATAATGGGTACGCTGAGTAAGTGATATTGAACACATAATATATGATACTAATTAGATATTATGATACAATATATTTATTGGATATTGTAGATATAAGATACTTATTGGATACTAATATTGAATGATTAGACTTCATGTGTATATTGATTTGATTGTACTACATATTATAGGGATGTATGTGATTTTTGGAGAAATGAATGTAGATATTTTAATCAACATAATGATTATTGATGCTAGTTTATATTTTTTATTAGAAAAAATTAAATAGCTCTAGTAGTTATTTTTATAATTACAAAATACTAATAATAATATTTTTTTAAATTTGATTATGGGGTATGAAAAATTGGTATCATAATAGTTGTTGAAAGAATTAGATTTATCACTAAAGCTATAAGAATTGATTGTGAGTCAAGTAAATTAGTTACATTAAGGTGTATTATTTTGCATACATAATTGATTGCATATGTGAATTGGTTAGAATTATTCTGACATGATTTTTGTAAAAGTGAACAATTGAAATGGATTTACCAAAGAAAGAGACATAAAAAAAAAGCAACACAATGCAGCTCTAGTATCTTTCGACAATGTTATGCAACTGGCTAGTGTGATAGCGTAACTAATAAGTGATACTTAGAGAAAATCATCTAGGCTAGAGCAAGGAAGAAGAGAGGGATGAACATTTACAAATATTTCACAAGCTGAAACCCTCATTATTCAAGGGAGATGTTGGACCCCAGGTTGTAGAAGATTAGTTTCTAAAGATAGAAAAGATTATTGACAACATGTAATATCCCAAAGAATAGGAAGGTACCTTTAGCTTTTTTTTTGTTTGAAGAAGTAGTTGTGGTGGTTAAACAGTAGAGAGAGAAATTTCTAGCGGAAGAAAAAATGTGAGATCACTTAGGATGAATTAGTTGTAGTGTTTAAGATGTGGTTTACATCTTCTTCAGCCTAATAATAGATGCAGCAAGCTTTCATCGGACTGGAATAAGGATGGAAGATTGTGATGCAGTATGAAGTCAAGTTTACTGCAATAACTAGATATGTTCCCAATTTGATCCCTACTGGTGAAGAAAAATATTATAGATTTTCTATAAGGGTTGAAGAGGGAATTAAAACATTCATTAGTGCCTCTGAATTCAAGAGTTTTCTGAGTAGGTCAGACTGATAGAAATTGATTTGGTAACACATGTATCCAAGTATAATGTTGGTTCTAGATATAATGTGAGTAGGAAGAGGAAAAAAGATGAATCACCCAGGGATAAAGAAAGTGTCAATGAGAAGAAAAACAGATATGTTGATTTGAGGGGATTCGACTCGACATTATATATTGATGAATGTATGCATTATGAAAGAAGATATTTAGGTCAGTGCTACCATCTGACAATATAATATTTTGAATGTGGATAGCAAGGATACAAGATAATGGATTATCCACAAAAGGAATGAATGATTTAAGAGCTAGCAAAATAGTTTTGGTGCCCTACTAGTACTGGCTTGCATGAGAAGAAATGGGATAGAGGAGGAGAGAGGAAGAAAATGTTTAGATTTTGGTCGCTAATCTGCTTCGCTGCTTTTACAAAAATCACTCAAATTAAGGTAGGAAACTTTTATCCTATCTCTATTTTAAAAAGTTCTAATTTCGGTTGTTTGATTTCTTCTAAACTTATTTTTATTGCATTTCCTTGGATTTATCGAGCTTTTGATCGTACAACTTTTTATATGTTATAGTTTGAATATTTTGAACGATTTGGCTGGTTGATTTAGAGATTTCATTGGGTAAAATTAAATTTAATGCTGTTTTATTTGATTTTTCTTAGAATAAAATTTTAATATCTAATAAAAGCATATTGTTAATGCAAGTATTTAGATGAAAAAAGTTATGTAATTGGGTAATAGCTAGTCGCTATCACTTTTTTATAATAATTGTGTGTGGTTTTAAATAAGTAAAGACTTATTGACCAATAGGTTGATGATTGATAAACCTATACAAGATGGTAAGTCGATGTACTTTTCTTTAAACTCATTAATTTAGTGTTCTCCTCTATTGATTCATGTGATACAATAATGTCAATGATTAAGTGTTATAAAGGAGTTATTATTATGTCTGACGGGTAATGGAGTGACACATCTATTTATTGAGCTACTACCAATTACTAAATTATTAAAAAAATACTGTGATAGTCAGAACTCCTTACTTATTGAATAGTGTTGAATAAGATTATTGAAATGCATATTACTAATTCACTGTTATTTTATGACATAATAGTTACTATACTGATTTATTGTTTTGCTACACCACTACACCATACTATTTTATTAATTCTACTGATGTACTATTTGTTTGTTACTACCACCAAATTTTATGGTTTATTGTATATTGTTACTGTTACTGAATCATTATTATATTTGTTACTATTGATTCACTATTTGTTGATAATACTAATAATGAGCATTGTGATTCCTAAACTGAGTAAGTGATACTGATCACATGATAGTAAGATATTGATTGGATACTATAATATAAGATATTGATTGGATGTTTTGATATAAAGACACTAATTATATATTAATATAGAATGATTGAATTTTTATGTTTTTATTGATTTGATTTGTACGTACTGCTATAGTTATAGATTTTGACAAGTTTTTTAGATATTTATGGTTATTGATTTACATGATTCCTCATTGTTTATTCAAGTCGTTCTTCGTTACTGAGTTGTTGGTTAAAATCTTACCATTTTACTAGATTAATAGTGTCTATTCTACTGGTTTTCGTACCAAATTATTCTACTATTTTTAGATTTTACTATTTCTGCATTGCATAAATTCATGATCATAATTATAACTATTGTTATTAATTGACTGATGACATTCATACTACATCTTTACCATAATTTTAGTTTAATTATAGGATTGGTTATCAACTAGACTTTTTAGCTTCATAAATCATATATATTATTTCAAAGACTTCAAGTTTAGGGCAAAGGATTAGGAGTGTAAGATTGATCAAAATTTAATTACGATTTGGTTATTTTATTTTAGTTATTATTTTGTTTCTTATTATGTGGATGAAGTGCTATATTTTACGATTTCTGAGTATTGTATATGATTTTTAGAATGAATATAAATGTATATTGATGTTTTAATCAATAGAATGATTCGATGCTGTAGTTTATAGTTTTCATTAAAAAAAATAGATAGTATGGTAGCCGTTGTTATAATAATATTAATAATAATTCTTCCAACTTTAAACTCTGGGGCTTATAAACACCTCCTTAATTACTACTTTTTTTTCTTTTTAGCAGCTTTAATTAATTTGTTTACAATAGCTTTTTCTTTTTCCAGTAATTTTTTTCTACACGGGCAATATTGAAGG